>JAUPFP010000096.1:135000-485000 GCA_036925085.1 Brachycybe producta
TAGCTGTAGGTCACCTGGTAGCTGTAGTGACACAGGTAGCTGCTGTGAGCCAGTCCAGGCTGAACGATTCAACTTTTCCACTTGTTAAATAAAGCAGCCCCCATTTTGGAGGCTATAAAAACGGTTCGGTAGAACCTCAGGTAAACAACAAACATTCACCACCACTGCCCTCTCTCAACCCATGTCTCCTGTTTATAGCATAGCATCGAGTTCATTTTTTCTCCACTCTAACCTCTTAATGATATATGGACACTGAATAATTAAAACCATTTTTAAAAATATGGTTTTTATTAATGAGCCATGTGTTCAATAAAAATGTGATCATCTAGCGTTAGTATCCGAAAAGATGGCCCCCCTAAGAAGTTAGCAGACGAAACTTTAAGATAGGGCCTATGAAAATATTCCTGCACCCATAAGTTTTTCTGCAGTTTTCTCGCAAATTACTCTGCCAATGTTCGTGTATTTTTTTAAAAAACAAAGACAAAAGTACATAGTTTCACATCCATGTATTAGTTTTTTTTAATATTCCTCTTTTGTTTTTTGTTTTCGATGTCTTGTTCTGAACGTTGCTCTGAAACTTTTAACATGGAAGCCAATGGAGATTTCGATATGTCGGTAAGTTCTTTTGTTTTCTTGCAAACTACTTGCACTATTATCGTGAAATTTTAAAGAAATAAAGATAAAAATAGGTAGTTTTATAATCAGTCATTTTTTAATTATATATTTTTCCTGTTTGTTTTTCATCTGTTATTCAAAAAAATCACTCCAACTATTCAATGTAGGGTTCAGAATAAAACATTGCAAAAAAAAACAAGGGCCATTAAAAAACCAAAGCCTGGCTGTGAAACTGTGTATTTTTATCTTCATTTCTTTAAAATTTCACGATAATTGTTCAAGTAATGTGCAATAAATAAGCAAAAGAACTTACTGACTTATCAAAATCTCCATTGGCTTCCATGTTAAGGGTGGTGTGCACCAAATCTGTTTACTTTACTCTTGCATTACTTCTTACAACAGGAGTAGAAACTACAGTAGTAAGCAACTATATAAGTTAAATACTCTCATAGTATTTTTGTGGAGCTGATTAAACAAATACTTTTGTAGTATTAACTACAGTAGTACCCATGTTTACTCTTGTTGTAAAGTGAGTTATTTTTGCTGACTAACAACAAATGTTAGATTGTTTTTTTTCCTACCATTACAATGACTACTGCTGAAAGTAGCAAGAAAACGACTAAACAATGTGCCAGGAAATGAGAAGGCAAGGTTAATAGACATAATGAAATCACATGTTGCAGTGATTGAATGTAGAAAACATGATTTATGCAATCAAAAAAGAAAGCTTCTTGGGACGAAGTGAGCATTGATTATAATGCAGAAGCCATTGTTCCAAAAACTGTTGGGCAGCTGAAAACAATGTGGAAGGACTTGAAAGCCAAATCTAAAAAAGAAAAGGCATGTTTGAACAGGGAAAGAATGAAAACTGGTGGAGGAACAAATGATTTAGAAATGGACGATCTTAGTCAAATGGTTGTAGACATGATTCCACAATTATTCTTTCCACAGATTCAAAGAATCTGTGGAAAGAATAACAGGCAACGATGAGGAACAAGAGCATAATTTGAAAATGGAAATTTTAAATGAATAAAAAAATTATTACGAGTGACACGTAAAAGGACCTGGGAGGTAACGTGATGGGAATGGAGTACAATTTTAATGTAGTTTTGAGAATTGCGTTTTTGTTTATTGAGTTTCAATAAGGTGTTTCTTGGTTTAAAGGCATGCTTACATACACAAGTTTAATTGCAAGAAGCACCTGCACAGCACTATGAAATGAATCAAATGATTGTCCAGCTGTGGTTTTGTGGAAATTCATTAAATTGCCCACTACAATTTGGTATGTGCGAGTACAAAAGATCCGAAGAACACACTGGAGTTGCAACCACCACAGTTATCACCACGATAAGGCATAATTCCTATCTGAATTATGCTCAAGTAAATTTACAGAACCCAAATTTTTCCCTGTACTCAAGTTCAGTACACAACTCAAGAGGGTCCCTCCTCTTTCTCAATATTCGAAAAGTGGGTATATTATTTTCACCATGGTACATCATGTAGTCTACAGTTTATAGTCCATATACTCCATTTTTAAACAGTTTGCCATTAATTTTCTCCCCTCTTAATGTTTTAAATGAAAATATAGACTAGCAAGGTCACTAATGTACCCCACTTTTTTATTTGTTTTTCATTGAAAGGGTGACAGTTTCCGAAATTTTTTGATTTAATTGTTGTCAGTTTCCAAAAAAAGTATCTTCAGTTTTTTGTTTGTGTTTTTGTCTCTTTGAAGTTTCTTAAGTTGCACATTGGTCTGGCCCCCAGATGTAATGTTCTCTTTGAAGTTTATTTTTCTGGACTGTCAAGGTCATTGATTTCCATCCATAGTAAGAGGACATGGTGTTTTCTTCTTTAATGTCCCTTTTATGGTGCTTCTTTTTGTTTTTGGACACTTTCAGGTGCACCATGTGGTTGAAAGTTTTTTTGAGGCCACGTGGTTTGGTGAATTTTGTTGAAGTGGTTGCCAATATGCAAATATTGGTGGCCATGTTGAAAAAATGAAAGTTGTGTAGTTTTGTTTTGGTAGTATTTGAGTGTTTTAGAGGAGTTGTTGATGTTGTGGGTTATTATATTCTATCTCCTCCCCACCTCTTGACAACTGTCCTCAGTTGTTCCTCTCAAATTCCTTGTCACTATTGTTTTTATTTCTGCTTATGTATAGTGTTTATATCTATGGCGGCCACAGATTAAACACTAGCATTGGTGGCCAACTGCGGATTGTCAACATCACTTCCTGGGCAAAGGTCTTAGATTTCTCCAGAGGCACTGGAAGATATTCCAGGAGCCTCTGGTGAAGTCTCCAAGAGCCCATCCGATGTGCGCTTTGATGCACTTCTGTCGGTGCAGTAGGTGCTCTTGCACAGTGTAAGTGCCTAGCTGAACCATTGCGGCGAGTTGTCCCACCACGGTGATTTTGAGGCCTCCCACACTGAACAAAAGGTGGGACAAGCACAGGTTCGACCTTGAACTTGTGTTCCTGTGCAAGCACAACTGTGATGATGCTGCCTATAGCTCTGGTGTCCGCGAGCATTCGTATAACTTTTCCATTGATCGTGAAGCTAGCATCATATTCGCTGACTTCCTGAAGTGACCAGCTGTCTACTAGCTGTTGGTACACCATCTACTAGCTGTTGGTACACCGTCATCATGAGTTTCTAGCTGCAGGAGTGGCCTTTTGTCGGTGGTTGGGTGCCTGGAGCCATGACGGCTACCATTTTGTTTTCACGGCAACCTTCCACTTCCAAAGATGTAAAGACATCGAGTGTGTCCTGCCAGGTGATCAGATCGTCTGAGGTCCACATACGTTCGGGAGCCCGGCTGATCACATGAATCGGTAGCTTCTCGGAATTGTCGGAACTGTCATTGTCAAGGTTTGCAGGAGTTGGTGAGGGTCGCGGTTGGAGCTGTTGTTGCAAGAGGGATCTGATGGATCTGTCCTCCTAAACGGATAAGTGCATACTAAGTTTTGTCTTTATAACGATGTCTGCCTCAGGGATCTCCTCTTTGGTGTCATAGTCGGTCATCTGCTCTCCAAACTGCTTGATGGCGACTCTTTCTTGGTTGCCGACACACTAGAAGTGCCCCAAGTTCCCGCAATTTTAGCATGTTGACTTGCTCTTGTCAACTGGGCACGGAGTGTCTTGTTGGGTGTCGGGCATAGTGTCGTCTCGGATTGGCCGGTGCAGCTAGGCTAAGCTGTTTGTCATGCCGAGAGTGATGTGTAGTGTCCTTAGAGCCGGCGGTGACCGTCCGTTGCTCTTTATCAGGTTTCGATGCTCCTTTACTAGCGTCTGGATCAGCCGGCGCCTATGGTTCCATCAGCTATTTATTAAGGGAGTGCAAAACCACCTCCATATTAAGGACGGCGTTCGCAAAGTTTTTGAACGGGTGTAGTGTGCGACTCAATTGACTGATGTGCAGCTGATTGTTTAGTTGCTTGTAAACTTGGTCGCCGAGTAATAAATTCTCATATGAAGGCCTGTGTGCTCTCACCTTTTTGGAGCATCTGTGTACTGTTTCTCCAAGGTGGCAAGCTCGTTGGGCTTCCCAAACGTATTCACCATCTGCACTTAGCTCGGCCGATGGGGTACCTCGATATTCATATCTGTTTGCTCAACCACATGTGGGCGGCCCCGGAGAAGCATCCAATGAGGAACTGCTTTTTATGGTGATCGTTCCATTCGTACAAGTTGGTCACTTTCTCAAATTCTTCCAGGAAGGGACGGAAACCTGTCAATCCATTGAATTTTTGGATTGAGTCGTCTCGATGACGACCACTATTTTTCGTTGAAGTCTTCCACTTAGGGCTCCCTGGGAGCAGGCCTATAGACACCATCTTCGACGTTGGCTATCCCTGCCCCTCGTGGTGGAAATTGTGGTGCGTATACTTATGGGCCATCTTGGTTCTGAGCTTGATCTCTGCCGTTCCTGGGGTGCCGAGTGGCGACCACTATGTGCAGCCCGGACTAGTGTTGAGATTTAGCGCGTGTCATAATCAGTGGCTCTATATGCTCGTCTCTGCGACGCAGATTATCTGTCTGCTATCTACGTGGATGTTCGGGGGTTCGCGGAGTACGTGTCCAGTCAGGGTGGTGCGGCATGTGATGTGGGTGCGGTATGTATTGTCTGTTGTGTCGATCATAACATGTCTCGTACGGCTCCTCATAACTATAATAGGAAGTTAGTCGTTGGAGTCATTACGATGTCAGTGAGCGCGTGTCGTTTGTCGTGTTGTAGCCAGTCGTGTTGGTGTATTTTGATTGCTCATGAGATGGGCCACATATGTGGCCAGTTGCGGCATCTCATCAAGGTCATGCCCGATCGGTTGTGGAGATCGTGGCGCATCATCAATAATGGAGGCGTCCTGCGAATTCTGCCTGGAACCATGGTGATCACTCATGTCGGCAGTGGTCTCGCATGAGGCAGCCATGATTGGTGATGCTGCTTGCATGGTGAGTGTGGTTTGGATATGGGGTGATGAACGAGTCCGGCATTGTTAAAGTATGTGTGTACAGCTCTGAGGGTTCTCGAGTATGCTCTGAGCAATGCTAGTCGGTTCCGGATTGATGTCCAATATGAGGTGGCTCATTCAACATGCAGTCGTAGTGTAGGTGTATGTCCGTGTGCGTTGGTAGATCGTGTGACTTTGTAGATCGCGATTTGTCCGTAACCGACACCTTAGTACTCTTATACAATGAGTACCGATGGTTTACCTACGCTTAATGTGTGTGACCGTGTTGTCTTTCAGTTTAGTGGTGTGCCGGATTGTTGTATTGGATGAAGTTTTGCTCCTCAGTTGGGCGTGTGTTGACTGATGGTTCCCAACTGTTGTAGAATGTTGTGAATTCTTTGAGTTGTGTCAGATTTTAGAAGGATCTCCCTCTACACGTGGTATAAGGCGACCACATGGAGGATATGAGTTCTAAAGTCCACAATAAGAAACAGCAGATGCACAATGAAGAATCTGAGTGTGGCAAACCACCCAATTAAATATTGCACTGGATGAAATAGGACAGCAGTGTGATAAGTGAAGCGAGAAATGCGGTAACCGCACGCTTTTAGGTTCATTTGAAAATAAGGAGTAAGAGTGTGCGTGTAGAGAACACACAAACAGACAAATGCCCAAGATGGCTGGACTTTTAGAAAACTACAGATGAAGAAAGCTGAATTTGTTTTAAAAGTGTAGTAAATTCTGAGTGTGGTGACCATGTGTTTCAGAATTTTATTTATTGAAGACTAGAACAAATTCAGTGAAGAAGAATGAAAATGATGATTGTTTAGTGAAGCACAATGCTTTCTAAACAAGAAGAAATGTTCAATTTGATGAAATTTGAGTCCTCACTGATGGATGGCTCTGGATGAAAAGACAGTCACGAGCAAGTGAGGAACTATGATGAGTAATGAGAAGAAATCCGGTTGGTGGCATAGAAGGTGGCCACTTCTGGTTGGTGACTGATTGTATTGTCCAAAAACAAGAAATTCACCAAGTGGCATTTTGTAGCCACCAAGAGGAAATGCACAAAAGAGAAAATTCCAAAAGAGAAAGGAATTTTCTCCAAAAGAGAAACTCCACCAGAGGGTGTGCAAATGCTAACCCACTGGAAGAGAGAAGAGAACAAAAAGAGAAGAGTAGAATCAACAATGTTCTCACATGGAGCAAAAAACCGCTCCGTTGGTGCCTTTTTGAAGAACTTCGGGTCGATCCAAGATGGTGGCCGGCTTCAATGGTGTCCAATGGAGATAGTTCATATGAGTGTTCATTGAAGTGATGATGGTGAGTTGTTTGAAGATATGATGGCTTGGGATGCAGGTGTCCCAAGAGAAACAAGTTAAAAAACAAATAAACAAAAGAAGAGTGGAACAATGGAGTCCCATGTGGCTAGATATAGTATTGATTAAGCCTTGTTAATCATCAAACAATGATACGGAGTTTGATGAAAAACGCACCTTGAATATTATAAAGGGTGAAGAGGATACTACAGGGATTTTGAGAGACACTTCTCTCAAAAGACATATCTCAAAGGAATATAGAGAAAGTTGATGAGCTTTGTTTATTGATCGCACAATGATAAGGAGTTTGATGAAAAAACGTACCTCGGAAATCAAAAAGAATGTGTATGAGGTTTGCCTATTTACCAACCAATGATATAGAGGATGATAAATAGGGTGCCCCTCGAAATTGAAAGAAGAATTAAGAATAATGGTGGTGATGATGGAAACATAAAACAAAAAATACACAAACACAGACGGAAACACGTGTGTCCAAACCCGTTGCCCCCGTGTTCCCCAAGTGCTAAGCTGATCGCAAACAAAAGTTCTTTGTACACGTGCCTCTTACAACGAAGTGAATTTCTATCCGGCAGACCGTCCCTCCGTATTAGTTTCCTCTGCTTTGGTGTGGACGGGACAAAGAACCGTGCGGTCGACCAGTGTTGTGTGTAATCACTGAGTCTTTCAACACGATTCAACAAAATCAGTGCCACGCAGTCGACCATTGATGTGATCTCCAGTCTCTCTCAACATGTGGCTCCTACATGAAAAAACGGAGAAAAACTTAAGCTAAACTTAAGACAAAGGACATCTTCTGTAGCCTGGTCGGAGAAGGCAAAATGAAGGCATACCCCGCACCTCCACCAAATGTGAGTATTTGGTGAAGGCATATCCTGCACCTCCACCAAATGTGAGCATTTGGTGAAGGCATATCCTGCACCTCCACCAAATGTGAGCATTTACACGATCCTTATGGCCATTTTGAGCAACTCATTATGCTCTTTTCTGTAGCTCGTTTCTTCCCTGGATCGCGTAGTGACCACACAGAAGATTCGAACCAGAGAAGTAGTCGGATGGTGATGGATTGTAGTCATCCTTCTGTGTAGGGGTGTAATCTATCAGAAGGATGGTTACCATTCGCTTCTGGTCGCCAGTGTTGTTCATCTTCCTCTTTATTGGAAGATCTGCTGCTCCGTAGGGCTCCATATGCTTTCTTGCCGTATGGTGTCTCCGGCTTGTCTAGAGAAGGATTAGTTTCATAACAGTAGACAACGCAGTTTCATATTGTAAACACTTTATTAATTCTTGCATAGAAACATGAACGTTACAAGAATGAATATTTGATATTAAAGGTACATCCACGGGCCTATTATGTGATATGGATGTGAGAATCCACGTAGTACAAAAGTTGAGCGAAAGAGTGGACGAAGAACAAAGAGGAACATGGTCTTTTTATACCTTGGACCTGTGTACACCTACGAGGTGTAACCAGGTCCAAGTGACCATGGTCCTAAGAGTATCAATCCGCCACTTAAGTATTAATTAGAGAGGGAGGGACAGATATGAGTTGTTTACCCCCAGGCTATGGTTTTGGCTAGATCATGAGTTACTGTGTGTTACAGTGTTTTTTTTAACAATGTAAGATATCTTGGAAATGTGAGTGCCAAGAGAGTTGCTCCAGATTCGGACCTCATAAAAGCAGCCCAGGAGTTCGAGTTGCCCATGATGGTCACATGCATTCTGAGTTTTTTTGGACTTGCTGGTTACTATCGTAGGTTCATTAAGAACTTTGCCAAGGTAGCAACACCATTGCACGAGCTGGCCAGAGCAAGTGGGTTGAAAATATGCCCCCGTATTTATTATCCCTGGTTTTGATGGTTATGAATGCTATAATGAATGGGTTTTAAAACTGCTGTTTACTTTTTCTGCTTAATTGTCGATACTAGACGAGTTCACACTCATATCTCAAGTGATTGGCTAGGTCACTTACTCTATCTGGCCTGGGAGGACTAGGCCAATATTATTTAGGTGTTCATTAGTCTCTTTGCAAAGACTCACAGTTTTGAGGATCTCTTGACTTCTGTTATGTCGTCGGACTCACGTCTAACTAATTACCCTTGAAGATAGTGTTGACTTCTATTTCCTGGCGTTGCAGGTTTGCACTCGATTGTTGTCTGGTTGACGATGATGAGGTGGAAAGCTGCAGGATGATGATGAGCAAAAGCGCGAAATTTAATTAAAGAAATTAAAAGTCAATTTATATGTTTATATGTTTTAATTTCCGTATATGAAAATAGAAAGAATGACTTGGTTTTAACGCACATACACGTATACAAAATGAAGTGAACTCTAGCCAAAATTGGGCATAGGTTCGGTATTTTAAGATTGCTTGAAAAATTTCAAAATGCAACTCTTTTTTAAACCCTGAGAATTTACCAGAAGTTGGATGTGGGCTTCTCAGGGCACTTTTCTTTAATTGGTTGTTTTAATGTTTTGGGCTCAAATGGACCAATCAACAGAATGGTCCATTTGTCCAGAAACTGCTGAGTCAGACGTTTTCACAATTAGGTATGAATATCAAAAACGTAAACAAAATTGAATTATAAAACGATAAATCCACTCATATGGAAACGAATACAATTGGCAAGAGGGGAACGCTTGGGAAGGTCAACATGAGATGCAGGATTTGGGTCAATCGGTACACCCAATACCGAGTGGCTAAACACGATACAGAGCCCAACAAAATAAAAACGGCGCTGAAAATAAATATAATGAAAACCGCTAAGGGCCGGAACGTCTCACTATCACTTTTTTTAAAAAAAAATGTAACAAATATAATTATATTGATATTATTTAATTTGTTTGATTTAAATCGCGGTTTAAATCAAGTTATTTTAAACATTCACGTTTTGTTTTGTGGATTTACACATAAATTCCTCAAATTGTATTTGGGGCTGTTTAGATTCGATTTAGATGAAAGTGGTTTTTCTTTTTTGTTTACTTTCTGTTTAGAATCCAAACATGAGGAGAACGGGCCACTAAACGTGAACTGCAAGGTTACATCAAAGATTAAGACATCTTTAAAGCAAAATAAAAAAAAGAATATCGTGAATAATATTGGCAATGTTGGAGAGGAATTTCGTAAATTATGTCACACAAATTCACCAATTATAAAAGAAACGAAGGACGGAGCATTGGGCTTGTCTCCAAAAAAGAAGAAACGGGAAACTACAACTGACAGTTCTTATACGGATAGACGTGAAGACAATAATGAGGCAAAAATAATTTCCAATAAACAGGGTGAAGTTATCGTTTCGTACGAGAAGTTGTCATGTGCAAATGATGCATACGTGATCCATAACACAGTAATCACAAGGAATTCGATCCGAAAAGGAATTGTACATTATTTTAAAACAGATGATCCAACGAACTTAAACGCCGCACGTTCAGTAAATAAGAAAATGACTGCGATTGAGTGTAAAAATTCAAATAATTACTTAAATAGGCCTACTTCTGATATTTCGAAGAATAGAATGAAAGGTCGTAAGGAACGTGTCTGTCAGTTATCTAAAGATATAAATAATGAAAACAGCAAAACAACAATGGTAGACGACTTTTCCGATGGAAAAGGCTTCAACCTGCGTCGTTCACCTCGTGTTAAAGCTATGAAACGTGTCATTCAGAATGTAGAACAAAAAAAAACATCGAAGTCAAAGGGCGAGGTTGACGTGAAAAGTTACAATTCGTTGCTCGAGAAGACCCCGCAGCGGATTCGTATGCAGTTAAAAATAACGAATGTAAGTAAAAACCGCATAGCAACGAATGTTAAAGCTAAAAAGCTGTTGACTAGGGCAAAGCAGGCAACTGCGTACATGAAAGAAAAAAATGTCAACATTGATTCGACAAAATCTCTTCATTCAATATTTACATTAAAAAAAAGGAAAAAGATTGACTGTGCAATTTTTCGCCAGCAGAAAAAGTTTCTCATGAGTGGCATACCAGAACAGCTCCAGCAGCAGATGTTTGTTGCTAAAACCCGTTTGGATTATTTAGGAGCTTATGTTTCAAGTTTATGCCACGTGCAGCAGCACTCCTATTCGAACACAATATTTAATCTTGAAATGCCGGCTTTGTTTCGAGATCACAAAACACGTATCTGTGATGATTTAGGGGGAATATCTATTCATAACGAAGAAATATTTAGGTTGATGAAACCAACAGGGCCAACTTTATTCCGTGACATGAGTACGTTCAACATTACTGCCAATTTAAGTCGTGAACGTGTACAAGAAATTTTGTTGTTGATTAGTGATAACGTTAAAGGCGTTGTTGTTGGTCGTATTTTTGATTCATATCTTGAACGGAAATCAATTTTGATGGAAAAAAGTCTTAAAGAACAAAATGAAGTGCTTTGCAAGGTGGAGCCACAAAGGACTGACTTCATGAAATCAAAACACAAGAAATTGAATATTTCCAAAAATGCATCAGAACTCGATGTTTTGTTCAAAACGGAACACAGTTTATTTAAAGAGGAAGCAAAAGCCGGAAAAGGTGAAGTTGATCATTTTATGATCCCCACAGACGATTACGTGGACAGTTCGTGGGCAGCTGTTTATAAACCAAAACATTTTCGTCAAATTATTGGTAGTGAAGATGCAGTGAAAGAACTGCGGACGTGGCTTAAAGTTTGGAAGAAAGACATGCCACCGCAGAGAAAGTCTGACTGGAAAAGCGACATTAACAGTGAAACTGATGATAGTTATTCCGATGGAAAAAACTGTAACAGCGTCCTATTGACGGGACCGGTTGGCTGTGGAAAGACGTCTGCCGTCTATGCTTTAGCGAAGGAACTAGAATTCAAAGTGTTGGAAGTGAATTGTTCATCTCGTCGCACTGGCAAGATCATTTCGGAGCAGTTACGAGAAGCAACTCAGTCTCATCAGGTTTCCGATTGTAAGACGAATGTGTTAACGTTAAACCAAGTTCCGGGCCTGGGCATTCCATCTTTTTTTCCATGTTCAAGTGAAATGACGAATGTATCTAGTAATGTAAAATCAGAAAATGAGAAACGAATTTTGACTGAGGGCTCCGTAGAGGTTTCGTTATCTAGTAATTTTTCTCTCATACTTTTCGAAGACGTTGATGTTGTATTTAAAGACGAAGATGGATTCTGGGGTGCTGTGAACTCCATCATGGCCACCTCAAAAAGACCTGTTATACTTACAAGCAGTGATAATCAGTTTGCTGAACGCGGACGAATTAAAGAATGCTTTGAGCAGATTACGTTTGATTCTCCAAATTGTGAACAGCAATCGATACATTTACAATTGATGTGCTTAACAGAGTCGATTTTTGTTAATTTTCGAGATGTGAACTATTTTGTAAATCAGTTTGGATTTGATTTTCGTAAGAGTATTATCAATCTCCAGTTCTGGTGTGAATCGAATTCGACTTTACAAGACGACATATGCAATGTGGAAGCGGATCACAATAATTTTTTGCATAATAACATTCCATTGATGTATGATGCGGTTATTGAGCATCGTTTTAAAGGACTTGATATGCTTTTAGAAATAGTTTATCACCGTTTACCTGTTTTATTTGGCGTGCATCATTACATGGTGCCATGCGAATACATTGCAAAACCTAATCAGTCCATTGGAGAAATAATAATTGAGAAACGGACTACTCTGAGCAATATTTCTGACAAGATGAGTTCACTTGCTTGGATTCATGACAAACTATGCACAGCCGACGTCTTGAACTCATTAAAACATATGAGGATGTCCAATTTGTTGCCTGGCCTGGAGGATTTTTCTTCATCTGCAGATGTCGATAGGAGCGAAAACAGTTTGACATCAAATGTGTATGACTATTTAGTGGACTCCAGTTGGAAACAGGTTTCTTGTTTCTGTTGTACCAAAGGTTTCTCTAATCTACTCAACATACAACATAAGGAAAAGGACGAATTGTTTGAATATATCATTAAATGTAGTTGGTAATTAACTCGACATTTAGAATTAAATTACTTATGCAAGTTTTTCATTGAATTTTTATGATTTTGAATAGTTTATCAGAAGAACCTTCAAGCATTTTGGAGAGGGTGAAAGAAAGGTTGCCAGTTGTTTCACAATCGAATGTGAGGGGAATTTTGTTGGACTACCTCCCGTCTCTGAGGAACATCTGCCGTGTCGAAAACGAAAAATTGCTGTATAATGATAAACGTGGCAAAAGGTAAACGTCAATTTACTTGTTTTTTTATCCAGTTACATAATTTTTATTTTGCTGCATAGTAAAATATTTGTCAGCACTAGTTTATAGCGTTTTTCTTCATGAAAAAACCTGAAATTATCAAGAAATTTGAATTAGAATTTAAAATTTAGAAAATTTAGTGAAACCTATGGAAAGTTATATTTCTTAGGTTTTCTTCTTTTCACTGCTATACATAATATTAAAAAAATACCCTTTTTATAAGATCGCTACGCTTTGATGTTATTACACTCGACAATTACATTGAGTAGGGTTGGGTTGGTGGGGTAGGATAGGGTAGGGTTGGTGTCACTCAGTGCCGCAACTCATGGTGTCACTCCCTTCCGACTTCCTCCATGGACCTCCTCCGAGTCCTCCTTTACCAGGCCAAACAGAATCCTTAGTAATGTGAATAAATTTAGGCCCTAAATTTACAAAGGACATTAACAATTTTGATGTAGTTCTTAAACGCTTTTACCTCGCATTCTATTGTTTAATTCTTATTTTTTTACATTTTAACATTAAACATTAAACTGTACAGTTACAATCAGTAACTGCCCAAATAATATACAACTTAGTTGAAACGGCGTCTACGTCAATGACGTCCTGGCATACAAAAAATGACGTGACGTCATTTCCATTCTAGGATAAAATATATTTTTATACAAAAATTATTAAACAACAATTTTACAAGTATGCAAGAGAACAACGTGCGTACACCCCTGTGATTGGTGTCACCTGGTGCGGTCTGCACCCCCTTCGTGACGCCACTGACACCAAGGACTGCAAAGTTTTAAAACAATTATTAAATACTAGAACGAAAGCCCGGCTTCGACGGGTGTGACAGTCTCAGATTGAGAACGTTTCACAGTCCACATTTCAAGTAAATACTTTGGTTGATCCTGGTATAAGCCGCCTGCCTTGCGTTGAAAAAAATAATAAACAATAACTCCAGCCAGGACTGGATTCAACAACCTCTCATTTCTCTGCCAAAGACATTACCACTTTTGCTACCAAAGTAAATTGTCATTTCAAAGGTGACCTTTGCCATAACCCACGTGGGTTAATTTTTTCTTTGAAAAAAAGCGTTATGCAATAAAGCAAGCTTTCCTGGCTGCCAACTTTATACGTTCAGGGGCTCTGGTGAAATTTGATGATTTTTCTCTAAAATGAGGTAAACGGAGGAAAATTGAAAATTCTAATGTAGCCTACGAAGAAGCCCATCTAATGATGTTATTGGTAAATTTGGTAAACTGGTTAATTTGCACAGTTCTAGTGTGTGTAATTTCCGACAACATTCTTGCACAAAGGGAGGGAGGGAGAGGGAGAGTCAACGCTTAGCAAATTTATTATATATATATATATATATATATATATATATATATATTAAGCCCCGTCTATCTGTGTTTCCTGATCTAACGCTGTTACCTTGAAGCACGTCGGAATTGATATAAATTTAAATTTAAATGAATAAATGAACCACTTTTTTCTCAAGGTCAACGATATGTTGCACACTCCCCATCCAAGAACCCCACGATATTAAATTGGAGAGGGAAAAAGGTTGGAAAGTGTAGAAGGGGGAGAGAGAAACGTGGAGGGTGAAAAAGTGGGAGGGGTGACTGAAATTGAAATGAAAGAAGTAAAAAAGGAACAAACGATGCGGCATGCGCACATCAGAGAAAATGAAAAACTCATTTAGGTAGGGGAGGGTAGGGGATAATAGTAGCAAAATTAAACAACAGTTTATCACAGGCAATTAATTGTGCCCAGCATTAGAATTTCTTTTCCTCCGCCCTTGAAACTTATGAACGTCATCAATTTCTAATTGGTTTGTTACTTGGTCTGACGTCATAAAAGGGCGGAGGAAAAGAAATTCTAATGCTGGGCACAATTGCCTGTGAATTTCGCTCCCGTCATTTATGACGGATTACCCCACTAGTTATAATAATATTATATATAAAATATATATAGACTAGTGGGGTAACCCGTCATAAATGACGGGAGCATCTAGTTTCTTTTTGTGTGACTGTCCGGTTGTCATGAAGCAATTCGCCTTGACCACTTGTGTTTTTTATAAGCACCTTAATATTGTTACAGGTATGTGAAGACAGGGAGATACAGTCGTGTGCCCCGCCCCTTTATGACTGTCAGACCAAATATCAACCAATTGGAAATTGAAAAGAACCGGGCATGTGACGTCAGACCAAATAACAACCAATTGGAAATTGAAAAGAACGGGGCATGTGACATCAGACGACATAACAAAATAATGAAAAGTTGCTGGCCCTCATAAAAAGGCGGGGAAAACGACTGTATTTTACTGTCTTTACTTGCCTGTCCTTACTATTGTTTGGATTCTTGGATCGGGAGAGTGCAACATAAAGTTGACCATGAGAAAAAAGCAGTTCATTTAAATTTCAATCTGATTAAGTTTTTGTCCTAAAACAATTTACCCTAAAGAAACATTTGCCCTAAAGGGAGATATTGCCCTAAAGGGAGATATTGCCCTAAAGGGACATTTGCCCTAAAGGGACGTTTGCCCTAAAGGGACGTTTGCCCTAAAGGGACGTTTGCCCTAAAGAGACGTTTGCCCTAAAGGGACGTTTGCCCTAAAGGGACGTTTGCCCTAAAGGGACGTTTGCCCTAAAGGGACGTTTGCCCTAAAGGGACGTTTGCCCTAAAGGGACGTTTGCCCTAAAGGGACGTTTGCCCTAAAGGGACGTTTGCCATAAAGGGACGTTTGCCATAAAGGGACGTTTGCCCTAAAAAGACGTTTGCCCTAAAAAGACGTTTGCCCTAAAAAGACGTTTGCCCTAAAGGGGCATTTGCCCTAAAGGGGGCATTTGCCCTAAAGGGGCATTTGCCCTAAAGGGAGATATTGCCCTAAAGGGAGATATTGCCCTAAAGGGAGATATTGCCCTAAAGGGAGATTTGCCCTAAAGGGAGATTTGCCCAAGAGACATTTGTCCTAAAGGGACATTTGCCCTAAAGGGACATTTGCCCTAAAGAGACATTTGCCCTAAAGGGACATTTGCCCTAAAGGGACATTTGCCCTAAAGGGACATTTGCCCTAAAGGGACATTTGCCCTAAAGGGACATTTGCCCTAAAGGGACATTTGCCCTAAAGGGACATTTGCCCTAAAGGGACATTTGCCCTAAAGGGACATTTGCCCTAAAGGGACATTTGCCCTAAAGGGACATTTGCCCTAAAGGGACATTTGCCCTAAAGGGACATTTGCCCTAAAGGGACATTTGCCCTAAAGGGACATTTGCCCTAAAGGGACATTGCCCTAAAGGGACATTGCCCTAAAAGGACATTTGCCCTAAAGGGACATTTGCCCTAAAAAACATTTGCCCTAAAGAGATGTACCCCTAATGATTAGTCTAAATATACAGTAATTGGTTTTAGGGCATATGTTCCTTGAGGGCAAATAGTTTTAGGGCAAATGGTTTTAGGGCAAGTGTTCTTTGAGGGCAAATAGTTTTAGGGCAAATGTTTTAGAGCAAATGTTCTATTAGGGTAAATAGTTTTAGGGTAAATGGTTTTAGGGCAAGTGTTCCTTGAGGGCAAATAGTTTTAGGGCAAATGGTTCTAGGGCAAATGGTTTTAGGGCAAGTGGTTTTAGGGCAAATGTTCTATTAGGGTAAATGGTTTTAAGGAAAATGTTCCATTAGGGTTAATTGTTTTTATGGCACAATTGCCTGTGATAAACTGTAGTTTAATTTTGCTACTATTATCCCCTCCCCTTTTTATTATTATAGAAAATGTGTTTTTCATTTTCTCTAGTGTGCGCATGTGCGTCGTTTTTTTTTTTTACTAATTTCATTTCAATTTCAGTCACCCCCTCCCACTTTTCCTCCCTCCACGTTTCTCTCTCGCCCCCCCCCCCTTCTACACTTTCCATCCAACCTTTCCCCCTCTCCAATTTAATATCATGGGGTTCTTGGATGGGGAGGGTGCAACATATAGTTGACCTTGAGAAAAAAAAAGCTGTTCATTTCTTCATTTATTTAAATTTATATAAATTCCGATGTGCTTCAATGGTTGTACAGCGTTATTTCAGACAGACAGATACACAGACCTGGGATATTATATATATAATATATAGATATTACAAAATAAGGTATATAACGATTAACAATTCTCCATAATATTCTAGTTTAATTTTGTTACTAAAATTATTTAACTATTTTATTCAAATACTTCATTATAAATGACATTTTGTGTGAATGTCCGGTTGTCATGAAGTAATTTGCCTTGACCACTTCAATTTTGTATAAGCACCTTAATATTGTTCGGGTTCTTGGATCGGTAGAGCTCAACATAAAGTTGTCCATGAGAAAAGACTGGTTCATGAGTATCATGACGGGAGCACAATTCACAGGCAATTGTGCCCAGCATTAGAATTTCTTTTTCTCCGCCCTTTTATGACCTCAGACCAAGTAACAAACGAATTAGAAATTGAAAAGGGCGAAGCATGTGACATCAAAAGGGCTAAGTAAAAGAAATTCTAATGTTGGGCGCAATTGCCTGTGATAAATTCAAGTTTAATTTTGATATTATCTCCAACCCTTTTTAGATTTGAAAGAGAAAATGAGATTTTCATTTTCTCTGGTGTGCGCATGCACGTCGTTTGTTCCTTTTTTACTCCATTTCAATTTCTGTTTTCACCTCTACGTTTCTCTCTAACCCCTACCCTTTCCAACCTTTTCCCCTCTCCAATTTAATATCATGGGGTTCTTAGATTGGGAGAGTGCAACATATAGTTGAAATTGAGAAAAAAGTGGTTCATTTATTCATTAAAATTTATATAAATTCCGACGTGCTTCAAGGTTTCTGTCCTTGTTTGTAAAGTGTTACTGACGGAAAGAAAGATAGACGGGGCTTAATATATATATTAGGGTGGTCCCTTGATATATATGGTAATTTTTAAATGCAAATATTTCATGTTCTGACCCCCCAGAATTGTTCTCCCAACCAAAAAAATAGTCTACATAAAAGTTTATAAATTTTAATTGATATTTAGAGGTAGCTCAATGAATTCAAAGTTTTCGTAATAGCGTAATCATTATGTATTCTCCTAAAATGTATATACCATTGTTTATCTAGTTTCACTAATATTGAAATAATTAGAATGAACTATTTTGTATACATAAGTTACAATTAAAACACAACAATGTAATTTATGCACATTTTATTAACATTGGACCAAACATGTAATGACTACAAAGTAGCTAATGTAGTCTTTTTGCAATCTGGATAACGACTAGAATGTTCTTTCACAACTTGAAGCAAATACTGTTTCTGATCTTCATTTTTTGTTAATATTGGATTGTACTCTTTCATCAATGCCACACCTCTTTCAGCATTGTCATTCACAACTTGTAAATGTTTTATGATATCCTTAGCTTGCTTGTAGTCTTCTCGCAGATGCCATATCTTTGGATCATGTTCTAAGAACCTTTTGGAAATGCCAAGATGGTCAAATAAGTGCATTGAGTTCTTCGATACAAAGTCTTCTATTCTCATATTAACGGAGCCACTGGCATTTTTGGATTCTCTTCAGAGGCTGATCTGCACCTTCCTTTTCATAAAGATATTTTAGCATTGCCTGTTTTGATTTGATTGGCACACTGTCATCAAAAAATGCCAATCCAACTAGTTCCTCACTTAAGTACCAAAAATGTCCCTCAAATTTCTTGCAAGTAACATTGGATATTGAAGGATTGATTTTTTTATAATCTCTAAGCTTTTGCAGAAGCTGTTGATCATTGAAAGCTGCAGTAATGGGAAGTGGGGCAGTGAACCAAGCCTTGATGTAGACATAAGCAAGAAAGACACATATGTTGCATAGTCCTTTTTTTTCTCTTGCAGTGAGAGTAAACTGGTTACGAAACAGCCACATTTTTAGTGAGTATATTGCTTTGGACATTCATCTTGCATGATGTACAGCCCCAGGGGCTAAAAATCGCACACCTCGTGGTGGTGTACCTCCCAGAAAGATAATAGCTAATTCTAAACATTCTCTGTAATTATCTCTGATTTTAGTGTCAGTTTGTTGAAGCTGGTTAGTACAGAATTCAATGACATTGTCTTTTTCATCTTTCATCACAAGCTGTACAGTTTCACTGCTGTCTAAAGACATGTAAGATGACTGATCTATTTTAACCCAGAATTGCGTGAATCGCTTGAATATGGTTACATCAAGGCCAGAAAAGGTACAACCCATGGCTTCATTAAATGCACTAGCAAGAACAAGTTCTAAGATATGGTGACGACATGAAAAGTACAGAAGATCCTTCTGCAATTTCTGCTCTAACAGAATACAAGTTCCATTTCTGTGACCTGTGTTGCTAAATGTGGTATCGAAGCACATAGCTTTCACTTGATCGACAACATCCCATTCTTTAAGGAAATCTGCAACAGCAGTTGCCTGACACCCCCAGTGCCTGCCTGCAACTTAGGCACACCTAGAAGCTGGTTAACACCTAAAACCTGAAACAATCACAGGAAGCCGACCTTTTTCTCTCTGTGCAAGTAGAAAATACTTGTCTTCTAGAATAGTAATCATTGTGAGGGCATCCTTATGAGCAATGTCAAATAAATTATCGAGGTCATCTTTAAACTGACTCTCATGACTTTGCTGAACAGCACTTTTCCTATTACAATTTTTTTTCAGTTTGACCCACTTCTCATGAAGCTGTTCTGTCTTCTTAACACAATCCTGTTCATGTCTTATGGGAATCCAGGCTTTTTCCAAAAATACTGCAGCTTCTTTTACAGCACTACGGGAACTTTCACGGATTGTCTTTTTTAAGGTTCGGTGGTGATAAAAAATACACTGAGCACTTGTTTATTAGAGGGTAACTTTGATCCCTTGATAGAGGTCTCTTCTGGCCCAATAAGCCATAAAGTATTGGTTTTTCTGGTTGCAGTAGCCATAACTATTAATTTTTCACTTTACCTGCAATAATAGAGAAAAATCATAAAAAATAAAGAATTTCATATTCATTGAGCTACCCCTAAATATTACTTGACTGTAATATAACTTTGCACAACATAATTTTATACATAATAGAACAACATGGGAGGGTCAGACAAAGACTTTTAAAAACTTAAAAAATAAGGACCACCCTAATATATATATATATATATATATATATATATATATATATATATATATATATATAACTAGTGGGGTAACCCGTCATAATTGACTGGAGCAAAATTCACATGCAATTGTGCCCAGCATTAGAATTTCTTTTACTCCGCCTTTTTATGACGTCAGACCAAGTAACAAACCAATTAGAAATTGATGACATTCATAAAAGGGCGGAGCAAAAGAAATTCTAATTCTGGGCACAATTGCCTGTGATAAACTGTAGTTTAATTTTGCTACTATTATCCCCTCTCCTTTTTATATTTGAAAGAGAAAATTAGTTTTTCATTTTCTCTGGTGTGCGCATGCGCGTCGTTTGTTTCTTTTTTAATCTTTTCATTTCAATTTCAGTCACCCCTCCTACTTTTTCTCCCTCCACGTTTCTCTCTCCCCCCTTCTACACTTTCCAACCTTTTCCCCTCTGCAATTTAATATCATGGGGTTCTTGGATGGGAAGGGTGCAACATATAGTTGACCTTGTGAGAGAAAAAAAGCAGTTCATTTATTCAAATTAATATAAATTCCGACGTGTTTCAAGGTTTGTACAGCGTTATCACAGACTGATAGATAGACACCCACACACACACGCACACAGACCGGGCTTAATATATATATAACTAGTGGGGTAACTCGTCATAAATGACGGGAGCAAAATTCACAAGCAATTGTGCACATGCGCGTCGTTTTTTTCTTTTTTTACTTCTTTCATTTCAATTTCAGTCACCCCTCCCACTTTTCTCTCTCTCTCTCTCCCTTCTACACTTTCCAATCTTTTCCCCCACCCCTCCCACTTTTCTCTCTCCCCTTCTACACTTTCCAACCTTTTCCCCTCACCCCCTCCCACTTTTGTCTCTCTCCCCCTCTTCTACACTTTCCAAAGGAAGAGTTCAACATATAGTTGACCTTGAGAAAAAAACGGTTCATTTATTCAAATTTACATAAATTCCGACGTGCTTCAATGGTTTTGTTACTCCACACACACAGACCTGGGATATTATAGATATAATTATACGCTGGGTAGAAAACAATAGCATAACAGAACAGAATATGGTCTAGCTAATTATGATATTGCTGTGATGCTTCACATGCCTGCTTCCATGTAAGATGGCACCTCCTGGTGTCCTCTAGTGGTGTGACACTCGTCATGGGTGCACGGGTTCTTGACAACCACCACTGGATGTCCCTAGACCCACTTCACCAATGCCCCCTTCCCAATATAAATGTACATTATAATTCTTCGCACACCTATTGTTGTATAACTATGCTCATCCCCATAGAATATTATACTAAGAATATGACACTGTTTAAATGATGAGTTTACAGAAGCGAAAATGACTGTCCTTACACACAACTAACCAACACAAACATTAATTCTCAACTTTTGACTCTAATTTTTCGTGTTTGAACTTCAACTATATGCTTTGGGCCGGGTGGCGTGATTTTAACCACTGTAGTTAAAACCATGGTTTTAACCACTTTGTTTTTTAAAATAAACTTTTGGTTTTAACCAAATACAAATAATTTTTGTTTGTAAATTGTACTGAATCTATTGGTTTTTAATATGCAAACAAAAACAAGACTTCATTCCCACAATATGCTTCACTACATAGGTCATACTGTCACTCATAAAGGTCGTGCAAGTTGCAGATTGTAACTGAAGGTTTTATGTCTATGTTAATCACTGCTGCTCACATACATTAATCAGACAATTTTGGTTAATGAATTATTAGTTTAATTACTTTAATACTTAAATTACATTAGTATTTGATCTTTGATCTTATAGTCAGTAGGGTGTCCCCAATAGCCGATTAAAAATTAAAATTAAGATTCCGTGAATGCATACCAGCTGAAAAGTTTATTTATAGACATAACATCATTAAAGTTTCTGATAATTTGAACAATATTTAGAAGTCCCCCAAAGGTTTTCATGTGGTACATTTTTGGCAAAATTGGTAATTTTTTCATAATTATTACTTTAATTTTAATTTCATTTAAATTTCATTTTATTTACATTTAAACTTCATTTAAACTTATTTTTAATTTAATTTCAATATATGTTACATGATTATTAATATTTTACTGCTCAACATCAGCTATAGTACTGTCAAAAGTACCATTCATCGCCACCTTCAACTCGATTATCGTGAAGCAGCAGAGCAAATTAAACACAACTAATATTCAACTGGGGTGGAAAGCTTTTATCAGATGTCACTGGTGTTGAGAGTGGACAAAGTGGACATGTTGAAAAACTTCCAGTTCTAGTTAATTTTATTGTCAACAGTGCAACTAAACTTCTAGGTGTTCTGAAATTGACATTAGGCTTGTAACAGGTTGCAGCTGATAGTGTTTTGACCCCACCATTGGTATGTACTTTGACACTACTTTTTCAAATACTGGTAGAAGCAATGGAGCTTGCAAGATTCTGGAATGTGCCATTGAACATAGCTTGTTGTGGATGGCTTGCCACTATCACATGTTTGTATTAATCCTTTCAGACACTTTCAATGTGTCTTTTACGATCATCTGTACCAAAAAATCTAGTTTTTAGGTTTTGGGACCACTGGTCGGAACTTAACCATAAAGTGAAGCAGCAGGAGATATGGACGATACCGATGTCAAATAAACTTAAATTCTTATCAAAACCGGCGAAGGCAACAAAACCAGAATCCATCTCACAGTGAAAGAACTGAAAGGACGATTAAACCAGTTTGTAGTCTTTGTCTTTGCAGCTCGTGCACCTGTGAATGACACTGCTGCTTCTAAGAATATAAGGCTATGATAATGATGTTTTGTACAATGCTGTTTGAAGGTGTTGCTCTGGCATTCTTGGTACTTAAGTCAAACATTTGCAACAATTGCTGTCTTCTCACAGATTCTTTCAGTTGATAAGAAAGGACAGCTTCTATTAAATCTGAAATCTGAATGAGGCTCACATTAGCTGAAATCACTTCCAAATCAGTTGCTGGATTGGACATTTCTTGAAGTTTTTTTTTTTCAAACGATTGATATCAACAATAGCTTTTTTGATATGCCTGATAAAACCTGGACCGAAAAAAGACTCGTTTAATGGGGCAGCAACCTATGTCAACAACTTACCTAGCATAAACGACAGTACTGAATGAGGAATTTGTGCTGATTCATATGTTCAAAGCATCAACAAAAAATAAATGAGAAACAAGGAAAGAACTTCACTAAATGCAACTGTGACTAACTTGCTCTCATGTAAATGATGCTTCTTGTAATTATGTCTAACACTATATTACAAATTTACCATGTGTGGACAATTACAATAGAAAGTGGGTATTGCACCTTAGCTATTGAATAATATTATATATATATTAAGCCTGGTCTGTCATTTTGATGTGAGTAACGTTTTAACCCTTGAACCACATTGGAATTTATATAAATTTAAATGAATAAATGAACTGTTTTTTTTTCTCAAGGTCAACTATATGTTGCACCCTTCTCATCCAAGAACCCCATGATATTAAATTGGAGAGGGAAAAAGTTTGGAAAGTGTAGAAGGGGGAGAGAGAAAAGTTGGAGGGGGTGACGGAAATTGAAATGAAAGGAGTAAAAAAGGAAAAAACGACGCGCATGAGCACACCAGAGAAAATGAAACGCTCATTTTCTCTTTCAAATATAAAAAGGGGAGGGGATAATAGTAGCAAAATTAAACTAGAATTTTTTTTGCTCCGCCCTTTTATGAATTGCGTTGTTGGGTTTGTTACTTGGTCTGACAGCATAAAAGGGCGGAGGAAAAGAAATTCTAATGCTGGGCACAATTGCCTGTGAATTTTGCTCCCGTCATTTATGACGGGTTACCCCACTAGTATAATATATTAACAGTGTCAATATTTCTTTTTTAAACTTAATTTCTTCAATTAGAATATAAAAACTAATGTAATATCCATATAGGACAATTTGAGAGTCCTTGGGGGGACCTCTAAATACTGCTCAATTGAGATGAAATTTTACAGGTTAGAAACTTTCTAGAAGGTATGCATTCTAATTTTTAAACTTTTGTTTTTTTGAGACACCCCAATTATCAGTGTAGTAATTTTTTTATAAAAAAAAACAACCATATTTTATGGTTTAAACCAAAAAAACCGGGTTTATACAAAAAAATCCTGGTTAATTTGCTTATTTTTTTTTCAAACTAAACTACTGGCTTTGGCATGGACATCGGTTAAATAATTAATAAACCGTCTTATGGGCGTGCATGCCCTGTAGTCCAACATAATATGTTTATCAAGCCGAGAGAGAGAGAGACCTCCGTTTAGTTGAAAAAATGGAAACCATGGGACATGTGAACAAGCTGCATTTGTGCAACAAATCATCCATATGTGGTAAAGGTGGGGTAGGTGTGCCATGATACGTCAAAAGTTGTTTTGGTTAATCAAACTTTCCTCGCAAAATGAACAGGCTTTTGTTTTCATATTTTTTTAATCGCATTTTAAATTGATTTTATTTTGTTTTTTTATTGCAGATTTTCACATTATTTGTGTGCAGGTGTTTTATATCTGGACTCATCCATCATTTCACAAATGTCTAAAAATTTTAAATAATATTTTTGAAGTTCACTTTTTATATATGAGTGATTATACATGTGTGTTACGCTTTCATTTTCTATTTTACAGGTTTTATATAAATAAAATGAATTCTTAAATAATTATTTTTATGAGGTTGCAAATACAATTCAAATTTATAAAAAAAGAAATCATTGGGTACTTAATTTGACAATACAGCATGCCACAATTTATTATATTAATGATAAATTTTTATGTATCAATAAATTTTAATACTTGTAGTATAATAAAACATGACTGTCTACAATTTACATCTTTCACTCAATAGTGAAGTTATATTGACAAGAACAAAGTTGTTTCAACATTAAAAAAGTTAAAATTGAACTATATGTAGACATACAATTTTGTGTTAAGAGCCTAGATATACCTCCATCTTGTTGTTTTGAGCAGACGACAACGCGACAATTGAGTGTTACTATATGGCGCTACTAAAATTGCATGAAATTGTCTCACAATCGCTCAATGAAGATACAAAAGGTTTTTCTATTTTTCGTTTTTTTTTAACTCCATTCTTCCCATAGGACAAGAAGCCGTCCCACAAACATTTGAAGAACTTAAAAATCCTTTAGAATAATAACCAAAATGACCACGTGCATTAATCTATTGGCTTCACGATGTTTCTTTTTTATAAGCTTAGCACGTTCACTTATTTTTCTATTAATTTTAATGTGACTTCATACACGAGCAAAACCGTTCAAAAATCATTTTTAAATCAAAAACGATCGCAGCGCCTACATTCGGAAAAAATTTGAATTAAACGCTGTATCTAGGCTCTTAAGAATTTTACAAAACACCTTTCAGGGTGCTATTTCATAAAAATATAAGATTAGAATGTTTAATGTGTTTTTGGAATGTTGTTGTAGTATGTTGTAGAAAACATGCTAGTATGAATATATCAAATAAGTTCTTAAAAATTCACTCTGACTTTTCTGTGAATTGTAAACTAGTCTGGAATTTTTATGTACTGGTACACTAAAACAGAGCTCCTTAAATTCGCCTAGTTTAAAGAAATAATCAAAGTGAAAATGGCAAAGGATCTCATCAAGAAGAATTATTGGGCGATAAAGTTAACAAAGTTCATAAAGTTAAAAGTGGGCAGTAAACATGGTTAATTCAGCCAAAGGGGCTGACCGAAACAAAAAACAAGATATGGGGACAGGTTAGCAGTTTGTAGGGATGATTTCAGCATTAATCTTATAACTGTTATTGGGATCTTGTCCTTAGCTAACTGCTAGTACTTTGTGTTAAATTGTATATATGGACGGAGGTGACCACCCTAAAAAAATTAAAAGAAATTTTTGCATGAACACTCTTATTTTTTGGTCATTTGTACCTAGGGCCATTCGACAGTGGAGTTTCTCCTTGAGCCTTCCACATGGGTTTAATTCGGATAAGGCATATTCACAAATATAACCTGCAAATTCATTTTACATTTGAATTAGGAATTGTTGTAGTAGGTACTAAGATGTTTTTTCCTGACAGTGCATTTTTATGCTGCTTATGGACTAATTCTTCTGTCACAGACCTTCTGGGCTGCTTGCGGGAGTCCTTATTCAAATTCAAACAGTTTCGATGCATATTTTTATAGGGATCAACTTATGGTAAATTTTGTATCAATGGGCCAATGCCGATCATCTAGCCGATGGGTATAAAAATCCTTCTGCTGTTGTAGATTGTAACATCCCCGTTTCCGTAGGGTTAGTAGAGAGATCTCTGCTAGCCATCTAGAAGTGTCGAATGGATGTTGATGATTAAGTCTTTCGGTCTATTGGCTCCTGTGTTGCTTACTTAACCACCAGGGACACAAGGGTCGGTACCTCAGGAGACCTGTGGTAGAGAATAGTGTAGAGATGTCTTCTTACACGTGGCTGCTGGAGACTTCGTTGTCCGGTGGAAACATCGGCTAAGTGGCGGCTGCAATTCTAAGTCTCACTTCCATAAAATAATCGAGTCCACACATTCAATTCATAAGTTGAAATAATCTTTATTCAATAAACAGGGAGTCCTGTAGATTGAGAGAGATATTGCTTCGTTGTTGCTATGTCTTAAGCATAAAGACGGTCTGACTCAATCCACAGGCTCTTGTATTTATACCCAAAATACAATACAAACATCTGATTATGATAACAAAGGCTCCAGGTGTGTCCAAGTCTCTTGGACACACTCGGACCTGAAAGTGAGCTATCAATTAACAAGAAACGAAAACATCTGTAAGATGTATAAAATATAACAATACAGAAGAATGTATGACGATCCTTCTATTAACAATTTGTAAAGATTCTCACGTCCAAAAGTTCTGCATCGTTGGTTCTTCTAGGATCTATCCGATTAACCATCGATGCAGTCCTTTTGGGCTATTCTTCTCATCTTGGAGGGCAGGGAGTCATCGTCGTGATGATCTCCCAGCCACCCCCAAGCATGAGGTGAGAACCTTTCAGCATATCCTTAATTAAATTACAGGGTGATTACAAAACTGAACGAATTCCAGACGGTGGATTCGTTACAAGATTGTTGACCTCCATTGCTCTTTAGAGCAATGGAGGTATATAGGATCATGCAAGAAAAGGGGCAAAAAAGGATGTCTGTATGTCTGTGTGTCTGTGTGTGTGTCCGGAACCCGATTTTGTTCCTCGAACAACTCAAGAACGGAATGAGATACAGACATGCAGTATTTTTTATTTGATGCCGTGGGTCAATATGATGCTCCTGACAAAAAAGTAGAAAATTTTACCCAGGGGTTATTTGTTTATGAATTTTTTAGAAACAAATTTTGAGTTTTTGGTCGTAATTTTTTGTGGGTCGAACAACTCAACAACGGGGCCACCTACAATAAAATGTCATCAGACCTAAAATGATGTACACATTCTGACGATGAAACTGGAAAAATATTTTAGAGTGATTTGATATATAAAATTTCCATTTTTCAAAATCGTAATTTTTTTTAAAAAAAATCGAGATTCTTCCTCTTTCCAGTTGTAGCATTCGAAAGGGGGGACTTTTCAATTATTTAGGAGGGGTGTTCCTTTTTATGTTCTGTTATTATTTTTGTATATTAGAATACATGTGACGTATTTTCATTTTAAACCCATATTATTACAAATGAATGACGCATGCGCATCACATGTAACTATGTCATGTACATGAGTACATACATGTGTGTTTATCTATATACACATGCGCACACGTGTGTACATGTGCGTACACGTGTGTACACATGCGCACACGTGTGTACAAGTGTGTACATGTGCGTACACATGCGCACAGGTGTGTACATGTGCATACACATGCGCACAAGTGTGTACATGTGCGTACACATGCTCACAAGTGTGTACATGTGCGTACACATGCGCACAAGTGTGTACATGTGCGTACACATGCGCACAAGTGTGTACATGTGCGTACACATGCGCACAAGTGTGTACATGTGCGTACACATGTGCACAAGTGTGTACATGTGCGTACACATGC
The DNA here is from genome assembly GCA_036925085.1 of Brachycybe producta. Lineage (NCBI taxonomy): Eukaryota > Metazoa > Arthropoda > Diplopoda > Playtdesmida > Andrognathidae > Brachycybe > Brachycybe producta. The sequence continues at coordinate 162,851 of JAUPFP010000096.1, forward strand.
GCACAAGTGTGTACATGTGTGTACACATGCGCACAAGTGTACACATGTACACAAGTGTGTACATGTGCATACACATGCGCACAAGTGTGTACATGTGCGTACACATGCGCACAAGTGTGTACATGTGCGTACACATGCGCACAAGTGTGTACATGTGCGTACACATGCGCACAAGTGTGTACATGTGCGTACACATGCGCACAAGTGTGTACATGTGCGTACACATGCGCACAAGTGTGTACATGTGTGTACACATGCGCACAAGTGTGTACATGTGCGTACACATGCACACAAGTGTGTACATGTGCGTACACATGCGCACAAGTGTGTACATGTGCGTACACATGCACACAAGTGTGTACATGTGCGTACACATGCACACAAGTGTGTACATGTGCGTACACATGCGCACACGTGTGTACATGTGCGTACACATGCACACACGTGTGTACATGTGCGTACACATGCGCACACGTGTGTACATGTGCGTACTCATGCGCGCACGTGTGTTCATGTGCGTACTCATGCGCACACATGTAACAATGAAAAAAAGTTGGTTATTTGATATATGAAAGCATATATTAAAGCAATGGCGGTCTATAGGGTTCCTTGAATCCCTTGTTTTTTTAATATATGGTTGTTATATTTAGTTGGGCTAAAGTCTAAGGCATGGTGTACACGTTGAAGTAATGCATTAAAAAAAGAAATCAGTGCACATTTTGTAAACTTTTCTAATAACTGTTTGACAACACACATGCCATGTGTTGTGATAATCGGATGAAGTGAATATGGAAAGACAACAGTACTGTATAAGGTTCATGAATTGACAAAAACTTCGTTTATATAAATTTTAAATGCATCTTTTAAATACTGATAAAAAAGGTTCACTATGCAAGTTACACTACACAAGTTACTTTTTTTATTTTATTTTTAGATGAAATAAAACTTGAATGAATATAAATAAATTTCATTGGTTACTTTTTTCTTCATTTAATTAAAAATATCATTAATGAATTGAATGATGTAGAACAAGCTGCTGCCTATTGGTTATGTCATACTTTCTCTCATGGTCAATGACCGCAAACATGCTTTAAGCAAATGATTCATACAGTTGTAAAGAAAACCCTTTTTGCACACTTACCCGTCCTGATCGTCTGAATGGTTTCTAACGTTTCTTTTTCCAAACTTTTTGCTTTTCTTATTATTATTGATGTGACAAAATGCACAGAGCGCCAATGTTGACATCAGGGGGCAAGAGGGCGTCTGTCCCATGCCTCACAATTTTAGGGGTCTGTATTTATAACTCAATATGTTTAAAAATATAATAATACAACAATAAACTTCACGACTGCACGTGTTCAATAATTTTTAGTGTGTTCTGGGAAAAAGATTTAGTAGATGTGCATATGTTTATATGGTATGCCACCATGCATACTTACACAGTGCTGAGAAAAAAATAACTGCAACTGATTTTTTTTCCAATCTATTCACTTTTGTGTGAAATTTAACCAGGACATCATTTTTTTTTTATTACACCACAAACAGGTGTAAACTTGTTTTCTTATATGCTGAATATGTTTTAGCTTTCAAAGTTAAAAAAATTAAGAAATAATTATTTACACACGCTTTTTAAATTTCAAAATAACTGCAACACAATTTTGAATATTCATTACATTACATGACATTATTACTAAAAGAAATTAATTTAGTTCTAACAAAATTGGTGTTTTGTCAACATGCTATTTCAGTGACCTTAAAAGTACCCTACCCCTCTGAAATAATGGTGCGTTTTGTGGTAAATCTTTTTCATTTTTTATAGCTCGTTTTTTTCAAAATTTTTATTTTTATCAACATTTGTGTTGTTTAAAATGGCTAATACTGTAAACACAACTAAAAAATGCAGCAGTATGGTAATTATGTACGAACTTAGTTGGTCTATGGCAAATTGGTCATCTTGGAAGATCTTGGAAGAATGGTCATCTTACACCACAGAAAAAAGGAAATTCTGGAAGGAAACGAATTTCCAGGTGTGGTTCTGACAGTTTTTATAAAACTGTTTTCAACATCGTTTTTCTTTATCTAAACAATTAGAGCTGTAGAATGGCATTCCTCAACTAGAACTGTTGCTTGTGCATGAACTGTTTGAAGACGCCTAATTGGAATGGGTCTGAAAGCTTGTAGGCCAGTTAGAAAACCTTTTCTCACTGCAAGGCAAAAAAAATTACGACTGGAATGGGCAAAAGAACATGCTAGTTGGTCCACTGAAAAGTGGAAAAATGTCGTTTTTTTGTGTTGAATCAAAAATAAACATGAATTATACTGATGGTGGTCAACATGTTCATTGGTATGTTGATGAATCAATGAGCCACAAGTGCACCATTGGAACTGTAAAATTTCCAGAAAGTGTTCTGGTTTGGGGCTGCATTATTGCAAAAGGAGCAGGTCGACTGGAAGTTGCTAATGGTACAATTAATGCTGTTGTTTACCAGAACGTTCTGTCAAAATGTTTGTTACCAACAGTTGCTGACAAGTTTCTGGAACAAGAATTCATGTTTTAAGACGATTCTGCACCTGCACATCGTGCCAAATCTACAAAAACATAGTTGACAGACCATAACATATGTAAGTGTCTTGTCTTAGCCTCCAGCCTCAGACCTAAACCCAATTGAAAATTGTTGGATGATGCTAAAAAAAGAGTTGCAGAGAAAGCTCCAAAGACAAAAGTGGAGCGTATTGATGCCATTTTAAAAGTATGGTACCATGAGATAAGTGAAGAAGTAGTTGAAAATCTTATCATTTCTGTGCCGAAATGTTGTGCTGCTGTTATTAAATTCAAAGAATATGCTACAAAATATTAGACGTAAAGTTGCAGTTACCTTGAAATTCCAATATGTGTTTAATATAAGTATTCCTTGATATTAATTAATTTTTAATTAAATACATTAATTAAATATATAACTTTCCACCAAATCATATTGTGGTAATATAATAATCAATTTATGTCCAACTTTACAATAAAATTAAAACTTGAAAAAAAGATTGTTGCAGTTATTTTTCACAGCACTGTATACCTCCTTGAAACCAAATTTTGGAACTTACCATTTTACACGCAGTACAAGTTCTGTGCAGGTTTCCACATCTTTTGTGTGTCTAAATTTTATAAGTATTTTTATTTTATTATGTATATGTATACACATTTTATTTTAATTTTATTAATTGATAAATTGTACTGGGATATTTAAGATGAGACCTTTATGTGACACGACTGGCCCACCTCTCGTACCTTTGGCTCCAGTGCCGACGATGCGTGAGGAACTTCGTCCTCGTTGACGACGTTGTTCCCTCTGCTGAGTCGGTGGTGCCGGGGTCGACTCTGTTGTCGACTGCTGCGGACCAGCCTCTATTGCTGTTGAACCTCTGGGGGTTGGGTTCACCGGGCGCGACATTTACTATGCCTTGCCTGGCACGGCCCACAAAAAGACCGTCTTTCCTAGGGATCTTTGGTATAGGCGTGACGATGCCGAAGAAACTCTAGTCCTCTTTGATTGAGTTGCTGGAGGCTCCAGGCAGAGGGACTCAGGCTGTGTCTGAGTACCTTCTGCTGGATACTCCTCTATTTTAGGAGTACAGAAACTCAACACAGTCCAAAATACACATACACTGACACTAGTTTAGGTATTTTGAATAAAACTCTTTACTTGCTCTTGATTACATAATTATTATTGCTTTTACATAATAATATTCTCTAAGTCAGATCTTCACTCTTTTAACCCTCAAGAATGACTCTAACCAAGACTTACTCGTTTTAACTCTAAATTCTGACTGTCCTCACACACAAGTCTCAGGCTCACTTGTCCGGTATCCTGGGAGGGGCAACTGTCACCTCAGGGCGTAATGATTGACCAACTGGGCCAATCATTGCCCTGGGCCGGGGATATTAAATCATAATCAGAAATATTCTTGGAACTTATTTCCAATTTTCTCACGGTCGGACCTGGTTCCACGAATTCTCTAGAATTCGGGCCACCCATGTCCGAACATCTGTGCACCAAGGGGTGCCTTACTGTCAGAACTGAATTTTTGACTTAAGTGTTTCACCTTCTGTTTCTACAGGGTGTCACATTTAGAAAGTGGGGCAAGCAAGAGGTACAAGAAAGAAATGAAGGAATCTGCTAAAAAAATAGACCACGTTTTCCAGGGCCTCAAAATATTACTTGCCCCTGGCCTCACATTTTCTCTGAAAGGCCCTGATTATTAGTAATAGGAAAAAACATTATGAAACCCATAATGTTTTTTTTTTCCTATTACTAGTAATCAGGGCATTTCGTGCAGATTAAGTAGATCATCTTGAATATCTTGGCTAGTAGTGTGTTTATCCACATCATCAGTGATTCTCTTGCAACTTTAATGTCATTAATGACATATAGAAAAAAGAGTAATGGACCCAGCACACAGCCCTGGGGAATGTTAAAAGTAACAAAGCCCCAAGGAGAAATCACCCCGTTAAGGCAAACTTTTTGTATTTGGTTAAATAATTACGAATGAATGCAAGATAGCAGATATAAAAAAAAGAATACTATGGTTCACTTTATCCAAAGCATTTTTAAAGTCAATAAATACAGCTTGCACTGCCAAACCACTTTTGAAGACTGGTACAGTGGTCTGCACAGTCAAACAGAGCAAGCTCACAGTTCCACCTCCTCCAAAAGCCAAACGACACCAATAAACGACTTATTAGAATCTAAAAAGACAAAATGAAATTAAAGAAATAGAGCGGTATTGGGCAGGGAGACCGTGTGGGCTTCCTTTGTGAATTAGGATAATGATGGCATTGCACAACTCAGTAGGGTGGCCAATAGACAAAGAAATAATACAAATTTGCAAGGGGTAAAGCTAACATTTTTAAGCTGCTGATCAAGATATAGGGAATTCTAAGTGGCCCAGGGGCTAAACAAACCTTTAGAGAGAAAAGGATTTTGTCAATATCTTCGTTGTTGAAGGCACTTGAATGTAGAGAAACATTTATTGGTGAGATTTTAGGTGCCAAGCTATGGAATACTAAGCCTTTCTGGAGGAACAGGGTCTTGTAATATAGCTGCCTGGCTAATCAGACCTCCTAGAAACCGGAAACAGACCCGGAACAGTCAGTCCCCAATGCCCTGGACCCCATGATCGAACACAAAATAGCCATGGAGCAGTAAGGCATCTCGCAGAAGCTTCAGGTATTGAGTGAATTTATAAGCCAGGCCAGGAAGCTTGCGGTCGAAGATTTGTGGAAAAGATTTAAAAGCAATGATCATGGACCGACTCGTCGGTTTGCCCTTGCAGACTGAGCTTGCGGAAGAAACTCCCAAGTTGGACAACCAGTTGATAGGAAAAGAAACTGAGCCAAGGCCAGAGGAAGCGACGAAACCGAAAATTGCGAGAAGTACCAGCTCGGCCGCCAAGCGACATTTATCAAGGGGAAATTATCACGATTGGAAAACGAAAAGAGACCAACAAAATGGCCATAACAACCACTTATCTGGAAACACCAGCAGTTCCTCCACGAAAGATGATGAGGAAGTTGCATTGCCAAAGCATCACTGACAATGGAATTAGTAAGGGAGAAAGTAAAAGTCCTGTGGAAAATTTCACATGGAACCTGCAGCCCAACAGGGGCAACCCCATGGACCCCATCAGGGAAGACCTACTGTTCAACGACAAATGCGTCCAGTGGAGCCCAATCCACCAGTACCTTATACTTGGGAGGAAGCAGTTCTATCGATAGAAATGCCACAAAAATTTTCACGGCTCCTTCTTGGGATAACTGTTGCCAGAATCCTAGTAACCGTTCTCATTTAATTAAAAATTAATTAATATCAAGGAATACTTTTTTTTACATACAAATATTGGAATTTTAAAATAACTGCAACTTTACGTCTAATATTTTGTAGCATATTCTTTGACTTTAATAACAGCAGCACAACATTTTGGTATAGAAATGATAAGATTTTCAACTTCTTCACTTATCTCATGGTGCCATCGCTCTCCATGGCCTCAATAAGCTCCACTTTTGTATTCAGAGCTTTCTCAGCAACTCTTTTTAGGATCAGCCAACAGTTTTCAATTGGGTTTAGATTTGAGGAATTTCCAGGCTAAGACAAGACACTTATGTTATGGTCTGTTGTCTATGTTTTTGTGGATTTGGCACAATGTACAGGTGCAGAATCATCTTAAAATATGAATTCTTGTTCCAGAAATATGTCAGCAACTGTTGGTAAACTTTTTGACAGAATGTTCTGGTAAACTACAGCATTAATTGTACCATTAGCAACTTATAGTCGACATGCTCTTTTTGCAATAATGCAGCCCCAAACTATTAACACTTCCTGGAAACTTTACAATTCCAATGGTGCACTTAAGGCTCATTGATTCACTAACATACCGATGCACACGTTGACCATCATTAGCATAATTAAATCAAGTTTATTTTTGATTCAACACAAAATGACATTTTTCTACTTTTCAGTGGACCAACTAGCATGTTCCTTTGTCCATTCCAGCCATAATTTTTTTTGCTTTGCAGTGAGAAAAGGTTTTCTAACTGGCCTACAAAATTTCAGACACATTCCAATTAGTCGTTATGAACAGTTGATGGACAAGCAACAGTTCTAGTTGAGGAATGCCATTAGACAGCTGTGATGACCCAGGTTTGCTCCTTTTGAGAGCAGACTAAAATCCTGGTGTCATCTGCTAGGCACCTGTAGTAGGCTGCCCGGCAGACGACAGAAAGGCCAGCAAGGGTCACTATCCTTCCCAGGTGGAGTAACCTGGGGGTATATAATGGGTGGCACCATTATATTCAGGGCAGTGTATTAACCCTAGAGCAGTGAGGATGATGGTTGTGTTCTTCAAGAATGGCATACAAGATGGCCACCATTGCAGATGTCAATTGTTATTCTGGTTTGGAGATTTATAGTGTTCTTTGTGCTTCTCTGCTGGGCAAGATGCCCAGCAGATTCATGTATAATTAATATTAAGTAAGTGCTGGAATAAATTATATTCTATTTTATTATTTCACTGCACACTGTGTCCTTGTTTTTATTCTGGGGAAGTATCCGCGGGGAGGGTTGGGTTTTCCGGTGGAATTTCACCGACCATCACTGTCCTGTATCCGTCATTTCGGCTGGTTCTTCGCGCGTGGTTCCACGGTAAGATCTATCAGGGATTTACCATGGATTCTTCGTCTTTTTCGGCGGAAAGCGTCCATCAATCTACGTGGAACTCGACTTCCTACCGGCATCACCAATGACACGGGTGGACAAGAGGAGGGCTAGCCAGCACTAGGATCCTGTCCGAAGGGAGTCAGCAACTGGTGAGATGGGGAAGTTTTGTCAGGGTGTTGTGGCGACCAGCCAAATCGTTATACAGCCAATTGTTTGAATAACGAAAAACGATTTTGGAAACACAGTTTTATCAAAACTGTAAGAAAAACACCTAGAAATTCGTTTTCTTTCAGAGTTGCCTTTTTTTCTGCGGTGTAAGATGACCAGTGGTTTTCTACTGTGACACAATTTGGGAAACTGTTGACTTAAAACACCAATTTTGTTAGAACTAAATCTATTTCTTTTGTAATAATGTCATGTAATGTATTCAATAAAAATATTCAAAATTGTGTTGCAGTTATTTTAAAATTTTAAAAAGCATGTGTAAAATAATTATTTCTTAATGTTTTGAAACCTAAAACATATTCAGAATATAAGAAAACAAGTTTACACCTGTTTATAGTGTAATAAAAATGATACCCTGGTTAAATTTCACACAAAAGTGAATAAATTGTAAAAAAATCAAGTGTTGCAGTTATTTTTCACAGCACTGTATATATAGTTTTGTTGATACAAAAACGGACAAGTTAGATTCCCCGGTTTTCTGACTTCTGATGGTCACTCTTCATATGACTCAGTGATACTTGTGATGTGCAATAAACGACATCATCCTTGGACTGAAACAACTTAGAGGAAAATGAGTCAAGTCAGCAGTACATGAAGGATGAGTACCCTAGCTCTCATTACCACTTTTAACATATGCGGTATAGTTATTTAGTTATTTTTAGTCATTATTTCTAATTGGTTTTAAATGTATTTAATGTATTATGGTTTTAAATGTTTTAATGTATGCATAAGGTGGTTTAGTATTTTAAATTTAATTCTGGTATAAATAGTATATTCGGTAAGATAGACCCAGAAACTGGTGAATTGATTGTGGTAACAAGTCAAAAGGAGGTGGCACACACTGTTCATCCTGGGGTACAGTCCAATGGGTTTTGGGAGAAATATACAACATACACATTAGTGCTCTACCTCCTTTCATTTTTCATTTTTTATATGGTCATACCTGAATAAATAAATAAACAAAACACATACACATGTAAAAAAAGGGGAACCGATATCAAACAATTTTTTGCTTTTCTGGATCAGGTTACTAAATTGGGCATATGGACAGATGAAATGCGACTCAGAGTAGCAAAATGTCATATGTCAGAGGCAGCAGCTAAATTTGCCTTGAGTGAAGCCGCTAATTGTCTTATGACCACCAATGCTAAAATGCTAAAACGGTTTAATTATGCACACCCCACAGTGTGCATGCGACATTTTCTAGATGCATGCCAAACAGCAAAATATGTGCAGGATTATGCTCTTCGATTACAGTCTTTAGCGGTGTACTATTTTTCTAATGCCTTTACTACAGCAGCTGATAAAGATGGTGCTGAAAAACTGTATGAACAACAAATAACAAACCAGTTTATAGTCTGATTGCGAGATCCAATGTGACGTATGGTTATGTCTCGAGCACCTCTCTCCGAGAAGCAAAGGTTTATGAGTTCATGGAATCCATTTAGGCACGTCTTGAGAGCATTGAAAGTGCTCTCATAGCCCAAGATACCCTAAAGAAAACAGGGTTATGGTAGACAAGTAACACCTGAAGTATGCCTAGATTTATACCCTCAGTACAAGTTGCTCCCCTAATGCTATAACTGCCCCCAGTCAAAAAGGTGTATGTGATGCCTTTGGGTGTATGGGCCACTTTGCTAGGGAATGTTTAATGAGAGAACAATTTTCTCAGTGGAGGTGTGCACCACAGCGTTCAATGCCACCACCACATCAGTACTCACAATAGGAAAAAGATCCTCGGCTTAGGAACAAAAACCAACCTCGTAACCACCAAGGAAACAAAGCACAAGCCCCCAGAACAAGTGATGTCAATCACAGAATTATAGAAAATACATAGATCTGCCAACAGCATTAGTGAGAGTACAGGGAACAGAGAGGGGTCATGTCTTAAACTTATGTGTTGAGGGTCACGAGTTGGGATTTCTCCTTGATACTGGTAGTCAAGTTACAATTCTATCCATTACAGTATTTAAAAAACTGTGTAAGTTCAGTAAGGTGACCGGTTTAGCTGTACATTTCCTTAAGGAACAAGCAACCTATGTGAATGAGTCAGCCATGCACATTTTAGAAAACAGATAAGCAAGTTTACGCCTTTCCCGTATCACCCGTATTTTTTCAAATGATTTTGCAATTCTTGAGTCTAATCTTTTAACTAAACTGTTACAAAGTTTGGAACCTGTATGTAATTAGGCTAAAGCCACTTTTATTGCTTTTTGGGAAGGGTTAGACATGTTAACACTGGGTAGACTGACTTCAATGCTCGTGGCTCCTGATTTGTTACACGCAATTAATGAAATAAAAACCGCCTTACCAACAGGTTTATCCTTAGTCCCATCATTTTAAGATATTTCTTTTTATTATCAATGCATGACCACTATCTGCAATTACGAATAATACATTTAGAATATTTGCTCGCATGCCACTATGCAAATCCTTTAATATGTGACACCCAGTAACTCGCGATCCCGCCAAAACCATAGCCTTGGAGGTAAACAACTCCTGCTTGTCCCTCCCTCTCTCTAATTAATATTCCAGTGGTGGATTGATACTCTTATTACCATGGTCACTTGGACCTGGTTACACCTCAGAGGTGTACACAGGTCCAAGGTATAAAATGACCATGTTCCTCTTTGATCTTCATCCTCACTTGCTCAACTTTTGTACAATGTTAGATTTTATATCTGTATCAGATCACAGGCCCATGGACGCACCTTTAATATCAACTATTCATTCTTGTAACGTTTGAGTTTCTATGCAAGAATGAATAAAAGTGTTTGCAACATGAAACTGCATTGTCTATTGTCTGGAAACTAATAATTATCTAGACAAGCCGGAGACTCCACAAGGCAAGGAGACATATTGATCCCGAAGGAGCAACATCATCTTCCAGCCAAGAAGGAAGATGCACATCAATGGCGGCCAGAAGAGATGGTCACCATCCTTCTGAGTAGACTACACCCCTACACAGAAGGATGATTATGATCTATCACCATCCAACCACTTCTATAGCTCGAATCTTCTCTGTGCGGCCACCGCGTGATCAAGAGAAGAAACGTGGTTATAGAAAAACATCAAACTGAATTGGTAATTATTCTCGAGGTGAATTTATCTGCATGTATACAAGCGTAATACCCTTATTTGGCAATATCAGAAAACTGGCAGAACTATTTGCTACTAACAACAGAGGATCTAGACAATTGTTATGGTGATGTACTTCGCATGTGTAGTTCAGTGAATGCAGTTTTTGGACAACCAACTATAACGTGTGAGTATGCACTCTTCTTGGATGATGCCAAAGAAGTTCAGCAATTATGTGAACGACGTCTAGTCCATGTTCAAGTGTGTGAACAATGCAGGAACATGGGTATACAGTACCAGAAATGAACTAACATTGCTGGTTGTGTGTCCAAATCGCACTCTCGACACAGTGCACATGGAAGTAGGATCATCACTCTCCCCAGTACATGTACGGGATATTCAGCTGGTATTCTTCTTACACCACATTTTCAAGGAACTTTGTGGTAAATGTGTATACACCACATTTGCTTACCTCAAATGCTTCTCAAGTGCTAACTTCATTGGAATTAGACTGCCTAATGACAGGACTGGACCAGGGTCAGAAAAAATAACTTGATGATCTTCTCAGTCCAAATGAACATTTGCCCTAATATTTTAAGAGTAGATTGATTAAAGATTTTCTAAATGATCTAGATAATCTTAACAATGACCTTGTTGTTAATGATACTTCCTCTCTGTTTTTAATCATGTATGATGCATGTATTATGATGATTTGTATTATCATTTTTGTTTGTTTATATATGTATGGTGCTTTAAGAGAAATGAATGATAAAGTCTGATAAGTGCTTACTTCCTCTCAACCAACTCCTTCTTTGAGAACCACAGTAACTACTCAACCCCTAGTTACTGAGGGTCATACACGAAACAAGCAAATTGAACTCAGAAATTTTCCAGAACTTTAAAAAAAATATGCTTGTAATCAATGGTTTAGGGTGTTTTGTTATTGTTTCTTTGAAAAAAGAAATTATGTAACTAATGCAGTGGAAGGTATTGAATTACGTGATGGGAAATTAATGTATTCAAGTTATATGATATTCAATGTTATTATTATTTGTTATAAGAATTCTCAACCGGATTCGGCTGAGTAGTTCCAATTTAGGTGGCATTAATGTTATGACCACATTTAGTCCATATTTTTATTGCTTTATTTACGTAACAAACACGGTGACGATGCAGTTCAAGGTTGATAAATAAACTCCATAAATCATATACCCATAAACCCATAAATAATATACAAATATTATTTTGATTAATATAATTACTGTCAAATTTTGTTTTGCTTTCCCTATGATATATACAATAATAATACAAATTCTGTAACAATAAACAACACTGGAATTTTACACTTTTATATAACATAGCATAATTTTGTCTGATTAATTTCGAAACCCAAAAGAGCTAAGTCATGAGTCACTAAGTGACTAAGTCACTCAAGAAAATATGACTAAATGCGGCATACACAAAATCACCACACGACAAACGTATTTATATAGTTTTGTTGATAAAACGGACATGTTGGATTCCACGGTTTTCCGACTTTTGGTGGTGCACTCTGCATAGGACTCAGTGATACTTGTGAAGTGCAATAAACGACAGCATCCCTGGACTGAAACAACTTGTAGGAAAAGGAGTCAAGTTAGCAGTACATGAAATATAAGTACCCTAGCTCTCGTTACCACTTACCCCTTTGATATAATTCTGTCTAGAAATATCCGTTTTGATATAAATGTCCAGAATTAAACCTGATAACACTGGAAAGAATAAAAACAACTAATAGATGTCAAACTCTAAATTAAGGTTGGTTTTTTAACATCATATAACCCATTGATTTAGTTGTCCGCCTGACGGAGAGAGTGGGAAGGCATGCCATACACAATTTTTTTAAGATTGCAACTAAAAATCTTTTAATGGGAGAAATAAAGAAGGAAACACATCCCTTGATAAAGGATGTGTTAAAGGATTTCAGATCAATGATAACATTGAACCAATAGAGCTGTCAGAGGACTATCTACATGACACTAGAGATGATGCAATCAATATTAAAGATGAAACAAGTAATGCACAGCATAATGAACCATAAAAAAGAACCAGATTGGGACCTACCAGAGAACTGGGGAACAGAGTACTGTTAAAAAGTAGTATATACAGAGTGCAGAAGTTGCAGAAGTGAGAAAGTCAAATGCAATGAATTCAAGAGGAGGAAGAATGGAAGGAGCAGACTAAATCCTGATGTTGTCGGCTGGGCTGCTATAGTAGGCAGCCCGGCAGACGACATAAACCCCAGCAGGGTCATTGTCCTTTCAGGTGGAGCAGCCTGGGGGTATTTAATGGCAAGGACGCCATTAATACAGGGCAGTGTAGTGTAGACCCTAGAAGCTGCAACAACATCGTGCTGGAGGCCACGGAGGCCTCCAGATTGGCCCCATCATTTATTTGATATTTGTTCTCTTCTGTGTTCTCTGCTGGACAATGAGTGCAGCAGGTACTTGTAAATCTAATCTTAATCACTAAGTGTTTAATAAATTTCTATTTATATTTTATCACTACACTGGTGTCCATGTCGTTATTTCTGGTGAAGATACCACGGGGAGGGTGGGGGTTCTGGTGATGGTTTCACCATAACACCACCGTCCTGTTTCCGTCTCATCGGCCGGTTCTTCGCATCGGCTCCACGGTCAGATCTGTCGCGGATTCACCGTGGGTTCCTCATCGGTTCGTCAGTCTTTTGGCCAGCGCCACCTGGGACACAAGGTGCAAGAGGGCAGCTAACGCTGTGATCCTGTCCCCAACGGAGTCTGGCTGGGTAAGTTTGGTAAAAACAAGCCCAGGGTATTGTGACATACCAGCTGGGTCATTACAATTTGTGGAGGTGTGGGGTAGCATTACTCTGCCCCACTTGTACGCTGCAGGGTGTGGACTTTGTCCACACCACATGAGTACATGTGGCAGATGCGGCTATCCCTGCTGCAGAGGGTGGGGAAGGTCCTGGATCCATGAGTCCGTGGAGACTGAACTCATCAGTAGTTAGTGGCAGCAGAAAGACATTGGCCCTGGTCGTCCGGGAGATTCCAGTGAAAGATATTGTATATATCCCGGTCCCCAATGATCTTCCTGGAGGACCGTATGTTATGATGGATGGTCCATGCAGCATCCGGGGGTCCGTTTCCGGGATCTGGAGGCGACTAGTGTGGAAGCCTTTTTCGTAAGTGAGTTCGAAGACTAAGTTGATAAAGGCCCCCAAAAGGGCAGATGTGGCTTTGTCGACGGAGTCCTCGGCATAGCTCAAAGTCTCGACAATTTGCCGGTTGAGGAACACGATGACTATGAGGAGGCTCGTCCGGCGGGAGAGTCCTACAATGTATTCCTCCCACGAAGGGAGCTCTAATCGAGGGAATCCTTCCTCCACAGCAAAGTGTCCCACAAGAGGGTATTGGCAGAGCGCACTTTGTGCTGCCAAGTGACCAACCGGTTGTTAATGAGTCATTCGCCGAGGGTGGCCATGCGGATAGGACGATCCAGCGGAAACCGCCCAAAAGTAGTCCCGGTTCGGGACACCATGAGTGGTGCGGCCGATTGTGGTGGCTCTGGTGCTGCAGTGGGCATAGTATCCACTCTTCTAGATGTGCCAGTGATTAGCCTGGCATGGCATAAGATGGACCGGGCCATGTTTCGGGCTTGCTGTCATTGCTGTTTACATGCCACTCCCTTGCTCAGTGCTTCTGTTGGTTTTGCACTGCCTGGTGGGAGACCCAATGCTTCCCTTGGGTCACCTCTGTCCCACAACATGTCCTGCAGAAAGTCTGTGATGGCCTTCTGCTTCCTTAAAAAGGTGGCAGTCAGTAGAGGGTGGAGGTGGCAGATGCACGTGCGTGGACTTCCCAGGAGGGCAGCTTGGAGGTGGCGGAGGAGGAGAGTGGTGCCGAGCCAGATGTGTTGGGCCCCGATACACGTGCTGATGGTTGCTGTCTAGCTGGATGCACAGGTCCTGTTGTGGTGACGTGACTTCATGGTCGAAGTCGTTATGCAGTGGAGGGCCATGTCTGGAGGAGCTGTACTGCTGGTGACTTCTTCCGTCGGGCTGGCATCAGGGTTGGGGCTGTGAGCCACGAGGCAGAGAGCGGTGTGGGTGCGAATGATGGAGAGAGTTGTAGAGAGAGTGGTGGTCCTTACGGATCTGCTGAGGCTCCTAAGGGTGGTCCCCAGTAAAAGCCTCGGTGTCAGCAGGTCCAGGGACTACCACTACAGATGGCAATTTTGTAGGCAGTGCGGCGACCACCTAGTGTGGTGGTGTGGTGTGTTGTGCTGCAGGTGGTGATGATAGTGGTGTATGTGGAGGTGGTGGTGGTGTTATTGATAGCGTTGCGAATGCCAGAGTTGAGTGGTGCAATAGGCATCAATGTCGACTCCCAGTACCAGAACGGTTCCGGTGGCTTTGCAGAAAGGGAGGAAGGCGTAGACAGTGTGGATGTTGACACAGTCAGAGAACTTGAAGATGGTGGTGTCGGTACGACCGGCCATGCAGGCTGCTTGGCCCCTTGGAGGTGGTCCTCAATCTGCAGGAGCTTCTTTTTCGGGAGCTGCCCGTTGCAGGGAAGGCCCAGCTCAGCAAGATGGGAGCAAACCGCACGGAGGTATGCAAAGCTTTCTTCTCCGTGAATCTTGTTCTTTGCAGCCTGTCGTGTAGGAGATTCTCATTGAAGTTGGAGCTGTAGTTCTTCCAGGGTGTTTGTATCAATCCACCACCCCTGTACTTCCCTCTTGCTGTGGCTCCACCAGAAAGTGGCTGTCTAGGGCAATACTATCTCTGAACTCCTGGTTGACCCCCACATGTTGATGTCAATTTTATCCTCCCGCTCCTCCCTGTAGTGTTTAGACGATACTGCTCGGAGCATCAGGCTTCCCCTCACATCTGACGTTGGCTGGGCGTTTGAAGTTATGTCGAAGGCACTTCTCTCCATGACAGTTGAAGTTTTCCAGCACGGAGCAGGTGTGGCACCTTGATGCAGTGTTGTATGACTCCTCGTAGTCGGCTCACTGGCGGTTCCGGCCACTCGTTGCTTGCAGGTAGCAGGCACTGGTGAGTGTGGTTCGAGGTCCCAGCCATTCTACTCTCGATGTCATCATCGCTGGAGGAGGTAGAAGACATCCTTCTACTTCCTCTCCATGATCCTCTACCTGTAGTTGTCCTGCTGGTGATTATTACTTCTTGATAATAGCAGAAATCGGCAACTGATCACTCTACTATTAAAAGAGGTACAAAAAGGCTGGCAATTCTGGTGCACACAGTTGAACACAAACACAAAAAACAGTCTGATGATTTGGATTTCGGAAGGTCCATAACTTGAAGAAAACTGAGAACTTGAAAAAGATATGTTGGTGGTGGTCAGCAAGTGTTCTTGGAAGAAGCAACAAGTTTAATGATAGTTGACCATGTTTTGGTCCTATTTTATATGGTTTTGGAAGAATTTTAGAAGTTGGAAGGGCCAGCCCCTTGGAATGGGACACCTTGCTCTAATTGGTTTTTCATACACTCATTTTTTGAGGGTGGGAGTTGTCCCACTAATATTGGTTATTGAGAGGTGTTGATCCAATTTCTCGAGGCAGGTCCTTGTTTATTATTTTAAGCAAACAAAAAAAAATAAAGAGTTCTGGGGAGAAGGGCCATTATTTTCTTTCACACCAAAGTGTAAAATTGGCCATTAATTCTTTCCCTCTCTTTAATGTTTTTTCCAAAAGAAAATATAGACTGGTCAGCAAGGTCACTAATGTACCTCACTGTTTGTTATGATTTTTTGGGGGGTTGATTTCTCAAAAATTTTATTATGTGATTGAGGGTGACAGGTTCCGAATTTTTTATGATTTAATTGATTCCTCACAACTATCTTCAGTTTTTCATTTTATTCTTGTCCTTTTGTGTGTTCTTTCTTTGAAGTCCGTGAGGTGTGCATCGATCTGGCCCCCAGACGTAATGCTCTTGTAACACCCTGTAAATCGTGATCCCGCCAAAACCATAGCCTGGGGGGTAAACAACTCTCAACCGTCCCTCCCTCCTCTCTGACTCACCTTTCTGACTCATGCCCAAGTGGCGGATTGATACGTAAAGGACCATGGTCACTTGGACCTGGTTACGCCTCGCAGGTGTACACAGGTCCAAGGTATAAAAGGACCATGTTCCTCTTTGTCCCTCAGTTCTTTCCTTTGCCTGTTTTTGCGATACATTCCAAATCATGGGCCTGAGGATTTCCAGTTAGTATTTTACTATTCACCCTTGTATCTGTACTTCTTACAAGGAATGAATAAAAGTGTTGTAATAAGAAGTAGCGTTGTCTCTATGTCTTTATGCTAATAACTTCTCTTCAGAGGCCGGAGGTTTCATAGGGCAGGAGCTATACGATTCTCAGCAGCTACAACATCTTCTCTAGTCGGAATACCGATGGAGAAGATGTATATCAGCATCAACCGGAAGAGAGAGAGATGGCCGCCACTCTCCTGCATTGATTTCACCCCCATGCAGAAGAGTGACTTCAATCTATCTCCATCCAGCTCTCTCTACAGCTCGGATCTTCTCTGTGCAGGTGTCATACTGCTCAGAGAGGAAACGAAAAGTAGAAAATGTCATCTAAAGGTTGGTAATAAAATATTGGTTGATGTCAAAAGCTCACATTTGGTGGAGGTGCGGGGTATAGCTCCATCTGCCTTCTCCGACCTGTAAACAGAAGCCGTCCTTTGTCCTAAGTCTCGTGATTGTGCCTCACGAGGCTTCGTCCGTCCTTTCTATGTTGGAGCCACGTATGGAGACCCTCGATAGCGTCAAAGTCAACCGCGTGGCGCCTGTCTGTAAAACCGCGTATGGAGACCCTCGATCACGTCAAAGTCAACCGCGCGGCGTCCTTTGTGTTGGAACCACGTGTGGAGACCCTCGATAGCGTCAAAGTCGACCACGTGGCGCCTTTGTAAAACCGCGTATGGAGGCCCTCGATCACGTCAAAGCCAACCGCGCGGCGTCCTTTGTGTTGGAACCACGTATGGAGGCCCTCGATAGCGTCAAAGCCAACCGCGTGGCGCCTTTTTATGTTGGGATCATGTATGGAGGCCCTCGATCACGTCAAAGCCAACCGCATGGTACCGTTTTTGTGGAATCGCGAAAGAGACTTGTGGCTACACACACCACGTGTCGACCGCGCGATTCTGTGTCCTGTCCTTAGAGACACGTGGGAACGAACTTTTGTCTGCTGACCGCTTAGCACTCGGAAAGTGGACAACCGTTTGGACACACGTGTTTCCGTCCGTGTTTTTGTATTTCATGTTTCCATTACAATCACCCACTGTCACCTTCACTCTTCTTTAATTTTCAAAGTGAAACCCACACCACGTGGGCAACACTTTAAACAAATTCTTCTTACTCTCCGAGAGGAGTTTGCAGTCTCATTATGAGATGAGCAAACAAATCTCATCTACTAATCTATTCATCTATTAATAGGCTTTTAAAGGACGTGTGTGTCTTTTAAAATGTCCTATTATCTTCACTCTTCATCTTTAATTTTCAAGCAAGATTCTCCCTAGCTCTATTTCATTGTTAGGGGGCTTACAAGCTTAAAACACACTTTTTCTAGCCACGTGGGACTTTCTTGTCCCCCCTTTTCTTTGTTCTTTGTTTTTACACTTGTGTTTCCCTTGGGACCCTCTATGTCCCAAGTCATGTTCTTCAATTTCTTCATCATCATCACCTCAATGCATCATCACATGAACTTTCTCCATTGGACAACACTGAAGCCCGGCCGCCATCTTGGATCGACCGGACACTCTTCAAAAAGCGCCAACGGAGCGGTTTTTCGCTCCATGTGACTCATTGTTGTACCTTCTCTCATCTTTTTGTGTTCTCTTCTCTTCTCTTCTCTTCCAGAGGGTTGCACTCACGCGCCCCCTGGCGGAGTTCCTCTTGTTAGAGAAAACTTCTTTTTTTCTTTGGATTTTCTCTCTTTTTGTCTTTCTCCTGGCCACCATAAAAACGTGCCCCGGAGGAACTTTTCAATCATCAATTTTTGGACATTGCAATAAACTGACCGGAAGTGGCCACCACAGCGCCACCTACGGACTTCTTCATTCTACTCAACATAGTCCCTCACTGGGCACTGACTCTGTCTTTTCATCCAGAGCCATCCAGCAGTGAGGACTCAAAATTTCTTCAGCCTGAACATTTCTTCTGGTTCACCAAGCATTTAGCTTGTTGAACACACTTCAATTTCTACACTGTTTTACTGTTTTAATAAAACTAAATTAAAACTTTTGATGTGCGGGCACCGCACCTAAGTTCTAAACTTTCAAAGTAAAACAGCTTTCTTTTCTTGCTTCTTAGGAGAGTTCAGCCATCTTGAACTTCTCCTTTGTTTGTGCATTTAAAAAGTTCAGCCATCTTGAACTTTTTGTTCTTTGTGTGTTCTTCACACACACACTCTTCATTCTTGTTTCTAAGTAAAACTAAAAGTGCGGGCACCGCGCTCTAGCTTTACTCTTCATCAGGCAACTGCAATACACTTCCATTTCTAATTCACTTTCCGCAGTGCAATTTCGATTGGGTGGTGTACCACGCTCGCAATTGCATTGTACATCTGTTGTTTCTTCATCGAGACTTTTGGGGATTCTTATAACCTCCACGTGGTCACCAAATACCACGTGTAGAGAGAGATCTTACCAAAATTGATACTCAATAAAGAATTTACAAACACACTGTACCAGTTGGGATCGTCACACCCAACTGAAGAACAACGCCAACACCAACACAGCCACTTAAACAACGATACCATCTTTATTAAACGTAGGGAAACTATCGTCACTCAGTGTATAAGGGTACGATAGTGTCGGTTGCCGACGAAAAGACTGCAATCTACAGCGAGATCAACGGCCAAACCTACATAACACCGACTTACATTGATCACTACGTGTTACACAAGCCTTAACATAATGGATGCTCACCCACGACTAACTGGGACCGCCCGGAGAGCTCTTCCGCACTCCAGGGGAAGCATATATCCATCAGCATTATGGAGGGCCTATGCAACATCACAGACATACGATACACAATACGCCGCATCATCACGTGTGGCTGTCCCACTCGGACCCACCATAGATCCAGTTATTCAACCTGGGACCTGGTGGGTGCCACGAAGTGGCGGCACCCAAAGTAATGATGTGCATCAACAGTCTACACGGCGCACGGCTCGGCCCACAAACAATAGTACATTTCGACGCCTAATGTCGTCCACATGTTACTCCAGATATCAACAGGAGCGACCTCCGCTACTACCAGATCCACTTCCCACACAGTCGTGTGATGGCTGTAAACTCAACACCATCATGCATCAACTTAATGAACTAAAAATACAGATCACTCACATGATGATTATTCATAATGGCACCCAACCGCCGCCTGCGCCACCACTACCGACTACATGTACTACAACACCACAATATCGCCAATATCGTAGCGAATCAGACAACTCTCCGCCGTACGCTGTCGGGCACCGAGAGCCGTACGAGTCCGGCTACGATTCATACTACAGACGACATGTACCAGGTCCATATACGACACCTGAAGAGCGCGCGTACTATGTACCGCGCTATACAAACTATGAGCGTACAGAACATCAGTACGCGCACCCGATCTACGATTTCACAAGGGAGGCCTCCGATACGGACCACCGTAGTGTGGTCATGGTACCGGATATGCCTCCTGAGACAACCAATTATGACAGAGCACCGGCCGGCATGCCAATAATGATGGTCGACTACATCCCGGAATTAACCTGGGGAATGGATGACCTAACTAACTGGCATGGTACCCTTGAGGTCATTAACCTCGCCACCGCCGCCTTGGGTTGCACCGCCAATGAGGTGGTCGCCATCTTGGCCCCAGGTGGTGGGACGTCACTCCAAGGGCGCCCCTGCTGCCGCCGGATGCTGAAAGACCTATATAGACAACTGAAGAATACTTGCATGCCCCAAGAGATAGGAGATCATAGTGTCAGTGATGACAGTCCGAAAATCACTGTCACTATCAATGGCAAAGAGGTCCGCATGCTCGTAGACACCGGAGCTCATGGTAGTGTAATATCCAAGGCACTTGCAAAGCAGCTCCAACTCAACATCAAGCCTATGGCCCATCCGCCAAGGATTGAGGGAGTTGGAGGAAACACCATCGCCGTGGCAGGGCAAGTCTCCGCTACTGTGGAAATTGCCAAACAATCTGCCACGGGCCGCCTGCTGGTTATCACTGGCCCACCCGACGCCATCTTAGGCCGAGACCTGGGTAGGGCACTGAAGCTCCTTGTGTCTATGCAGACCAATAAAGTCTACTTAGAAGACGACCTTTTTGAATCAGCACTCCGAAGGCAGAGTATTCAGGCGTACGTCAAGAGTGCCCTGGAAGAAATCACGCCAGCCACTCTTGGGGAGTCGGACACCGCTCCCATTGAAGTCAAGCTTATGCAGCAACCGAACGAATACCTAGTAGTCAAAGGGCTAACACAGCTCACTGGCCATGGGACAACACTAGTGGAGGTAGAGGCCTCTGGGATCCTCACAGATCAGGATCTTTTCGTGGTCTCTCCTGACGAGAAGCTACGCGCCTCGAGGGGGGTCTGGGTGGCCCCCGGCATTATGCAAGGCCGTAACAGCAACAGCTTCCTAGTCGAGGTCCTGAACACTACTACGGGGCCATTGACCCTGGCCTCCGGCGAAGTGATAGCCCACGTACAAAAAGACTACTGTTTCGAAACGGTTGAAGTAAAGACCACTTCAAACGCTGACCCGATCATGACAAAAGAGTCAGGCGCTAAATTCGATGAAGCAATGCAACTCGGGCCTCGATTACGTAATGGCCAGAGGCGCATTCTAATGGATCTTTTGAGATCCTATCGAGATGTCTTCGCGCTAGAAACGTCGGAACTTGGATGTACCAACCTCACGGAACACCGAATCGATACTGGCGATCATGCACCCGTGCGGGAACCCCTCCGAAGGAGTGGCCCCGAGCAGCGGGAGATCATCCGGAAGACAGTCGAGGAAATGCTCAAATCCGGAGTAGCCAGCGAATCCAAGTCTCCTTATGCTTCAGCAGTAGTCCTGGTGAAGAAGAAGGATGGACAGTGGCGTTTCTGCGTCGACTATAGACGCCTGAACGATATCACCAAACCAGACAATTACCCACTACCCCGAATCGATGATGCTTTAGACTCGCTTCGGGGGTCGAGAATCTTCGCGACCCTCGACATGATCTCCGGCTATTGGCAATTTGAGGTCGCCAAAGAGGATAGGGAGAAGACCGCGTTCATCACACCCGGTGGGCTGTTCGAATTCAATCGGATGCCCTTTGGTCTGCGTAACGCTCCTGCTACTATGCAGCGTGCCCTGGACATCCTTTTGGCTGGCCACAAATGGGAGACTTGTCTAGTCTACCTAGACGACATCATCGTATTCGGCGCGACTTTTGAACAGTTTATGGAAAGGTTGGACTGCGTCCTAGGACTCCTAAGAGAGGCGGGGTTGAAGCTTCACCCCGAAAAGAGCTTCTTCGGCTACGACGAAGTCCTCTACCTGGGACACATCATCTCCAAAGAAGGAGTGCGTCCAGACCCGAGGAAAGTGGTTGCCATCTCCGACTTAGCGGCGCCTACTAATGTCAAGGAGGTGAAGCGATTTCTGGGCATGGCCGGTTTCTACCGGCGATTTATTGTTAACTTTGCCCACATCGCTAAACCACTCACGGATATGACCAAAAAGGGGCTGCCCTTTTTATGGACGATCGACAGAGAAGCAGCATTCACTCTGTTAAAGACTAAACTTGTCACCGCGCCAATATTGGCCATTTACGACCCAGATGCCGAAATCAAAATGCACACCGACGCCTCTGCTTACGGCATCGGAGCTATCCTCTACCAACAGTCACCATCTAAGGAACTGCAGATCCTGGGTGGTGTCTCTCGAGTGCTCCGAGACGCCGAATTAAACTATTCAACAACAGATAAAGAGTGCCTCGCAGTGGTGTACGGCATCGTCAAGTTTAGACCTTATCTCTTTAACAAAGCCTTTGTCATCGTCACCGACCATCATGCACTGTGCTACTTAAAAACCGCACAGCGACTCCAAGGACGCCTGGGTCGCTGGCAGCTACTGCTCCAGGAATACGACTACACCGTAGTCTACAAAGCCGGCATCACTCACGTGGATGCAGATTGCATTTCACGGAGTCCGGTGGACGTTCCTGAAGACTGGAAGCTGCAGGCTACCCCAGATGACCTCGACGACAGCGTGGTTTACGCAGTCACTTTGCGTTGGGATTGGTCGGTTGAACAAACAAGAGACCCGAACGTGACACAGATTAAGACCGAACTTCGCAACAATCCAAGTACCGAGCTTCACCATACCTATGTCATCATAGACGAGGTTTTGTGTGCCCTTGTCTACCAGGGCAGCATAACACCCAAGCTCGTGACGGTGGTACCCAAACATCTGGTACCCGAAGTTCTGAGACTCTTACACGATAGTCCTGAAGCCGGACATTTCGGCCAGGA
The DNA here is from genome assembly GCA_036925085.1 of Brachycybe producta. NCBI lineage: Eukaryota > Metazoa > Arthropoda > Diplopoda > Playtdesmida > Andrognathidae > Brachycybe > Brachycybe producta. Next base: position 185,931 of record JAUPFP010000096.1, read on the forward strand.
TAAGACATTAGAAAAGGTGTGCCAACGGTTCTTTTGGCCAACCTGGAAGCAGGATACCATCGAGTATGTGCGCACGTGCGAGATATGCCAAAAGTGCAAGACACCACAGTCCAAGCTGCCCGGGTTCCTCCATGAAATGGAAATTGGAGACCCAGGTGAATGCTGGGGAATCGATTACATCGGTCCCCTGCCAAAATCACTGGGTGGTGTCAAGCACATCATCCTGGCAGTGGATTACGCCACCAGATTCTGTTTCGCACGAGCTGTGCACAGCCAGTCGGCCAAAACAACTAAGAATTTCCTCCAAGATACGATCGTGTATCTTATCGGGATGCCCAGGAGGATAATCACCGACCGGGGAACACCTTTTACAGCTAAAGACACACAAGCGCTGTGTGACGAGCTGGGAATAAAGCACGCCACCACGACAGCGTACTTTCCGCAAGGAGACGGTCTTGCGGAAAGGACCAACAAAACTATAATGCAGACCGTCAAGAGACTCCTGACGCCTGAAAAAGGACAGCGGGATTGGTATTTCCATCTCCAAGCCGCCACCTTCGCTTACAACACCGCGACCCATACGTCAACGAAGTTCTCGCCATACCGCTTAATGTTTGGAAGAGAGGCCCGACTACGAATCGACAATCGGGCACCTCTCCTACCGAAGGTTATGGATTCAAACCCTGCAGCACCTTCTGTGGTTGCCACGGAAGAGGTCGAGATCGCAAGGGCCAACCTGCACGAGGCCCATCTGCGACAGAAGAAGTACTATGACGCAAGACGGAAAACTCCACACACGTATAAAATCGGAGACCCAGTACTCGTTCGAGACCAACGCATCGTACCTGATGAGACCAAGAAACTACGTTACTCGTACAGGGATGGTTACACGGTAACCAAAATCATCAGCGACACGGTGCTCGAGCTGGAGCACGAAGATACATTTGGAAGATTGATTCGAGACACGGTGAACATTGTGCATATCAAGCCAAAACAACTGAGGACAGTTGTTCAAGGGTTGGAGGGGGAAGACAAATCCAGCTCCCCACAACAAGAGGAACCTACCTCCTCACCACAATAAACCAATAACCCTATCAACAACCCACACAACCTAAATTTTTTCTTTCGGTTGTTTATATCATCACATTGGTCACTTGATGACACACACCAATATAAACAAACAACAACGTGTGTGACCACAAACATTCACACACCCCTGCCCACATTTCACCACTCGAATCTGATTCCAATGGGGAAACTTTCGTACACTGCGTTTGGGGACCAGGTCGTCTGACAACAATAACAAACAACAGTGGAAGAACGGCGTTTAATACTCAGAAACCGACACCCCGCGAGCCTCCAATAACAAACAAATTGGGTGGCTTATTGGAGTTCCAGCCAGCTTCGTGGAATTATACGATTTCCATGGGACCCTGGAATTTCACACCTCGATGGGGAAGTCGGGAAACACAAGTATATAGCCAACGCCAGGCTGGTCACCAGCACTTCGGAAACAATTCTGGAAGAACAAGGATGTCACAGTGCAACGAAACAACGGGAAGCCAGGACGATGCCATCCCTGACCCATCTACTAGGATGGACTCGGATGACACGACAACGCAGCAACTCGGCATCGAGGAAGTCGGGGACGACACAGCGCGTGCCATTGACCTAACGACGTCAACTGCCTCGTCTCGCCATATCGCCGCAGCCTCAGCAACCCCCGTACTAACTTTGCCACAAGTGACACAACCTTTTCGCATACCAACAGTCACTACCAGGAGACTACCGGTATATCGACCGCTTCGTCAGGAAGCACGATGTGAAAGACTGCTAAATAATTGCTGGGCACTCTGGCAACGACAGGTGCGGCCCGCAAACACCTATTACATCGGTCACTATGACCTGATGGAGGGATTTCCGCGCCTCTACATACCGGAGGAAGGGCGCTACGTTGTAGGAATGTCATACTACCTGCAACTCTCTATGGCCGTCCTAATTCCGTCCACCCGGTACATCGAAATATACCAGTTTGCCGAGCAGCCCATCACTCCAGCATTGGGCGCCCTTCAGCAGGCTTTCTTTAACAGTCTCCTGGGAGTCCCACTTAACGGAGCATACAGCATTGCTCGAATGATCGTTTGGAGGACCCGCGCCACTTACCAGGCCGCCATCCTGTGGGACGCCGTTTACGGTGTCCTCACCGGGCAACCACCGGGCCGACTGATCGCCGCCGACGCCACCGTCCACCGAAGTTTCATGGAAAGTCTCCGGGGCTTCGACAACGGATGGATCGTCGCCGCCTGGGAATCCTATCATCCCTGGCTGCGGAGCCACCTCCTCCACTCACCGTCAGACCCCCTACAAGCACTTCACGGATATGTTTCTGCATGTACATGTGCATGCAATCAACCGACGTGGGTATAGATTAGAAAACCGTGTGGTCACCGCCCATTGGGGTGGTGAGCTCGAAAAATATAAAAAAAAAAAGAAAAGAATTCTGTTATAACTGCTTTATGTATAAATAAGTATTTCTTGTAAATTTCCATAGGAACTCGCCACCCAGCGAGTATTAATTGTGTTTGCCTTTTTATTTTCAGAATTTGCATTTTTAAGGGCGCTGACACTTCGGTGCCAGTGCCTTTCCATAACCACCTCTGTACACGGTAAGTCCTCAGCCACCCATGTCTCCCCGCTGCGTAACTTGAAAACCTTCCACCCTTGGCTGGAGTACGAGGACGTACTCCAAGCAAAGTTGGAGGGTATGTAACACCCTGTAAATCGTGATCCCGCCAAAACCATAGCCTGGGGGGTAAACAACTCTCAACCGTCCCTCCCTCCTCTCTGACTCACCTTTCTGACTCATGCCCAAGTGGCGGATTGATACGTAAAGGACCATGGTCACTTGGACCTGGTTACGCCTCGCAGGTGTACACAGGTCCAAGGTATAAAAGGACCATGTTCCTCTTTGTCCCTCAGTTCTTTCCTTTGCCTGTTTTTGCGATACATTCCAAATCATGGGCCTGAGGATTTCCAGTTAGTATTTTACTATTCACCCTTGTATCTGTACTTCTTACAAGGAATGAATAAAAGTGTTGTAATAAGAAGTAGCGTTGTCTCTATGTCTTTATGCTAATAACTTCTCTTCAGAGGCCGGAGGTTTCATAGGGCAGGAGCTATACGATTCTCAGCAGCTACAACATCTTCTCTAGTCGGAATACCGATGGAGAAGATGTATATCAGCATCAACCGGAAGAGAGAGAGATGGCCGCCACTCTCCTGCATTGATTTCACCCCCATGCAGAAGAGTGACTTCAATCTATCTCCATCCAGCTCTCTCTACAGCTCGGATCTTCTCTGTGCAGGTGTCATACTGCTCAGAGAGGAAACGAAAAGTAGAAAATGTCATCTAAAGGTTGGTAATAAAATATTGGTTGATGTCAAAAGCTCACACTCTCTTTGAAGTTTACTTTACTTTATCAACTGTCGAGGTCACTGACGTCCATTCCATAATAAGGGGACATGGTGTTTTTTAATGTTCCTTTTATGATACTTTATTTTTTTTGGACGCCTTTGACTCGTTATGATGTTGTCTCATGTGCACCACGTGGTTGACAGTTGTTTTGAAGGCCACATGGTCCTGGTGAAGTTATTGCAGTGGTTGTCAATATGCAAATAATGGCGGCCGTGTTGAAAAATTAAAGTTGTGTGGATTTTGTACGGTTTTGGGTGGTATTTGAGAGTGTTTTAGAGGAGTTGTTGATCTTGTGGGTTATTTATTCGTTGGGGGTTAATTTTACCCCCTCCCCACCTCTTGACAAATGTCCTCAGTTGTTCTTCTCAAATTCCTCTGTCATTTTTCTATTGTTTTTGTTTGATGATTTGTAGTGTTTATGTCTATGGTCATAGATTAAACACTAATGGATTATTGTTTACTTAGTCACGTTCTGTGTCTTGCTAGCATTGGTGGCCAACTGCAGATCATCGTCACTTCCGGAGCAGAGGCACTGTTAGATGTATCAGAAGCCTTTGATGAAGTCTCTCCTAGAGCCCATCCGATGTGTGCTTTGATGTATTTCTGTCAGAGCGTGGACTCGAAGAGGTCGTCCTGTAAGTATACTTTATTGGTAGCTATAGACACAGCAAGGTGCAGATCTCGGCCTAGAATAGCCTCGGGCTGGCCGGCAATCACCAGCAGATGCCCTCGCACAGTGTGGGTGCCGAATTGGACTACCACGGCGAGACGTCCCACCATGGTGAAAGTCCAAGATGGCTGAACTTTCTAGGAAAGGAGTGATGAAGAAAGCTGAATTGCTCAAAAGTGTAGTAAACTCTGGTGTGGTGACCACATGTCCCAGAGTTTGATTTATTGAAAGCAGAGCAATTCAGTGCAAGAAATTGAAAATTGATGATTGTTTGGAAAGAAAAGTTCTTTCTAAACAAGAAGAAATGTTCAGATGGATGAATTTAGTTGTCCTCACTGGTAGATGGCTCTGGATGAAAAGACAGTCAATGGCAGGTGAGGAACTATGATGAGTGAAGAGAAGAAGTCTGGTAGGTGGCGCTAATGTGGCCACTTTCGGCTGTAGAGTTATTGTGTTGTCCAAAATGAAGAAATCCACCAGGTGGTGCTTTGTAGTCACCAGGAGGAAAGAGAAATTTTCTCCGAAAGAGAAACTCCACCAGGAGGTGTGCAAGTGCAGACCCTCTGGAAGAGAAAAAGAAAGAAGAGAACAAAAAGAGAAGAGAAGAATCAACAATGTGCTCACATGGCGAGAAAAACCGCTCTGTTGGCACCTTTTCGAAGAACTTCCGGTCGATCTAAGATGGCGGCCGGCTTCAATGGTGTCCAATGGAGAAAGTTCATATGAGAGTTCATTGAGGTGAGGATAACAAGTTGTTTTGAAGATGATGACTTGAGACATAGGGGTCCCAAGGGAAGCAAATGAGAGAACAAAAGAACAAGGAACTGGGGGACAAGAGAGTCCCACGTGGCCTAGTTAATCACCTAACGATGATATAGTTAGATGAAAACTTGCTTGAAAGTTATAATAAAGGGTGAAGGATAATAGGAACTTTAAGAGACACGTTTCTCAAAGGCCTATTAATAGGTGGAAAGACAAGTAGATGAGATTTGTTTCCTTACCTAACAATGATACGTAGTTTAGGCTAAGCAAATGCATCTCGGAAATTGAAAAAGGATTTGTCTGAGGTTTGCCTATCTACCAACCAATGATACGGAGGAGGGTCAGATAGGGTGAAGCTCGAATTGAAATAAAAGTGTAGAAAACAGGGATGATGATGGAAACACAAAACAGAATACACAAACATGGACGGAAACACGTGTGTCCGTGACCGTTGCCTCCGTGTTCCCCCGAGTGCTAAGCGGATGGCAGACAAAAGTTCTTTCTACACATGCCTCTCTGGATGGGACATAGAATCGCGCGGTTGACCCGTGATGTGTGTGATCACAATTCTCTTTCAACACGTGGTTCAACAGAATCGGTGCCATGTGGTCGACCATTGATGTGATCGCTGGTCTTTTTTAACATGTGGCTCCTACATAAAAGGACGGATGAAGGATCGTGAGGCACAATCACGAAACTTTGGACAATGGACATTTTCTGTAGACCGGTCGAAGAAGGCAAATGGAGGCATGTGAGCTTTTGATGTTGACCTCATAAATATTACCAACTTTTGATGTTTTCAATAACTCGTCTCTTCTCCTGATCGGATGGAGATCGATTGTGATCATCATTCTGTGCAGGGGTGTAGTCTTTGCAGAAGCATGGCTTGAAGATGTTGTAGCTCCTCCAGGATCCGTATGTCTCCTTGCCTATGTGGTGTCTCTGGCTTGCCTAGAGAAGGATTAGTTTCCAGACAAATAGACAATGCAGTTTCTCATTGTAATGCTTTATTCATTCTTGCTCAGAAACATCAAGAGTACAAGAATGAATTGTGATATTAAAGGTTTGTCCTCGGGCCCACGATGTGGTACGGATAGAGAAATCAGACGTAATACAAAGTTGAGCAAAATAAGGACGATGAACAAAGAGGAACATGGTCCTTATATACCTTGGACCTGTGTACACCTACAAGGTGTAACCAGGTCCATGTGACCATGGTCCTGAAAGTATCAATCCGCCACTAGAATATTAATTAGGAGAGGCGGGAGGGACAAGCAGGAGTTGTTTACCACCCAGGCTATGGTTTTGGCAGGATCAGGAATTACTGGGTGTTGCAACATTTAAAACAAAACAATTTTTTAAAAAATGTAAGCTCTATATAAATATTTTATTAGTAAATACTTTTATTTTTGTGTATTTATATACACTCGTAAGCTTATTTCTTAATTTCATTCGTAAAAGGCAACCTGTTAATTATCACTAGCTACAGGGTTGGGCATAAGTGACGAAAATGTGTTTAATATTTTTGTTTGTTAATTATTTTATTTTATTTTTAAATAAAGTGTAACACCCTGCATTTCTGGGTGTCTCCAGGCTATCATTTTCAATTGAAAAAGGCCCGTTTGTTATCTCTCACTGCACTCTGAGAAGTCAGTGGCCTCCACTGGCCTCTACATCCCAGTGCCCTTTAATTCCCATTTGTATCGCTGGTCAGGTAAACACAGAGAGTAGGTTTCTGGCCGCTTGGTTGTCTGTTTACCTTTCTGAAGTATGTATCCACACAAGTGTATAAAGTGACGGGCACCAGAAATATCGACATCCATTCTTACATCAAAAAACATCTATGTTATGGGCCCGTGAATTTTGCAACTCTAATCGATTTTATATACAGTAATTGTAATCCATCATGTGATTGAGGTGTTTTATGAATAAAGTGTTTAGCAATCATTTCGCTGTGTTTGTGTATAATTATTTTCTTGTCAGATTTAACAGGTGTGTTCTAGAGGTTCAATTCAATTCAATTCAATTAGATACACCTGCAATCAGCTTGAAACCCATGTGGCAGGGGGATCGCTCCCAATCATGAGTGATTGTCATTATTTAAAAATAAGACATTATCACTAAATTGAAATTATCCTAACAAAGAACTATTCACAGGAAGAGAATTCCATAGTCTAAAACCATTAGGAATGGTGCATGACCAAAAATATGCATCAGTCCTAGCCATTAATTCTTTGAAAGTCTTTGAATGCCCAAATCTACCTTTACGAGGATTTCTAGTTAGTAAACCATTAAGCAGAGTAATGTTATCATCAGACAGCAAACGTTCCAGAAGAGCGAGGCTTTGCTCATTTCTTCGGACTGCTAATGTTTTCCATTCTAGCTCTTGAAGCATAGATGATATACTGTCAGTATATGCATACCGTCTCTTTACAAATCTTGCAGCCCTATGCTGCACCATTTCTATTTCTTGTTTTAGGTTATTTCTAAATGGGCTCCAAATTGGGGAACAATATTCTAGGATAGGTCTAACTAGGGTAAAGTAACAGACCTTCTTTATGTTTTCTTTACAATGTTTAAGGGTGCATTGGACAAACTGCAGCCTTTGATTAGCTTTTGCAACTGCTTTGGTTATATGATCTTTCCAAAGCATGTCTTTGGACAAGGTTAAGCCATGATATTTAATGGTATCAACATGAGTTAGCTGAACATCTCCCATTGTATAATCTGCCTTGCAAGATTCTCGCTTTCGGGAAACTCGCAGAACATTGCATTTACTCCTATTAAGTTGTAAATGCCACTCTACTAGAGTACCATTCTTCAACACTGTCTAGATCTTTTTGAAGGACTTCACTATCCTCTTTATCCTTAATCCTCCTGTACACTACAACATCATCTGCAAACAAGCGCATCGTACTGTTGCATCTATCTGCCAGATCGTTAATGAACAGAAGGAAAAGTAGTGGTCCAAGAATGCTACTCTGAGGTACACCAGATTTTACTTTAGCCCAGTCCGACACAGCACCATCAATTTGTAATTGCTGTTGTCTATTTGATAAGAATGATGATGTCCACGAAATAACTTGTTTATTTAAGTTAAAAGTCACCATTCTTTTAATTAGTAGTGAATGCTTCACTGTATCAAATGCTTTTGCAAAATCTAAAAATACCGAGTCAAATTCGCCCTTACTATCCAAGCCAGATTGTATGTCTTGGATAAATAGTGCTAACTGGGTATCACATGATCTGCATTTTCGAAAACCATGCTGGTTTTCATGAATTAATTTGTGGGTTTTTAAATGCTTGATTGTATTAGAATAAATTATATGCTCGAGTGTCTTACATACAATGGAGGTTAGAGAAGTGGGTCTATAGTTCTTAGGCAAATATTTGCTTGCCTCCATGCCATAGGCAGTATGCCGCTATCAATGGAATTTTGGAAAAGTTTACTTAAAAAAGGGCTACCTTTTGTGGCCAACTCCTTTAGCAAACGTGGCAAAATTTCATCTGGACCAGCGGATTTATTAATATCTAGATTATAAAGCAAATTTTGTAATCCAGTGGAGTTTATAATTTTGTGAGGCATGACATGAGATATGGTGCCAAGTTGAGGTTCCTCATCGCCATCATTAGCATGAAAGACACTTTGGAAATACTCATTAAATGTGTTCGCAATATTGAAGTTATATTATTTGGAATTTTGTTGAGATATTTTACATATTTCCAGAACAACTTGGGATTTTTATGGAGTGATGCCCCTAAGACATTATTAGTAAAGTTAAAGTGTTCCTTTTTAAGCAAATTTTTCACAAGATGTTCCTGGGAGTTAAATTGCAATTTAATAGTGTCATCCATGTTCATCTTCATTTTAGATCTAAATTTGCGTTGTTTATGAAGAGTGGGGCATATCTCAGTGGTGTACCAGATTGGTTCCACGCTTAATTTTACATTTTTGCATGGGATGAATTTATTTACGCCATCAAAAATGACATTAACAAACAGTGACCACTGTTCGTTTACATCTTTTGATTGTCCACTTTTATTGTTCAGTTCATTTGTTACAAACAGCTTAAAGTTAGCCCAATCAGCTTTATTGTACTGAAGGACTTTTTGGGGAGGTGATTAGAGTTCATCAAATTGTGTGACAAATTCTAAATAAATGATTTTGTGATCGCTTATGCCATCAGCAATTTCGCCACCTCTTCTTTCTCGATCGCACGGGCCACTGGAGCGGTTCGAAACAATCCCTCTCACATGTGAGGTTGCCCACCGTTATCAATTGTATGTTCCACCAAGGAGGTTTCACCCAACTGAGTGGGGCCTCCTCCTCTCAACTCAGACAGCTCTCCTAGCCCTACCACAAGGGCAGCCTCCACAGCTTGAGCCATGGCCACACCCTCCCCTGTCTCCAGGGCTATGGGTGCCTCTCCCACGTTCTCAAGCCAGATATCATACTGGTCCAACCTGTTGGCCTCGGCAATTACTGCCGCAGCCAACACACCACGTCCACCCAAGGCTTTGTGGTGTGGCTCCATGAGAAGCAGCTGGCCAGGGCCGGCATGCTCCACCAAACCCACTGATACGACACATTGTACGTGGGGTTGTAGCTAGACATTTTCCCTCAGTTGCAGGGAACAAACTTCCCCACTCCCGATAGGAACTCTGGTCTCGTGCAGCTCTGGTAAAACAATGTTCACCCACCCGTCAACCTTCTCATGTGCCGGTGGAACTTCTGGGAGTTGCCGTCCCTGAGACCGAGCCTCTGGTATCGGCAGTGGAACTGATTCCACCTCCACAGGTTTCCCAAGCGCTTGATCAGTGTAAGCGGCTTGAAGGACGTCTGGATGTGCGGTCCAGACATCCTCCCGGAAATACACTTTCCGGTGCACGATATCCACCATCCGGCCAAAGCATGCGGCGTGATTAATGCCCAAAATCACTTCGCTCCTCCCCTTCACAAGGAGAAGAGATGCCTGGATGGTCTTCCGGTGGATGGTCAAGTCCACCAAAGCAACACCTTCTACTACAATGGCGTGCCCACCCATGCCGAATAGGCATGACGGTACTTCCAGTACCTCCATGGGCAACCCCATCGCTCGTGCCGCCTTCATGCTCAGAAGCGATACCTCGGCTCCCGTGTCCACGATCATTTCCACCAGGAGGTGATCACCAATAGACACGAACACCTTTGGTGCCACCCAAGAATATGCCCGGAATGGGAACCAGTGTGTTCCCATCATCGAACTTCTGCCTCATGTCCACATCACCATCCACACGGGACGGTAACACTAGTTGAGCAGAAGTCGGGGGTCCAGCCTCACTAACCAGAGACTCCCCCAGCCCGGCAGAAGGTATGGGCACACCAACTCCTCCCACCTGCTCGATGAGCGCACGATCCAGCACCTCACCACTAGGCATATAGAGTGAGGGGGCAAACCAGTTATCCAACTGGGATACCACGGCCTCCAATGTGGAGCATGGCGTCGGAAATACCCACTTGGTAACTTCCGGGTCCGCAGACCTTGCCAGAGACACCCCTGCTCCTCGCATGACATCCACATATCTGGAGACCGCCCTTCATCACAGTACCGATGATGTCAGACACCTGAGTTTTTAAGTATTTCCGGTCGCTCACCACTTAGTTCGGTGGCGACCGGTGGCAGTTTAATGAAGATGTCTCTTCATTATCCTCCACGAGTCTGTAGTAGAACTGGCCATCGATTACGGTGGCCAGGTACTTTTGACCCTCCAGCTACACAGGTGCTAAGCCTGGCATTGGCTGGAGCTTCTGGCTTGCACCAGGCTTCACTCTGGCAACATGTCCTTTTTCATCGGGACAGTCCCGTCTCAGGTGCCCCATTTGGTTGCACCCAAAACATGGGCCGACTCGCCTGGGAGTGACCCTCCTGATCCACGGTTCGCACCACGAGGCGTTGCCGCCGGCTGTCCTCCACCATAGCTCGCCCGCTTTCTTTCCTTTGTGCCCCCGGTCTTGGCTACTGCTTTGTCCGGATGGTGCAGCAGCCTTCGCACCAGGCAGGATTGAAGAGGAAGCTTCAGCAGAGCTCCCAGAGCTAGCCGTGGAACCGTAGGACTGGACGTTAGCCCTATCCTTATGAACCACTCGAGTACGGGCAGGTAATCTACCTGCCATCAGCATATCGGCTTCAACAAGCCGTGCCCTATGGGCAAATGCTTCTACCATCTCGGCCTGGCAACTGAACCTTTGATCGGTGATGGCCGTTAGGAGTTTCCGTCTGAAACGAATGAGCCGACAGCTCTCGTTTTTGCCCGGCCACGCGTTCCGACAGTTCAATGAACCGCTAATAGAATGCTTGTACAGACTCGTGACCACCCTGCTCCATCGTCTCGAACTCCGAGAAGCAGAAACGAAACTGATTTTCCAAACTGAATCGGCTAACCATAGCCTCCTTCAGTTCAGCCCAGGTGAGGTACGGAAGAGTGAAATGTCCTGCTGGACCGTTACAATACCCGATAAATGAAAGTTCAAAAATGTTCCCACTTACCGGTACCAGAGCTCCGACGACGTGGACGGGACAGTACCCGTAGCCGCCTCTCCACACGGTGCACCCCTTGGGTGGTGCTGACGCGGAGCTCTCTCGACGGTGAAACACGACGATGACACGCCGCCTCGCCGAGAATATCGCGGTAGAACACCGGTTCTACCGCGAGCCGACACGAGTACCGGCCGAAACAGGTCGATAAAGGACGGTGGAGTTTCCCCAATTCAGAAACCCACCCCCCTCGCGGTACTCCCCAAGAAATTGACACGACACAAGGTAAGATGAATAAGATGAAAGTGTTTTATTCACACTTACGATGATAAACGATGGAAGTAAATATATACACTTCTGGCTGGTTAATTCAACCAGCCAGGCATTATACATATAAAACAAAGGCCTAATGGCCAAGGCACAATGGCAAAAACAAAAGACAAGTCAGAGCTGGACAGTGGAGGTCTCCTTGACCTCCACCCACAGGTCTAGTCCATGATGCTGCCAACAACCAACTGCCCAGATCCTGTGGTTGACCAGGCCACAGGAAACCTCCAGGCAACCCCACCTGGAGGGGACAGAGGTCACATCTGACCTCTCACCCATAGACTTTATGGTGAGAGGTCTGCTGGCACCAAAATGGCGTACGTCCCAACAGCCTACTGTAGCTGTCAGGCAGACCACCATAGGGAAATTCGTCTGCTCCATCAAAATTAAAATTTGAGCAGACCAGGTTGCCACAAGAGTTTTCACCAAAGAGGCATAATAATCTTCGGCCGGATCATCCAGCAGGTATGTAATGTTGCTGCACCTGGACTCATCCGTTCAGTGCTGAACCCGAGCCTTAGCTTTGAACATACGGAGGAAAGGCGCCATATCCTTTCTGCCGTCGTAACGGACAAATGAGTGGACTGGGTTGAAAACCCCAAACGCCTGAAAAATTTTCTCCCATTATGAAGTGAGATGCTACAACAAACTGCCTCACAATGACCTTCATAAGGGGATTCTCTTTTTGATGTTATGTTTTTATTGATAGCAAGAAATACACCTCCACCTTTGATTTAGTTCCGATCTTTTCGGAATATGTTAAACTGTTGGAAAACTTCAGTGGATGAGACATCATCAGTTAGCTATGATTCACTACAGAAGATAATGTCAGGATTGCAGCTTTCTACGGCTTCTCTAAACTGAATTACTTTATTTTTTATACTTCTGCAATTGATTATTAACATTTTTAAGGATTTATTTATAGGCTTGTTTTCTTTGTTGGTCTTAGAAGAAATTTTCTTGTTAGAAAATTGGGTTTCTTTTTGAATATTTTAGGTACAGTAACTAGATTTGATTTCTTCCTAGAATCAGGGCATTTAGTAATTAGAAGTTTCCCTGGACTTGACTATAAACAGATTTCCAGGGAACAAAGCTCGAGACATCCTTACCGGCTGCAGTCAAGTGAAGGCCATCATGCAGATAATACTTATTAGGTGCTTTAAGAAGCTCCCGAGAAGCATCCGCAAATGAATAACCAGCACTACGACAGAGAAGAGATAACTCTTGTGAAATCTGCTGGACTGCAGGGTTTTGGTAAAAAGAACCCCTAGCATCACGCTCAAACCGTGGCAGGACAGTAGAAATCACAATCCTTGCACGAGGTCTGATGTGTTTTACCTCTCTAGAAAAGTGTTTGTCTCTCAGCTATCCCTTTTGGCGCATCCATCTTGAGATTATTAGTGCCAGCATGCACAACTACAACAGTGTCAAGGCTAGCTTTGTTCAGTACTGCTTTAACTCAAGTAGTTAAATGCTCAACACGTGTGCCTGGATAGCACCACGCAGTTGACATCCCAGTTTTGCCGACCCTAACACCTCGAACAAGCCCCTGCAGAGCCTGCATGAGCTTAGGAAAAGCCTCCTGTTACAAAAGTATACAAAAGGGAATTTATCAAATAGGTATGAAATTGAATTTCAAATAAATGCCCACCCCATTTGCTTCACCAGTATAATCTGTTTTACTTTATTTCCACTATGCTAGTGCATAGCTCTTGGGTGCTTGAAAATTTTGAAATGAGAATTTAACAGATTTTCTTTATTGTACATTTGCGAATTTTTTCATCATTTATTTCGAACATGTTGATTAGAAAATCCAAAATAAAGATTTATAAAACTTAATATAATACATAATATAATATATATACTTAAACTAATATATATATATACTAATATATACTAATATATATACTTAATATAGTACTTAATATATAAACCCCCTTTGTAATGTATGGCCCACATTGTATAACTAGTTGCAGATTAAGAATTTGGAGGCCTAAATGAACCAGAATTCGAGACCTCTCTACTGTATACTAAACATAATAAAGAAAATTTTATTGTTATGTAATAACCTTTGTTATCTTTATTATTATACTAGTGGGGTAACCCATCATAAATGATGGGGCCAAATTCACAGGCAATTCACCAGCATTAGAATTTCTTTTCCTCCGCCCCTTTTATGACATCAGACCAAGTAACAAACCAATTAGAAATTGATAACGTTCATAAAAGGGTGGAGCAATTTGCCTGCGATAAATTCTAGTTTAATTTTGCAACTATTATCCCCTCCTCTTTTTTATATTTGAAAGAGAAAATGAGCTTTACATTTTCTCTGGTGTGCGCACGCACGTCGTTTGTTCATTTTTTTACTCTTTTCATTTCAATTTCAGTTTCACCCTCCCCCTTTTCCCCTTTACGTTTCTCTCTCCCCCTACCCTTTCCAACCGTTTCCCCCCTCTCCAGTTTAATATCATGGGGTTCTTGGATGGGAAGATCGCAACATAATGTTGACCTTGAGAAAAAAAGCGGTTCATTTATTTAAATTTATATAAATTCTGATGTGCTTATGCGTTTTTGTCCTTGTTTGCACAGCGTTACACATACAGGGATGGACGGGGGTTATATATATAACTAGTGGGGTAACCAGTCATAAATGACGGGAGCAAAATTCACACTCAAATTGTGCCCTGCAATATAATTCCTTTTCCTCTGTCCTTTTATGACGTCAGACCAAGTAACAAACCAATTAGAAATTGATGAAGTTCATAAAAGGGCTGAGCAAAAGAAATTGTAATGCTGGGCACAATTGCCCGTGATAAACTGTAGTTTAATTTTGCTACTATTATCCCCTCCCCTTTTTATATTTGGAAGAGAAAATGAGTTTTTCATTTTCTGTGGTGTGCGCATGCACGTCGTTTGTTCCTTTTTTACTCCTTTCATTTCAATTTCAGTCACCCCTCCCACGTCTTCCCCCTCCACGTTTCTTTCTCTCCCCCTACCCTTTCCAACCTTCCCCCTCTCCAATTTAATATCATGGGGTTCTTGGACTGGGAGAGTGCAACATATAGTTGACCTTGAGAAAAAAAAGCGGTTCATTTATTCATTTAATTTTATATAAATTCCGACGTGCTTCAAGGTTTTTGGTGACACACACCTGGCTTAATATATATATATATATATATATTTATATATATATACATATATGTATATATATATATATATATATATATATATATATATATATATATATACATATATGTATATATAATAATAATAATATAATATTTTTATATAAATTAAAAAATGTTAAAACTAAAAAATTATTGTGTTTTAGGCTTGTGCAATGCAAGGCTTTCAGGCACATGTTTTTTGTGTCTGTGTGGTGATTTGCCACTGATTATAGTTTCAATGTGTACTTTTATTTGTAGTTTTTTTAGTAGTTTGTCTGTATCTTTGATTTTGTAGCTTGCTTAAACGATTAACATTTGAACTAGCAATGCGATTAAAATAATGGAAACAACAGAACATAAAGAAAGTAATTTAGTACTTAAGTCATCAAATAGTTTCACAACTGAAATAATCTTCGCAGACTAATCATAGTTGCGGAAACACTGCAATACCTAGAAGATAATTTACTTGCTGAATTAAAGACCTGAAATAGGATTTGGTAAGTTATACTCTTAAATACATACACTAAACGTAAGGTAATAAACATTGGCATACATGTCATAATGTACAACACTTTGTAAATTAAAGTAGCAGTAGGAACACAATCTGTTCTGCATTGTGCCTTTTCTATATTTACAAGAACACATTGATAAATTAATTAAAATGTCATGAGTATCAAAGATTCAAAGGGCAAAAATTGCCTCAGCGACCTTTATATTATTTATGATATGGGAACAGTAATCTTTTTCTAGTGTAAAATGGGAGAGTTCGTCAAGTGAAGAATGTGTTTGCTGAAGAGCGTATTTCATGAAACAAAAAGCAATTGAAAAGCAACCTACAGAGAATAAATAATAACACTCCATCATTTCAATGTAAACCACTCCATTTACAAGTGACTTTTCCTTTGTAATGTTTATTTCAATAACTTTAAATGCAACATATTTTACAATAAGTTGCTTTATGATCAAATTACAGTTTGTTAAGAAAAGAAAAATGCGACGACATTTTTTAGTTTGGATTTGATTTTACTCCACATATATAAGAAAGATGTTGTCTAACTTTTGAAACACATTTTCTATTTTTGCTTCATTGAGGTGCATCTTTGTACTATCTGAAAAGCACAGTGAAAATGAAAAAAATTGAAATAAATATTTTTTATGGTAATAATCAACATGACTTTTAGTCAATTTCAATACGTTCCTGGTTACCCATGAAGAAGTCGTTAATTATTATGAATCAGCTTTAGGATTGGGACGACCATTGTGAATACATTAATAGTGCAAGGATGCAGTTCTTTTTTGAAAATAACATCAAATGTTTGATATGAATGTTAGCATCTAATTTTTTGATAATTATCATTTATCACAAATTTCTGATATTCATCTTTTATTGTTTGTAACGTGATATTTACATTTGTCTTAATAGACTTAAATGGACCTGATAAAATAATAAATTGCTTTCCTGTAAACTTAGAGGAAATAGAAGCAACAAAATGGCGTCATGAACAGGATAAGTTTTTTTTGGGAATATTTTTTTTTTTCTACAGTTCAGAAATTAATGAAAAAACTTATTTTTCCTATTAAATAATTTGTTTTTCTTTCCTTTCAATTTTTAAATTAGTAGTCCCAACCTTATACCCTGTCTCTGGAAAAAAGGTTGCTGTATGTTTAAAGCAACCAGCTGCAGTAAACATTTTGCTAGGTGCCCCTTCATCCCAAATAATAATCCCTTAGCTTTCCTAACACTTAGTTACCAAGTGGACCCTAACAATCCCTACTTTTATCTACCCATGGCAAAAACCAACATAGAAATTCCCTCCACTAATACAGTCCAAAATTACACTTTCTCTACACTTACCGAAGATTGGGAATCCAAAACCTATTCAGCACAAGAAATTTCTGAATTAAGCGAAGCAAATAAACATACTCCAAAGGTTTGGCAATTAATAAATTCAAATGAGCTGGCACGCATGACCAAAACTCAAAAGGCAGAATACATGAAAAAACATGAACAAATGCCTAAACACTCAGTGAAAAACAATTCATCCAAAAACGTATTTTTTAACACCTTATCATACACAATACACTCAGATACTTAAAATGGCTACTTTTGATCCTTCAGCACATAACCAGGACACCCAAAACTCTCTACTTAGTTGTACCTCTCTCGTACCAACTTTCTCTGGAGATGACAAAGGCTCGACAGCTGAGGATCTTTTTTATCAAATTGAAGAAGGTGCTCATCTAGCCCGATGGGATGAAGGCTTTCAAATCATTGTGTTTCGATCAAAATGTAAGGGATTGGCCGCTGAATTTCTACGAGATTATACTGGTCAACTTTGAAAACTCTAATAATACAGCATTTTCAACCAATAAACACAAAAATTCTTTGAAATAAAGCAATCCTCAAATCAAACTGCCATTCACTACACATCTAAGGTGAAAACTTTAGGTAGAGCAGTTGTTGAAGGTCATGATCCAACAGCAGACTAGTTAATAACTGGAGACAGCATGATCCAGGCACAAATCAGTAAAGGATTCTTCCCAAAAATCAAAACATTTGTCATATCTAGAAATCCAAAAACACTAGATGAAAGAATTCAAGTGATTCTAGCAGAGGAGGAAAATGAAAAACTAACAAACAACATATTTTGTCAACAGTCTGGAAAGTGAGAAAAAGGATCCTATAGAGGAACTAACAAAAAAAATGAAAGGATTAGAAGGTGCCTTTTCCAAACAACTCATAGCCATGGAAAAAATACACCATAGTAAAACTCCGGAAAGACACAACAAGGAAATCATGTATAAGCGAAACATGCGCTGTTTCAAATGTAATCAGTTAGGTCATTTAGTGACTGGATGCCAAACCACAAAAGAAAGGAACACCTTCCAAAGAGATTAAAGATGCTTCATCTGCAATCGATTAGGACACAAGACAAACTACAGTTACAATTACAATTAGTACTCTGCTAGCAAACAAATAGGCCTATGGCAGAGAGACATAAAAGTCCACATGCAGCATTAAGCATTGTCAAGCACATATACATGCACATATATAAAAACAAAATGAATATACAAATGTCAATCCCGCAAAACAAAATTATCCCCATTCACCACTGCCTCAGGAAGAGAGTTCCATTGTCTTATAACTCTAGGAAAACAAGACCGATAATATGAATCTGTCCTAGTGAAAATCTCCCTAATTTTCTTAGAGTGGTCAGCCCTGCCCATGTATAGTAGGGTGGAGTGAACTGTATAGGAAGGAAAAAAATATTGGCTTTCGAATTCGGCAGGGGCGGAAAAGTTGCGTTTGGGTATCAGTATATCCACCGTAAAATTTCATGGACCTAGGATAATATTTTGAGGTGCACCAATCGCTTTCGATTTTGTATTAAAAATCTATAAAACTTAATACATCGAAAACTTATTACATATAATACAAAAATACATATTTTTTGCAATTAACGTAAACCAATATTTAATGGAATGCAATTGACCTTTTTAATTTACAAAAACGTGCATAAACACTAAACACTTTAAACAGTCTTAAAACAAACACTAATGAACTAAAATTAAATTTTATTTTGATGCGAATTCCGCCTTTGTGTTGAAGGTCTTCATAATGGTTCTGGATTCGATTCAAGCCCGAATAAATCCATCTCTTTGGTCTTCCCCACATACAGCCGCCGATGCCTCGGTTACAAGTTTAATGCAGTGCTCGGTTTCCTGCGTATGGCATGGATACTTGGGAAATTCTAGGATGATGTCAGATGTGGCTATGGCCGCATCAATGAGAAGACAAACCATTTTCTGTTATGCAATTTATTTTCGGTCATGTTTAATGTATTTTAAGTTACACATTAAAAGTAAAGCAGGAGGATGGTGAATTGAAAAAAGTTCAACTTGAACCCGAAATGAGAAATTACAAACTAAACAGGGAGAGTGTTTAATATGGAGCCCCTTTTAGGACATAGACTATGTGAATTAAATGAATTAGTAACTAGTTTAAGCGTTTAAACAACTTAGTCATGCATTTAAATGATTTAATCGCGCGTTTAAACGACTTAGTTGCTGGTTTAAACACATGACTAAGTCATTTAAACAATTGACTAAGTCGTTTAAATGATTGACTAAGTCATCTAAACACGTGACTAAGTCGTTTAAATGCATGACTGAGTTGTTTAAATGCATGACTGAGTTGTTTAAATGCATGACTGAGTCATTTAAACGACTGACTGAGTCTTTTAAACACGTGACTTAGTTGTTTAAATGTGTGACTGAGTCGTTTAAACAATTGACTGAGTCGTTTTAAATGTGTGACTAAGTCGTTTAAACGAGTTACTAAGTCGTTTAAACAAAGAGAAAAATCACATAGTGTATGTCCTAAAGGGGTTCCACAGTAAACACTCTCACAATCTATTGAGTGTACACACACATGTACACGTGCACACTGAAATGAATATACACGCATACTCACAACTGCACACACACTCACAACTGCATATACTCACAGACGAGTGTGCACACACACTCAACCGTGAACACTCACAAATGAGCGTGTGCATGCACACTCAAATGAGCGTACACATGCACTCACAACCGCGAACACAAACTCAACAAATGAGTGTGCACGCTCAAGTACTCACAAATGAGCTTGTCTACATTATATGCACACACAATCATGTGTGTGTATGCATATGCATACTGAATTCAATAATTATAAATAAATATAAATTTAATAATATTTAATATGTTGTGGTGTCTGGGTGTTGTCATGAAGTTTTGGAAGATGTTGTGAAGTTTTGGAAGATGTTGTGAAGTTTGGAAGTTGTGGAGTTTTGGAAGTTGTTGTGGACTTTTGTCAGTTGTTGTGGAGTTTTGTCAGTTGTTGTGAAGTTTTGGAAGTTGTTCTGAAGCTTGGAAGTTGTTGTGGAGTTCTTTAAGTTGTTGTGGAGTTTTGGAAGTTGTCTTGGAGTTTTGGAAGTTGTCGTGCAGTTTTGGAAGTTATTGTGAAGCTTCACATTGCAATTAGGGACGTGTCGTTGTTTACAACAAAGTATGCGGGCAAATGAAGACACCTGAGTGATGCCTGAATGTCATGTGTGCACGTTATTCCCCTGGTTCCTTCCGTTGCCACAGAGAAAGAAAAAGTTCTTCTCGATTTTTCTCTTGACTCCTTGCATGGAACTTATAGAAGTTGTACAAGCCAGTTTTGCATGTCCCAGCATGCTACCTTATAGCGGTCATTGCACAACTGACCTTATTAACCCCCCACCGAAATGTTTAAGGGCTAAATATGATGCATACAATGAAAAGTTCTTTAGGTAGGTGTGGTGCGACACAGCATGCTGTAGTGGGGGATTAGCTTTATTCTGAAGAAATAATTTCGGACCTGTGGCAACCTGGTCTGCTCAATTTTTAAATTTGATTGAGCAGACGAATTTCCCTATGGTGGTCTGCCTGACAGCTACAGTAGGCTGTTGGGACGGACGCCATTTTGGTGCCAGCAGACCTCTCACCATGAAGTCTATGGGTGAGAGGTCAGAAGTGACCTCTGTCCCCTCCAGGTGGAGTTGCCTGGAGGTTTCCTGTGGCCTAGTCAACCACAGGATCTAGGCAGTTGGTTGTAGGCTTCAACTGAGACTAGACCTGTGGGTGGAGGTCTGGAGACCTCCACTGTCCGGCGTTTTTGGTCTTTTGTGCCTTAGGCCTTGGTGCCTTTTTGGCAATTATCATTTCTTTGGCTGGGTGAAGCTACCCAGCCAAGTAGTGTATATACTTATCACTGCCATCGTTTTATCAATCGTCGTAAGTGTGATTAAACACTTGTTTTTAATTCATCACTTACTGTGTCTGTGTCTCTTCTTTGGGGAGTATCGCGAGGGAGGGTGGGTTTCTGGTTGTGGGGAAACTCCACCGTCCTATTACCGACTTGTTTCGGCCGGTCCTTGTGTCGGCTCGCGGTAGAACCGGCGTTCTACCGCGATATTCTCGGCGTGGCGGCGTGGTCTTTCGCCGTGTCCGTCGGGGGTGGCTCCTGGAGCCGACACAACTCAAGGAGCACCGTGCGGGAGACGGCTACGGGTACGGTCCCGTCCCCGTGAGGAGCCGGTTGAGCGGTAAGTTTTATGCCGTTTTTGGGGTGAACTTACTGGGGTTATTGTAACGGTCCGGCGGGACGTTACAATTGGTGGAGGCGACGGGTACCTGTACCCCGCCTCTCGCATGGTGATTTACCGTGTATTCGACCGTTCAGTCGGTCGAATCACCGTGCGGTGAGAATACGCCACTGGGCGTGGACTTTGGTCCGTGGGACAGCGGCGGAAACCACCGTTTCACCGTCAATTTACCGTCATTTACCGTGGGGAACGGACTCTGGTTCGTTGTACCGTGGTTAACGGTAAATTTACCGTCGGTTACCGTAGTGGTACCGTCGAATTACCGTGGGGCACGGACTCCGGTCCGTGGTATCGTGGTTTTCGGTGGTGTACGGTATTTTACCGCAAGTACACCGTGGTGTACGGACTTTCGTCCGTTTATCCGTCGTAGAAAGTGGTAAAAGGTTGTTTACCGTGAAGTACACCGTGGGAAACGGACTTTTGTCCGGTCGACCGCGGTAGAAACCGGTAAGGTTAAACTCTGACCGTTCCTTACCGTGGGACACGGACTTTTGTCCGTGATACCGCGGTTTCGCACGGTTCCATCCGTTCGTTACGGTATTTGACGGACTTTTGTCCATGAGATTACCGTTTTCGACGGTGGAAACCCGATATCTGGTGGCTTTGTCCAGATTTTACCGTTCATTTACGGTGAAAAATGGAGTCAGCCCCAAAAGTACCGACGGGAGGTCGGGAACTTGGTGCAGATGCGGGTTTAGAGTTATGCGGCCGCGTAGTCGACCGTCCCCTTCTTGGGGGCGGAAGGCGGGGATCCTCTGGAAACAGAGGGACCCAGCGGTAGCGTAGACGGGGATCTCCCGGAGGAATGGGTCACGGTGCGGAAACGCCGCCGTGACATCCGACCGGGGGAATACCCGTTCGAAGACAGTTGGTCCGACGGTGATCTCACCGGGGAGGACGAGCGGCCACGGCCGCTTGTCCAAGTTTCCACCGTTGCCCGTCCGGTTGGACGTGGCGATCAGCCCCGTAGGGACATGGTGGAAATCCCGGACGAGACGGCACATGAGGGCCGGGCCTTTTTGGCCGGGCTATCCGAGCAGCAACTCGTTGAGATTGCCTACGGGATAGATGTCCTTCGGTTGGAAGGACGACTCTTCCGGTCAACGGTTGAGCCGAGGGTGGCACCTCGGTTCTCACTGTCGCCCGTGCGGGAAGGTGCACGGGGAGAGGAACCACCGGTACTTCCCCGGTTGGTGCCTCCGCGGGTAGCACCCAGGCCATCTCCTCGGGGACTTGGCCGGGGAGCTCCTGCTGCGCCCGGACAGCAGCTGAGGGTTCAGATGATGATCCCCTCGGAAGCTGGGTCCGTGTCTGATGTTTCGGGGAGCCGGAGCAGGCAGCCTCGCAGGGTTAGCGCCGCTGCTTGGACGCCCGCTCCAGCGGTTCCAGCAGAGGTTCAGGCGTTCGGGTTCTTTAACCCGGTCCACTCTTTTGCTCGTTATGACGGCAGAGAGGACTTGACGCCTTTTCTCCGCAAGTTCGAAGCGAAAGCCCGAGCTCAGCGCTGGACGGACGAGTCCCGATGCAGTTTCTTTACGTTTCTGCTGGACGGTCCGGCGGAGGAGTATTACGCCACGTTGGTGGAAACTTCCAGACCTGACCTGGACTGAGCTCAAGGACGCTATGCGTAGCCGCTTCAGCACAAGCAACCAGGCTCGCCTCTGTTTCGGTGAATTTGAGTCCATGAAACAGGGGGCTACCGAGTCTGTTCAGGCATTCTACTGGCGGTTCTTGGAACTGTCCGACCGAGTGTCTCCGGGCGAAGACGAGAGCTATCGGCTCATTCGCTTCAAACGGAAACTCCAGACGGCCATCACTGATCAGTTGATCGGTTGCAAGGCCGGTACGGTGGAGGCATATGCCCGAAAGGCACGGCTGGTAGAGGCCGATTTGCTTCTAGTAGGTAAATTACCTACTCGTACAAGAGGGGTTCCTCAGGACAGGGCTAACGCTCCGTCCTCCGGAACCACGGCTAGCTCTGGGAGCTCTGCCAAGGCTTCGTCTTCGAGCCAAACGGGTGCGAAGGCTGCTGCACCGTCCAAGTTGGACAAAGCAGGAGCCAAGACCGGAGGCAAGAAGAAAAAGACGGCAGGCTCTGGCGGAGGTCAGCCGGCGGCAACGCCTCGTGGTACGGACCGTACAGGAGATTCACTCCGGCGACTAGGTCCTTGTTTCGGGTGTGACCAGATGGGTCACCTGAGGAAGGATTGTCCGAAGGCTGCGGCCAAAGGACAGGTTGCCAGAGTGGTACCTGACGAGAGTCAGAGCCTCCAGCCAACCGCTGGCGTTGCGCCAGTTTGGCTGGAGGGTCGGAAGTACCTGGCCACCGTTCATGATGGTCAGTTCTACTATCGACTCGTGGAGGACGAGGAGAGATCCTCGTTAAACCGCCGCCGGTCGCCACCGAACTGAGTGGTGCGCGACCGGTAAAGCTTCAAAGCTCAGGTGCCTGTCACGGCCTGAGCTCTGAACGAGGGACGTACCTCTGGGCGGTCTCCAAATATGTGGATGTCCTGCGGAAGGCAGGGGTGCCTCTGGCGAGGTCTGCGGACCCGGAAATTACCCAGTGGGTATTTCCATCGCCATGCTCCACATTGGAGGTCGTGTGCAGCCAGCTGGATCGCTGGTTTGCCCCCTCACCCTATATGCCTAGTGGTGAGGTGCTGGATCGTGCGCTCATCGAGCAGGCGGGAGGAGGTGGTGTGCCCATACCTCCTGTTGTGCCTGGGGAGTCTCTGGTTTCTGAGACTGTGCCCCAGTCTTCTGCACGTCTGGGATTACCGTCCGGTGTGGACGGTAAGGTGGACGGGAGGCAGAAGATCGATGGTGGGAGCCCGCGGGTTCTCATCCCTGAGCTTCAGAGCCGGGCCTACGACGTAGGTTCACCGAGGGTGTGGGTGTCGATAGGCGATCGTCTATTGGAGATGATCGTAGACACCGGGGCCGACGTGTCGGTCCTAAGCATTACGGCGGCACGAGTGATGGAGTTGCCTATAGAGGAACTGGCGGTTCCTTCATTCCTGCTTGGAATGGGTGGGCACTCCATCGAGGTAGTAGGGGTCACTAATGTGGAATTGACCATCCACAAGAAAACCATCAAGGTGCCTCTCCTTTTGGTGAAAGGACAGGGCGAAGCGTTGTTGGGCGTTGATCACGCCTCACGGTTCGGCTTGACGGTTGATATCGTGCACCGGAAGGTTTACTTCCGGGAGGATGTCTGGGCGGCACATCCAGACGCCCTCCAAGCTGCATTCACCGATCGAGCGCTTGCGGAACCTAGGGAGGTGGAAGCAATTCCATCGCCGATACCAGGGGCTTTGCCTCAGAGACGGCAACTCCCAGTGGTTCCGCCTGCACTCGAGAAGGTTGATGGTTGGGTGAACATTGTTTCACCAGAGCTGCCCGAGACGAGAACCTCTATCGGGCGCGGAGAAGTTTGTTCTCTGCGACTGAGGGAAAGGGTGTTTTCACCGTCCGAAGGTGGCTAGCCATGGTTTTTACCGTGGTTTACCGACTTTGGACGGTGGAAACCGCGATTCGCATGGTGAAATCCCGTGGAATACCCTTTCTACCGGTTCCGCAAGGGGGAAAAGATGTTTTCACCGTACGAAGGTGGTAAAACACGGTTTTGACCGTGAATTGCCGACTTTGCACAGTGAAAACGAGGATTCTCACGGTAAAAGCCCGTGGAATTCGCTTTTCCACGGTGAAAACTTGTTTTTGACGGTTTTTTCCCTTTTCAACAGGTCCACCACGGAGAAGGAGAAGGAGGAAGGCGACGGGAGTGGCCAACAGTCCCCCTCCCTCAGCCCGCTGCATCCGGGGGATGCAAGACTGTTGGAGTCGGGATCGGAGGGCTCCCCATCATCTGGCGGGCCGGAAACGGCGGATGCTACCGTGGAATCTGTTGATTCTCCGGCGGCAGAAGCCGTGGAAGGTCCGGCATCTGCCCAGTCGACTCCGACCGGTGTCGGAGCCTTCTGGGGCAGATACCTGCAGTCTCCTACCAGAGATACGGCTGCTACTACCGTTCAGTCGGTGGCGGCGGTAGTTTCTCCGGTTGGAGAGGCTGCAGAAGCGGGTGTTGATGGTGGGAAGGCGGCTACCGGTGTGGTAACCGCTAGTACCCCGGAACCCGGGTCTCCGGCTGTTCGAGACCTCCTAGATTGGTTTAGGGTGGTCGAGGACAGTGAGGACGTCTCTTTGGGAGCGTCCTTAGTCATCGACACTGAGATGGAGGTCGAAACCACCGTTGATTTGGTGGTTGACGCCTCAAGGCAGTGGCGGAGCCGCAACGCCTCTTCAGAGGGCTCTTCGGAGTCTGACGGGAGTAGTTCGGCCTCCGAGGGTAAACCATCTGGGACGGGATCCCCCGGAGTACTTCCCGCCGATTCAATGTCTTTGGAGGCCGTGGCTGTGTCCTTGGCCGAAGAAGAAGACCGCTTGGATCGGTTGGACGAAGCAAGACGGGACATGGTCCAGGAAGGTGGCTTCCTGGTCGGGGACCGTCGGTGCTTCGTCGGGGAGTTTCCAACCGTGCAGGTGAGGAAGGACGGCGCAAGGAAGCGCAAGAAGAAGTCCGGAGCCGCACGGATCACTGCCAGAGCCAAGGCTCTCGCAGAGAGAGAGGCTCTGCTCAAAGCTAAGGAGGAGGCGTTGAAGAAGTTCACGCCTGCTGTGGGGCTTCGAGCGGAAACTCTCGCCCACCCTGAAGGTTGTTCAGGGGCTGCTTGGCCAGAGAAGCCGGCTGCTGGATCGGGTTCGCCCGAGGCAGTTGCTGGCCCCTCCGGCTGGCGGTCGGACAACCCGAAGAGGGACCGGCGAGCGGAGAAGAAGGCTACCCAGCCTCCAGTACCCGCTCCCGGTAAAATGGGAAAATCTGTGAGTGGTGGTGGTGGCAAGGGACAAAAGAGGTCCCGCCCTCACACCCCACCAGTGGCTGAACGCTCTAGAGGTAAGAAGGCCAGGTCCTCCGGTCGAGGAAAGGCCTCCGAACCTCGGAAGCCCGAGAGCTTAGAGGATAAGCTCAAACGGCTTCAAGCTCAAGCAGCGAGCCTGCACCGACAGATCGCTCGTGCGGTCGGTGCAGGAGAGCGGCAGGAGTTTGAGCGCCGGGCTGCGGAGTTCCCTCTCCTGCAGGGAATGCCCGCCCGGAGTCCGCTCAAAACAGGAGAACCTCCTGTCGGTCATGGTGTCCCGCCGATTGCGAGCGCCACGACCATCGCTGGCCAGAAGCGAATCGCCGAGAGGGAGGCGATGCAGGCTTCCAGTGCACCAGCCCATGGTGCGGGAGCCAAAGCTACTGGTAGCAAGAGTCAGCCGACTCTTGCACCGAAGGAGAAGTTTCTCCTTCGGGATGGTCGAGGAAGATTTGTCTCCGGGCAATCATCCTCGGCTGTCGCTTCGGCTAAGGGCACTTCTTCCAAGAAGTGTACGGCTTCGGCCGGAAAACCTTCGAAGAAGGAGTCCGAGAGGGCGAAGCGGGGTTCGAGCGGTGGGAACCCTGCACCGTGTGACTTTGCCCTCACCTAGGGGCAAAGGAACCTCGGTTGCAGGAGTCAGTGTTCCCACAAGACGTGACCCCGTGACCCCCAGTGGGGTATACACTTCTCTCCGGTCTATGGCGGCGGGGTATTTGATACCCTAGGACCTGAAACGTCAACCTCCCCTCGGCCTGAGGCCGAGGGACGGCGTATTGGCGCATTGCCCCCGTATTGCAGAGGTGTATCTGAATAACCGGCTTGGTCTCTGGCAGGACCAGCCGGGAATGGAGGGTTGCCAATACCACGGCTACTACCGTCTTGATGAGCCACTTCCAGAGCCGTGGGTAGCAAGGCTACCGCCGTACAACATGCGCCATGTGGTGGCGTTTGGTTGTGGAGGTTTTCCGGTGATCATGGTCGTAAATCCGGTCCAGCAAACATTTGCTATCTTGGATGTGGTGGGGCTAGATGCCGGGATAGTTCATCTAGCCCGGCATGCAGCCCCATTCATCCAACGTTTGCTGGGATGCGACTTAGGAGGTATGGCTGGTCAGTTCATTACTGAGCCTCTACCAGGGTGCGAGACCGAGCCCGCGGTTGCCCTGGTAGACCTCCTAACAAGTCGGACGCTTGGCATGCGTCCGCAACTCCAGGATATTCCTTTCGAGGAATTCCGAGCCCTGGAGGAAAGCCGTCTTAGGGGGACGGTCTTCGATACTGGTTTTGGGTGGCGTAACACCCAGATGTGCTTGTGGTGGGCACGTCGGTGGGCTGCGGAGTGGATGGGCTCCACTTTCGCGACACCGCCAGAGAAGCTGTCCGGTACCTAAGAAGGTCAGGTTCGGGGAGCAATCCTGGCTGGCTTGACTGACCTGTTCCCGAGACGGAACAGGGAAGTTGAGAGGATTGTGGCAACCTGGTCTGCTCAATTTTTAAATTTGATTGAGCAGACGAATTTCCCTATGGTGGTCTGCCTGACAGCTACAGTAGGCTGTTGGGACGGACGCCATTTTGGTGCCAGCAGACCTCTCACCATGAAGTCTATGGGTGAGAGGTCAGAAGTGACCTCTGTCCCCTCCAGGTGGAGTTGCCTGGAGGTTTCTTGTGGCCTAGTCAACCACAGGATCTGGGCAGTTGGTTGTAGGCTTCAACTGAGACT
This sequence comes from Brachycybe producta, assembly GCA_036925085.1. Taxonomy (NCBI): domain Eukaryota; kingdom Metazoa; phylum Arthropoda; class Diplopoda; order Playtdesmida; family Andrognathidae; genus Brachycybe; species Brachycybe producta. Next base: position 213,665 of record JAUPFP010000096.1, read on the forward strand.
AGACCTGTGGGTGGAGGTCTGGAGACCTCCACTGTCCGGCATTTTTCGTCTTTTGTGCCTTAGGCCTTGGTGCCTTTTTGGCAATTATCATTTCCTTGGCTGGGTGAAGCTACCCAGCCAAGTAGTGTATATACTTATCACTGCCATCATTTTATCAATCGTCGTAAGTGTGATTAAACACTTGTTTTTAATTCATCACTTACTGTGTCTGTGTCTCTTCTTTGGGGAGTATCACGAGGGGGGGTGGGTTTCTGGTTGTGGGGAAACTCCACCGTCCTATTACCGACTTGTTTCGGCCGGTCCTCGTGTCGGCTCGCGGTAGAACGCCGGTTCTACCGCGATATTCTCGGCGTGGTCTTTCGCCGTGTCCATCGGGGGTGGCTCCTGGAGCCGACACAACTCAAGGAGCACCGTACGGGAGACGGCTACGGGTACGGTCCCGTCCCCGTGAGGAGCCGGTTGAGCAGTAAGTTTTACGCCGTTTTTGGGGTGAACTTACTGGGGTTATTGTAACGGTCCGGCGGGACGTTACAGACCCCACATAAAATCCTGGCTATGCCACTGGTTGTATACCTGCAGTATGTGATAACTTGAATTACTTTAATCTAGGCATGTTCCAAGACACATGGTTGTGCAGCCAACAGTCTGTAAAAATAAACTATTTGATTTAATTTATGAATGATTATGCCTTAAAAATGCCCAAGTTTTTATGCGTGTTAGGTGTTTCCACCTAAATAAATTTGCATATTTTTTCTTAGTTTGCGAAGGTTTTTCTAATGAGGTATAGTATATTTAAGTAGGCAAAGTGTACCTAAACTAGAACTTTTCTGAGAAATTTATTTTGCTTGCACTTTCTTGAAGCTGACGTGCCCTTGCCCACTGCAATGTAAACCAGGGCATTGGTTCTAAAAATACTGTTTTGCCTACAGCTTTGGGCCTTCAGCAGAGATACCCGGCATTGCCCAGGGCAAAATATGAAGATACCCAAGCCAGCCGTTCTTCTTGCTTGAATATGAATTATGCATACAACTTTTATTTTGATGTATACATAGATATATAAATATATGTAGCATCTGGGTTATAGTCATTTGCCCTAAAGACACTTGCCCTAAAGGGACCTTTGCAATTAAACCATTTGCCATAAACGAACAATCACCCTAAAACCATTTTCCCATAATGACATTTGCCCTAAAACCATTTTTATATGGTTGTGTCTTTCAGTGGAGTATGTGTGCAATGGCAAGTTGTACAGTAAACTGCCGCCAGTTAAACTCAAAAGGCATGTCAGAATGTATCAGAGCTATACATGGAAAGAATTAATGTGCATTTATTTGAAATGCTGTTTAGATCAAGTGTTCTTTGTACGTCAAATGGCTATTTCAGTCAAATATATCTTCAGGTCAAATGTCCTTTTAGATAAAATTTTCTTTAGGTCAAATGTCGTTTTAAGTCAAATAGTCTTTAGGTGAAATATACTTGTAGGTCAAATGGCTATTTAGGTGAACTTGGCTTTAGGTCAATCATTTTTTTAATTCAACCATTTTTAGGTCAAATTCCACTTTAGGTGTAATGCCTATTAGGCCAAACATTTGTGACAACCTGGTCTGGCTCCTTAATTTGGAAGGAGCAGACAAATTCTTGATGGTCGTCTGCCTGGCTGCTTGTAGTAGGCAGCCAGGCAGATGCCATATTGGTGCTAGCAGGCCTCTCTCCATTGGATGCAATGGATGAGAGATCGGTAGTAACTACTGTCCTCCTCCAGGTGGAGTTACCTGGAGGCATATAATGGTCAGGCCGGAAATGATTTTGGGCAGTTGGTTGGAGTTTTTTTGACTTGTCACCATTTTTGCTGGACGCCAAGGTGGCCTCCAGTGGAGCCACATGTTGGTGTTTTGTTGTTTTGGCCTTTGGCCTGTTTTATTTTGTTGTTTTGGCCTTTGGCCTGTTTTATTTTGTGTAACTGTTTTGGCTGGCCATTTAGGTGAAATGGTATTAGAGTATATATTTTAGTCAAATGATGTGTGTTTTAGTGCAAGTGCCAAACATGTAGATAGCTTCTTGGAAGATATGTACTTGTATAGGTGTGTGGGACATTTGCCCTAAATAGCTTGCCCTAATTAGTAGTGTAAATTTACGTCATTTGGCGTTTTTTGTGCACCTGTGGCATGCAGAACCTACTGTAGTTAACATACTCCACTGATAGACACTAAACCATATGAAAAGCGAGAAAAAAAAGTAGTTGTATGGCAAATGTTTTTAATGCAAATGGTTTTAGGGCAAATGTTTTTTTAGGCAAATGTTTTATGGCAAATGGTTTTATGGCAAGTGGATTTAGGGCAAATGTCCTTTTAGGGCAAGTGTCTGTAGTACAAGTGTCTATATCCCCTTGTATGGATATAGTAGATAGATGTATACTGTAGTATAACTGTATATACATAGAAAGCTATGAGGACGTGTTGGGTCATAGGAAGTATTAGTGCCAAATTTGGCTCTTATAAGTGAAAGAGTTTGGGAAAGTATTGTGGACAAACAGACAGACAACCCACATCCAAATTGAAAGGCCAAGCAAGCTTTATTTTATTTGTACGACTGTTGTTAGTAGTAGGTTAGTTATTCATAACAAGAAGCTCCTGAAAAGATTTTTCAAATGAAAGGAGATTCTTTATTATTGCAGCTTGATGCCCAAATAGAAAAGTACTTCGAGGACTGTTTTTATTGTTAGCCATGCCCTTTGCCCTATTCTCTACAACAACTGTCCTCGATTCTTCCCAGTTTCCAGTAGTTTAGAAAAACAGGTCATGTTTTTGCACATTTGCAAGAATTGTATAAAGTGCATAAATCGAAGTCCAACAAACAACGGATATTTAAGGAGATTGTATAAATTTTAAAGTTATTTTATTATCCGTTTTTGTGACAAAAGCAAAATGAATTTTTTATTAGAACTTGTGCTTTTTGTAATAGTCATACTAATCATATACTCTGCATGTAATTGGAAAGCAAAAAAAGGTTTTCCACCTGGGCCTATGGGTCTTCCCATAGTTGGGATGATACCGTTTATTCGTGGAGATTTTCATGAATATTTAGGAAAGATGTCCAAGAAATATGGTCCTGTGTTTTCATTGAAAATGGGTAGCACTGACATGGTAATTTTAAACGACTGGAAATCAATAAAAGAAGTTCTGAAAACGAAGTCAGAGTTGTATGCTGGTCGTCCAAAAATATTCCTCACCGATTATGTACTTGAACGTGAAGGTAAGTTGACGTGGAAAATAACATAATTTTTAATATCAAGTAGAACACTTAAAGGAAGTCCAGACTTGGAAACTTTGTTTGCAAACCATTTGCGAAAAATTACAAACACTTTGCAAACTAAATTTGCTGTTTTCTGTTTCCCATCCTGAATGGAAAACAACGAACAATTTCAGAAACAATGAATTCTGGACGTGTTTGCAAACACGAAAGTGGTCTATTCCAGTAGTCTAATTTAGAGATTAGGGGGCTACTGGTTATCACATGGTATACAGAGAAAACCGCCCATTGACTGGCTTCTTTCTATGCCAATTTTGTGGGACATTAGTTCTACAAATTTTAAAAGTTGTCCTAAAATGTTCCTTGCTTTAAAACTTTCTCAACCGCCACCATCCTTTTATAATCTCCTTGTTTTGTACTGATGCCATTACTACAGTATAACAATTGCACATGCTGTTACTACAGCATCCTCACACACCGACATGGACAAAAAACATGGACAAAAAACTTTGTTTGGAAACAGTTTGCAAACTGTTTACAAAAAATTTACAAACAGTAGTAACAAAAAAACATGCAACTTTGTTTGGCAACAGTTTGCGAATGGTTTACAAACAAAGTTTCCAAAGTCTGGACTTACCTTAAGAACAGTGGATCATACACTTCATTTTCGTTCCAAATATTATACTTCTCCTTTTTTATATTTGAAAGAGATTTCAGTTTCCCCCTCCCCTTCCCCCCCCCCACGTTTCTTTCTTTCCCCCTACCCTTTCCAACCTTTTCCCCTCTTCAATTTAATATCATGTTGTTCTTGGATGGCTAGAGCGCAACATAATGTTGATCTTGAGAAAAAAGCGGTTCATTTAAATTTATATAAATTCCGATGTGCTTACACGTTTTTGTCCTTGTTTGCACAGCGTTACACATACAGGGAAAGAAAGAAAGATAGACGGGGCTTAATATACATGCAGTATATATATACTAGTGGGGTAACCCGTCATAAATGACGGGAGCAAAATTCACAGGCAATTGTTCACATGCTCGTCGTTTGTTTCTTTTTTACTCCTTTCATTTCAATTTCAGTCACCCCCTCCCACTTTTCCCCCTCCACGTTTCTCTCTCTCCCCCCTTCTACACTTTCCAACATTTTCCCCTCTCCAATTTAATATCAGTGGTGTTCTTGGATGGGAAGGGTGCGACATATAGTTGACCTTGAGAAAAAAAGCTGTTCATTTCTTCATTTATTTAAATTTATATAAATTCTAATGTGCTTCAATGGTTGTACAGCGTTACTTCAGACAGACAGATAGATAGATAGATAGCAACACAGACCTGGGATATTAGATATATAACTAGTGGGGTAACCCGTCATAAATGACGGGAGCCAAATTCACAGGGAATTGTGCCCAGCAGTAGAATTTCTTTTCCTCCGCCCTTTTATAACATCAGACCAAGTAACAAACCAACTAGAAATTAATGACGTTCATAAAAGGGCTGAGCAAAAGAAATTATAATGCTGGGCAGAATTGCCCGTGATAAATTCCAGTTTAATTTTGCTCCTATTATCCCCTCCCCTTTTTATAGTTGAATAAGAAAATGAGCTTTTCATTTTCTCTGGTGTTGTTCCTTTTTTGTTCCTTTCATTACAATTTTAGTTTCCCCTGCTCCCTTTTTTCCCCTCCACGTTTGTCTCTCTCTCCCCCCTCTACTCTTTCCAACCTTTCCTCCTCTCCAATTTAATATCGTGGGGTTCTTGGATGGAGAGAGTGCAACATATAGTTGACCTTGAGAGGAAAGCGGTTCATTTATTCATTTAAATTTATATGAATTTCGACGTGCTTCAAGGTTTTTGTCGTTGTTTGTACAGCGTTACTCAGGGAAGTAAGGAAGTAAGGAGACGAAGAAAGATAGATGGCACTTAATATATGAATATATATATATATATATACATGTACATGTGTATATATACATGTGTGTGTATATACATATGTGTGTGTATATAGTGTATATATTATATATATAATTTCCCAGGTCTGTGGGTCTATCTGTCTCTGAAGTATTGTTGTCCAACCATTGAAGCACGTCGGAATTTATATAAATTTGAATAAATGAACGGCTTTTTTTCTCAAGGTCAACTATATGTTGCACACTCCCCATCCAAGAACCCCATGATATTAAATTGGAGAGGGGAAATGGTTGGAAAGTGTAGAGGGGGAGAGAGAAACGTGCAGGGAGGAAAAAAGGGGGAGGGGTGACTGAAATTGAAATGAAAGGAGTAAAAAAGGAACAAACGATGCGCATGTGCACAATTACCTGTGAATTTTGCTCCCGTCATTTATGACGGGTTACCCCACTAGTATATATATATTGTAACGAACCATGTTCTGTGGTTGAATAGAATTGTCCAAAAATATTGTAGCGCTCTTTCAGGCGATCAGAAAGTGGTTGGATAGGCCACTAATCCTATTCTGGTTCAGGAGGAAGAGAACAAATTAGTCTCGTTCATTTTCTCACAAGTTCCTCTCACAAGAACCTTTACAGTTTCAAGGATCTTTTGTTGTCTGCTATTCCATTGGCTTTTGCCTGTAAAAAACTGGCTGATTGTGTTGTCCTCTGAAATTTCATGTAGAAGTGATGATCCAGGTTTACACTTGGGTTGGTAGTTCGAGCTGATGATTATCCAATAAGTATAAAAAATAAGACTTGGAAATTTTTAAGCATAATAACAGTTTTCTTACAATTATCTCCATCGAAATCTAGCCCAAATTTGGCATAGATTCTCTGTTTACAGAATGCTTAGAATGCTTGATAAACATCAAAATACATGGTTTTTTATACCCAAAAAGAGGATACTTAGAAAACTTTCTCAGTATTCCCTTATTGTTAAAAGAAAAAACCAAACTGGCTAATCAACGTGATTGACCAGTGGTCAACAAAATATAGACAAATGACTCACTCATAATCAAAACAAACTTACAATAGAAAGTTTTAACCCCATAGACTTAATGCTGAAGCTTATCAGGACGATCTCTTTGTATTAAAAGGTGGGACTGGCAGGAAAAAGGACCCAAGACCCAAGACAGGATATTGGCATCATCATCAGCTGATAGAACTAGGTCAATCCTCTGTACGTGAGTACAGAGGTTTGGCAAAAAGCTCAATGCCAATTCCAGGAAAAATTAAACGAGCCACAATCGCTCCTGGACTTATCGTTTCAATGTATATATTGTGAAGGACCTTTTTCTACTGATAGAATCTGCTTTTTTTAAGTGATACGAGCGAGTTTTCACTTGTATTAATAGTGAGTGGCTAGGTTACTAATTCTATCGGCACGGGTGGACTAGACCAATATAACGTCTATTTAATGTCCTCACTAGTCTCTGGTTAAGACCCCTGAAGATAGTGTGAATATACTTACCACTGGGTGTTCCAGGTTTGCACCTGTTTGAGGACTCGAAGTATCCAAATTGGTGAAGAGCTGCAACGAAATGATGAATTGGCACAATCGCGGAGTTTTAAATTCAAAGAAATAAAAGCATCACTGTTGAAGTTAAAATAAAAGATTGAGGATTTATTCCACATAAATAGTAGTTGAGATGATAACTTGGTTTAAGAACACAACACATATAAAAGAAATAATATTTTGAATTGAATGCAAGGAACCTAGCCAAATTCGGGCAGAGGTTCCATATTTTACAAATCGGTCCCGAACATAAAAATATTTCTCTTTATATACCCTGAGAATCCACACGTCGGATTCTCATGGCACAAACTTCTGATTGGTTAAATAATGTTTTGGGCTCAAACCTTGGCCAAAACCATGACTCATCGTCTTTTATCACACCTAAATGATAAGAGAAGAAAAACGAAAACAAAACAAAATCACATAAAACTCATTCATGTAGAAGTTACATGAGGGGAAAATTAAAAGGTCAATTGCAAAAATAGAATCTGGGTCATATGTTACACAAAAGTATCGAGTGGCCCAGAAGCTACAAACAAGTATAAGGTGAAACAAAAGTTGAAAACCCCAAAACGAAATAGCGCTAAATAAAAATAAAGCGGCGGGCCCCAAAATGTCTCACCCCCTACGACTAAGCGGGAAGTACTCTACTTCACAAGAAAATTTTAAAATTATTTTTAAAATCCCAAATAAACAACCCCCCACAAGATCTAAATTAATTAAAACCTTGGGGATTGACCTTTCGGTCATCTTGCTTCTTAAGACAGCTGATCGGTTCTTCTTGCTTCTTGACCACACTTATTGTCCCGATGGAAATTCGGCTGCGAGTGACTATCGAAATGAATTCTCTTTTTGTTGCGCTCTGTACCGACAGTTACTGTGAATCTTGGCCTGAAAAGAATAACTGGTGGTAAAGGTGAGGACAATACTTTTCTGGGTGGTAACGAAACCAATATCGGTCCCAGCAGCACCAACTGCTTCGTTAGTTCCGGACAGTATCCTCTGACAGCTGGTTCATCTATGGTGGCCCAATTGATAGGTGGAGAGACATCACAGGCTGGTTTCTTCAACTTTGGCAAAGCGGTGCTGACATTGGGGACTTTAATTGGCTTTTGTCCCCCCTCTTGATGCACTCTTGATTCTGGCGATCGATCCATTCTCGCATCGCCCTCCTGTTGGCGTTTTTTTCGCCTCTGGTGCGGCCTCAGTGATTTGAGGAGTACAATTCTGCAGGTACTCCCCCTTCGGCATCACTGCCGGGCGGCATGTTGATTTCCTCCGGGGGCGTGGGAACTGCTGAGTTGGGTCCCGGGCTGGTCCCATGTAAATATCCGATTACAGATTACCTAATTGGGTTGGATGAGATCTCATTAACGGTACGAATTTTTCAGTTAACTCATCTTCTGGTTCGGGGCTCTTACGCTTCTTTAAAGAGTTGCCCGAATCATTTCCATTCTTCGGGACGTCGAGGCATTGCTGCCTGAAGGCTTTTCAGCCACGATGGCTGCATCAGCTTTCGAGGCGGCGTCCTCGATGTCCATCCCATCATCATCGTGGTCCTCTCCAAATAGGGCCGTGAAGTTGAAGGAGTCCTCACTGCTTGATGATTTTCCTCCAAAAGAACGTGAAATCTTCGTAAAATGATACTTTTTAGTACTTGTCACAGTAGAAATTCGCAAAACTTCCTTTTGGTGTTCTTCTCTTGCAGAAACAAATCTAAAAGTGGTGTCCAAAATGGCGGATGCTTTCCCACGTGGTTCTAAATGGTTGCCAAGTCTTAGTTCGAGGTCAAAAGAGGAGGAGCTATCAACAACATCCGGTTTCTCTTCTTTCTTTCTTTTCTTTATTTCTCTCACCAGGCGGTGCTGCGAAAGGTGGCAAATTCGAATTTCGGAAGCATCTGGTGTCTTTTTGCATTTCTGGGTCTAATTTGGCCGTTTGAATGCCAAATTTCGCCCATCTTGGTGGTAAATTAACATTTACATAATTTTTTTTCTCTCCACCACGTGTTTGCACACGAGAATCAAATTGAACTGCTTCTTTAGGAGCAGTTTTCTTCGGCTTCCCGCAATTTCATTTAGGTTGCTCAGGTGGTATCATCTCCTGAGTCTTCTTTTTCAGAAGCATCTCGATGAGGTTCTTGGCTGGTATCTGGGATGACTTCTTCTTCACAGTGAACTTCTGAATCATCATCAACAGGTAAGTCATCATCTGCTTCGATACCATTTTCATCAGCATCAGATTCTTCATTAGCGCTGGCTCGGTTTGAAGGATGAATTTTCCGCACCCCTCAATGATCCCATAAGGAACTTTGACTCCTCTCTGCTGGAGCGTGCTTTCGCATGAGTCGATGAACTGTAGACTATCTTCTTGTAGATCATCACGAGCATTGACCTCGACGATTGCAATTTTCTTTGAATCCAGCACGAGATTCTGGGCCAGGCGAAGTTTGGCTGGCATTTTATTCAGGAGTTTCTCTTGAAGATCCTCTTCTTTGTTTTTAAGATGCATTTTGCTGCTTTTGGAAAGTGTCTGGCAGCAGTTCCTTTCCAAAGTAGACTTTTTTTTTGTTCATGTCCAAACAAAGGTTGAGATCCTTACCAAGGTCATTCCCCAGCAAGGCCTCACGTCATCTGTTGATGACAATCAACTTTTCTCGAACAAGCTTCTCAGCGATTTGAATCGGCATGATGACTTGTCCCAAGATATTCAATGGATTACCTCTGATGCCGGTCAACTTTGGCGGGAACAGAAAAGGATCCAAAACGAGTTTCATGTCTTTGACTAATGACTCACTGATGTCGGAAGCTTCGGCGCCACTGTCGGTAGTCATTATTAACTCACGGCCTCCAAAGTTCTCACAAACTTTGGGTGCCGTCTGCTCATCTTGTTGTTGCACCTGAAGTTCACGAGGCGTGACTCTCAGTCAACTTCGTCCAAACATCTTGTATTGTCCTTGAACAACACGGGTTTTGCAACCGACAGAGAAGACTAGACTCTGCAGTTGAACCCTTAACAGGTGTAGCTACTCTCTTTTTCACTACTCCATGTTCTGCTTTTGTTTTCTGAACAGGTGTGAGTACTTCTTTTGTTTTGCCACAGTATGTCCCTGCTTAATAACAGGAGTAGCTACTTCCATTTTTGCTACACACTGTTCTTCTAGGTTTTTAACATGATTCTTTAGTCTTAACAGGTGTGGTTACTCCCTTTTTTGCCCCACTCTGTTCTGCTTTATTTTTAACAAGAGTAGCTCTTTAAAGACTACTACCTGCTCTGCTTGAGTTTTAACAAGATTAGCCCCTTTTGAGACTACTATTTGTTTTGCTTTGTTAGACAGCTTGGTGTCGTTCGTTTTTGCAAACGACATAGAAGCCCCACTTTGCAGTGGTTTCTGCCAGCTGCCATTATTGTAGATGGTTTGGATTTGTATCCCATCTCCAAATTCTGCTTTACATCTTGGAGTCCTTTAGCTGTACCACAGCACAGCTCTGCTCAGGCATAGTTGATTCTTCTTTGTCGGATTTTCAGCATGGGCTACCAAGACCTGGAGACAGCCCTGCATGGGCGACTGCAGCCTTTCCAATAGATTCTCTTGTTATCCAGTCCCATCGGACCTCGACATCAACCTTTTCAGGTTTCGCTGACTCCTCTTGACTTTTCTTGCTACCATTTCCTACTGCCCAGAATATTGGCCGGTCTGGCCATTATATACCCCAGGTTACTTTTCCTGGGGGTCGACAGTGGCGATACCTGACATCTCACCCATAGAACCCTATGGTTAAAGACCTGCTGGACACATCATGGTGTCTGCCTGGCTGCCTACAGCTAGCAGCCTAGCAGACAGCCATCAGGAATTCATCTGCTTCTCCAATTTTCAGGGAAAGACAGACCAGGCTGTTACAACCCTCTCAACTTGCCCACTCCATCCTCCGAACATGGTTATTAAGCCAACACTGGTTGCTCCTATTAGCCTGAACTACTTATGTTCCGGATTGTACATCTGGGGGTGGAGCAAACACAGAGCTCATTCATGCTGCCACCCACCGACAATTCTACCACAGGCTTGTCTAGGTGTTATGCCACCCAAGTTGCAGATCAAAGGCTGTTCCTCTGAGTCTATCCTCCTGAAGACATTGAAGTGCTTTGACACTCACTAGAGAAATCTGCAGGGTTACATGGAACATTCGACTGAGGAGGTCTACCAGGCAAATCACGCGAATGCTTTCGCTGCCTGGCATCAGAAGAGTGACATGCTCATTCATGCTGCCACCCACCGACAATTCTACCACAGGCTTGTCTAGGTGTTATGCCACCCAAGTTGCAGATCAAAGGCTGTTCCTCTGAGTCTATCCTCCTGAAGACATTGAAGTGCTTTGACACCCACTAGAGAAATCTGCAGGGTTACATGGAACATTCGACTGAGGAGGTCTACCAGGCAAATCACGCGAATGCTTTCGCTGCCTGGCATCAGAAGAGTGACATACTCCTCTGTCATGTCACCCAAGTTGCATTTCAGCAGGTGTTGAATGAGTCGGGCTGTGTTGTGGGCTACATGAATAAGCCTGTCACCTAGTCCCACAAGGCTGACGACCATCAACACTGGATAGCTCCCACGACTGAATGCAATATTATGGTTCAAGTCGTACAGCAGTAGACTCACTACCCATGCATGTGGAAGTGGCTTTCGAAGGCAGTAACACCTTTGGTATTGGTACCCCTCCATTACTGGCTGGTCTTGCTAATGACCAAGTTGGTTATTCAAGAAAACCTTTTCTCTTGAAAATAGAGGCCATGTGCCAACATGCTAATTAGCTTTATAGGCCAAACCCCATTTCATGAGTTGGCCGAGTTTTTTGGCCATATCTCTTATCAAGACCTTCATACAGTGCTGGTATTGGGGTGGCTTCACTTGGCAGAGTCATGCTGACTTTTATCTTTTCTGAGCATCAGCCAATTTTTGATCCATGCACTCCTCCATGGCATGCTGGGGATTGTCAGGAAGAAAGTGATCATTTCCTATTTGGGGTTCATGTTCAATTAACAGCTGATACAGAGAAACATTCATTCTCTCTTAGACATTCATATAAATTTTATCGCCCCACCATATGGCTTTGGGCACTCAACACCCCTATCCACTACTCTAATAGACTTCTCACAAACTCACTTTGACATCTTCATCACTAGGGTCAACGGTTTTATGAAAATGCATATTCTTTTTGCTGCTTTATATTTCATGCTGTGTCAGATTTAAGCACGATTCATGTGATATGAAGTCGAATAACACTATTTTTATTTTGCATATAATTGCATATTTAAGGGTATTTGTATTTTGCATGCATATTTTTGGAATTTTACATGTTATTTGCATATTAACACTTTTTTTCTAGGAAAATTAGGATTTTTCTATTTTAGTTCAAGAAACTGAACAAATTTTCAGTCATTCAAGAACTGCAAGATAATTTAAAATGTGCTACTGGAAATACTTCTAAAGAAGCAACAAAGAAATTGTCAACTGTATTACAAAAAATAAAAAGGCTATAAAGAGTTCCAGAAGATTTGTGCAGTTTTGAACGGTGAAAATCTTAATGAAGATATCAGTTTGTCTATTTCTGATATTGCTCGTTTTAAGCGGTACCAGTCACAGCTTGTGACTTATTTAGAAATCGGGACGAACACAAGTTGGCTCCGCCCTTTTTATGACGACCGGCAACTTCTAATTGGTTAGTTATGTAGTCTGACGTCACATGTTCCGCCCTTTTCAGCGTAGAACCACACAACAAACCAATTAGAAGTTCTCGGTCGTCATAAAAAGGGCGGGGCCAACTTGTGTTCGTCCCGATTTCTAAATGCCTGTGTGTAAAGCTCTACTCCATAACAATCTGCATAATTTTAAATTTGAAAATTTGAGAATGTTTTTTTTGTTGTGTATTGCAATCTCAAAAAGAAAAATTATTGTGCAAATGATATCCAATAGTGCATATTTTGTGGTCATATTTTAGGATTTACATGTATGACAGCATATTTGCATGCATATTTCTTTGATTTTTAGGGCATGAAACCGTTGACCCTATTCATCACTTTCTGCTAAATACATGCGCTCCACATGCACATCACCCATTCATCACCGTTATTATCCTCTGCTTTTCCACAACACTAAATTTAACACATATCCCATTATGTGGAGAAGCCTGCTGCAAACCGATGTCACTATAAAGGCGAAAATTTTAGCCACCAGCCCCCAACCTCATACTACGTATTGTTACGCATACGATGCTCATAATAGTATAAGTAACTCGTTCTTGTATCATATATTCTTATTCAATATGTAGTTCCAAAGTATACATCCAAATGGACTAAATAGACAACCCAATATGAAATATACTTGGCCCAATTATAGCAGATCATCAAGTCATCAATTCGTCCACTGTAATTTTCCACTATGATACCAGCGCTGTACCCTTTCGACCACATAATCAGTATTACAAATACTGCAATAATTTACACTAATTTAACATTAACATTGATTTTATTTAATTTAATTTAATTTAATATAATTTAGGCCCCCACCATGTCCACTCCTCCATCATCCACCATCCCTCGTCGCATTTGCATTGCATCTGCTGCAAATCTCGCAAGAAGGCTGATAACCGGCTGTCCTACCAATTGTAACAAGCTACAGGGCCAGTAAATTTTGGCAGCCATCATAACTTCCATTTTCAGTCTTTCCTGAGCATTCACTCTATGCTCAATGGGGTATTCAAACAGAATGTGGTCTCTCGTGTCCTCGTCAAAGCCACAACAACACAGACCCTCGCCCAAACCTAAATCTTTTCAGGTAGACATTACAGGGCCACGTCCATAGAGCAGTTGCACCAATTTACCCATCAATGGGCCACCATTAGCAGTTCGCTTTTCACAACAGTTTTAAACACTTTATGCGACTCCTGCCCACCACTGCACCATCCCACATAGATTGCCAGTTTTGGAGTGACTGTAGAGCCACATGCTTCTTTATCCACATCACAGATCTTATGTATGGGATAATCTTTAAAGCCTTTGCTCCACGCTTGGCTATTTCATCTGCCTGATCATTTCCTGCATCTCCTGAGTGCCCCTTCACGCACTCCAAAGCCACGCCTCATCCAAGAAGAATAATCTCCATTAAAGCTTGATATTCCAGAACTGCGTGGTGATTGTGCAACTCTCTTCTTGCAATCACGCAAAGTGCAGTGCTAGAATCAGAGCAGACAACCACCAGCTGCTTCCTATTGCCACTCAGCCCACCCCACCTCTATTTTGCTGCACACTAAAGTTTTAATTATTTTACACATCTTATGTAATGCACACATCTCTGCCTGCACTGAAGTGCAGTCATTAGGGAGCATAAATTCTCTACTAACGGCAACTTTACTTTTTTCCAAAACAATGTACGCACATCCCACCCTAATATCGGGTTTTCAACCATCTTCAATAACACATATTTCTATCTGCTCCTTTTTTTAAATCGGAGACCTTTAAACTTACTACCCCCACCTGCTCACCTTTCTACTCATAACAATACCTATTTTGAACGTCGTGATTTTTCCTGGGTTAATCAACCCTCCTTCCCCAAGAGGCAGATCCAAAATCTCTCTTACTTCGTAGGTAAGGCTGTGCCTACCATACCTTTCCCCTGCCAGGACCGACAGTGGCAGGCACCCTGATAACACTTGCAAAGCCCTTGTAGTTGTTCGGTATGCTCACACTATTGCTAAAAGGAAGGTGTGCTGCATACAATCCAAATGTTTAATCACTTGCAAGTCGTTACATTTCCCCCCCCCCCCCATATCTCTTCCCCATATATCAACACTGGCACAATTACCCTGTTGTATATATCACATTTAGTTTTGGGGCTAGCTCCCTGTCGCCTCTCTCCAATTATAAACAGCCTGCTTGCTATAGAGCTGATCCTCTGTTGCACATCTTTTATATGTGGGAGCCAACTCCATTTCTCATCAACCAAAACCCCCAGGTACTTCACAGTTGGAACAGCTATAATGACTGTCTGACAACAGTTCCTCTCCAAATATAATTACTCACCTTCTTAATACATTATTGCCGGGTGAAACCAATATACCGTTTTATTTTTAGCAAAAACCAACTTAGCCTTGCCTGCCCACCTTTCACAAGTACTTAAGATTTTCCCCACTCTTTCTTCCAACTTCTTTACCGACTTGGCTCGCAATAGAAGCAAGGTATTGTCCACATAGGCCAGGATGGCTTCTCTTGGCTCTATCACCATCCTTAACTTACTAAAGAAACTTTCCATAAGCACCAACCAGAGCACCGGACCCAGACGTGACCCCTGAGGGCAGCCGAGATCCTCATCCCAGTCGACCTCTCCAGACCTACATCTTCTCCCAATTAGAAATCTATCGACCTCCCTTTCCACATTCCCAGGGCACCCGAATTCACGTAATTTTTGTTTTATCGGGGGGGGGGGGGTGTCATGCTGTATTAAAAGCGTTCTTTATGTCGAGAGCTACAGCAATTGCATGCAAACCCTCTTCCTTAAACTGAAATGTCCACTGCTGATATCTAGTCAGTGCCCGAGAGTGCCCCTACCTGTAGCTGTTTTCCAGACTTCTGGAAAAAACCTTCATCCAAGCACTTGTTAAAAACCTTCACAATGAAGGCTGGATTAGTCTGAAAGACTGTTTCCAACTGTTGTCCTTTGCCCGCTCTATTTGTTTCTTATATCTTTTAAATTTCAGTTTTTTTATTTGACGCACATCCACATCCCTACAGGGTCTGGCTAGCCGCACTCTGTGCCTGAGTACAGTCAAGCCCCGGTGCCACCAGGAGCAACAGTACCTTTTATTATGCCCCATATTGCCCATCATTGAAGCTGCACATGCAGTCTCACACAACCCCTGCAGTCTCTTCCAAGAGCATCGGCACCTACACCATCTTGTATACCCTCTATACCCTTCTCTAAAACTTTCATAACAGGCTCCAGTCGGTCTTCCAGCAGTACCCAACTGTACGCCCTCTATTCCAATTATCAGAGAGCCAGTCTAGAAAAACTTTAATATATTTATGATCACTCAATAAGTTATCACCTGAAATCTGCCATTTCACAGTGCCAAAGCCTTTTACCAAGGTCAAATCGATTCACCCTCTCTCATTGCTCGACTGGAAGGATAGACCTTCCAAATAAACGTTCAATACCTCGAATTCTAGACTTAGTGCAGTCCCCAAAATTATTATTCCACGAACATTCTTCTCGATAGAACCCCAAGATTGGTGTTTAGCATTAAAATCGCCAAGAGCAATGATAGGGAAGGGGAACAGTAGCATGAACTGCTCTAACTTCCCCAAAACGCCCTCTAAATTCCCGGTGGGCTCACAATAAATGTTATATAACACCCACTTCCTGCCCCTTCTCACATAAAAATGATACCATGTTAGTGTTAATGAAACTTCAGATGCATCTCACATTTTCCACATCTCCCTTGACAATTATACAAACCTTATCCATATCTTTACCCAGGACCCTAACCCCACCTACGAACCGAGTGCCGATATTTCTCCCATGCACCTGTATAGAAATAAAATCAGACTTTTTCCTTTTCTCCTGTAAAAGCAGCAACGCCACTTTCCCTTTACCCACATTCACTTGTAATATTTGAATATCCCTACTCCACCAGCTGTTACCCTCCCCACACAGCACAAAATATCCACAGGACGTCCTGTTATGTCCACAATAATAAGTCCTTAAGACATCCCACTAATGTCATCAAAAAAATCAAATTTTTAAAATTTTTACTTAATTTTATCATTATTAATGAATTTTAAGGTTATAATAAAATATGTAATTATTTATATCATAGTGATTTAAATATTACACTCATTTTATATATGTACCACAGCATGTCCACAGGACATCCTGTGAATATCAAAAGTGTACATTGTTATGATATCTAAAGGACATCTTCTGGATATTAAATATTCATTTTAGAAGATATCCACAAGATGTCTTATGGATATGTATAGCAACTGCTTATACAAGTATAGTGTATATACATGTATTTCACTTGAACATAGCCTAAAGTAATATAGGATTGTAAAAGGAAGTTTTCATTAAGTGGGTGGAAAAAGTACCACCTGTAGTACCCTATGATCCTGTTTTGGAAAAGCAATGAGGGTTTGGGTAAGGCTTTTGGAATGTTGGATCATAAAAGGGTGTATGTTTGCTAAAAGAGCACAGAAGTGTCTTCAAAGTTTGCAAACTTTTAAAACTTTAAAAAAGAAGCATTTTAAACAGTGTTGCATATTGATGGTTAATGGAAAAGTCACTTAATTTTATGTGTAAGTTGACATTCATTATTCATTTGTATTTCAGTTTCTTTATTAAGTCCTTTGCTTCCCATATTGTCCTATGATTACTAAATTCCTTGCATTTATAAACACATTGGCCAAGCACATTCAGGTACCTCAATGTGCTTGGCCAATGGCAGTAGAAAATCTTAAAAATCGAACTTAGTAAAACTAAAGTTCGATTTTTTTAAATTGAATTTCCCAGAAGAAATACACAGTACTTTATATAAGAAAGGTCTAAAAGTTCAAGGGAACATTGTCAGTTCTTTGTGCTAGTTAGTTTTTCTCCCTTTTGTTGTTATTTTAATCTGTGAACACCAACCAAACTCTGGTTACTCTGTCTTTCAGGAGTAAAATTAAGAAAAGCTTGAAATTATTTTAGAAACCAGAAGGGGTATCTTAATCACTTAACAGCAATTTTAAGGTAATGATTTTTACAACTGGCTTATATGTTTGTTTATTAACTTTAAACACAATATTTCATGTTGTTATTATTTTAGATTTGATATTAATTTAGAAAATAGAACTTTAGACTAAGTTTGGTCTGTTAGCAATGATTTAAGATCATAACATTATGATCTCAAATAATTGCTAACAAACTAAGCTTAGTCTAAAGTTCTATTTTCTAAGATAATATCAATTTCTTCTTATAGTGTTAATCCTGAAATGCAGAATAAGGAATTTGGAATTTTTTTGTTCATAAGTTAATCATGACATTAAACCTTTTGCAAGTTACAGTAAACTAACTGGCACTTAAGATTTGAATATGAAACAAGGAAGAATAAGGACTGAATGAATGAACACAAGTGATATTGAATGTTAATACATATGCTAGTAGGAAGGTGTAACTACTTATCTATGCTGTTACTCTTATATGAAAATAAATGAATAATAAGTTGAATAATTTCACTGTAGTGTGAAATTCATGTATCAAATGTTTTCTCATTGACAATTTACATTCACATGTGCACTTTCGTGTTAGATATTTATATATAAGCTAACATGAAAATGAAAATTATTTTAGGCATCGTTTGTGTTTTAGTGTTAGGACGTCATATGTACATCCTCAAATTGGACAATTGGATGTCCACAGGCCATTCATCATGGATGTCCTGTGAATGTTTTTAATGATGTCATATGTACATCCAGAGTAGACATTCAATGGACATCCATCTGGGATGTCCTGATAATGTTTTTTGAGGATGTCATATGTACATCCAGAATAGACATCCAATGGCGATCCATCTTGGATGTCATACGTACTTCCTCAAGTGGGACATTGGGACATCCAGTGGACATGCACTAAACGTAGAAAGGATATTCATGGATATCCTCAGGATGTATTGCCTGGACATTGAATACATCCATTGGATGTCCTTTGGATATCATTGTGCTGTGTGGGTCGTTATTCCATAATTAATCTAGAATCTGAGGAACTCCAATTTCTTTTGATACTCATGGGTCTATTTACTATTCCCATAATGTGCTCTCTCTCTCTTTCTGAAATCTTCACCCGCCTGCAGTTGCTACACTTTATTTGCTCACTGCTGACTGACTTCATTAAATGCTCCCCCGCATCGCACCCAACTCACTCCCTTTCTTTTTCTTCGTGTTAAATCCAAATTCCCCAGACAATTACATTTAAAACATCTAACGTCGATAAATTCCTATACCCTACACCTCATCCATCCGATGTTGACATGTCCCTTCTCTATCAACTTCTTAAAAATCCTACCCTCTTGCTATGACCACATTCTGTAGACCTACCTATCTACCTGTTTTTTTCCCTACTATCCTAAAAAGTTTGAATAGATCATGGTCACCTACAACCGCTTTCAAGTCATCACTTGCATCCCGAATCTCTTCTCTGATCCGTTCCACTCGAAGCTCCTCCACCCCCAGGATAACCACTTTCGGATCCATTTTCCCCAGCACTTTTTCCTGAATTTCCATCAGCTGTTCAAGCTTATGGGCAAACTGCTCCCTATGTTTAAATGTACAGCTCTCATAGATCCACCCGCCTCCTCTCACTTCGCTAACTCTATTGAACCCATTCCTAATTCTTTCACATCAATAGAGTTCGCAATATAATCTCACTTTTTGGTGGGATTGTTCCTGCTGACTTAACCAACATGGGAAACAGTTCCACAGACTCAGAGTTATCCTTACCAGATCCCGCACTCCCTACCTTTCCTATTTCCCCCGGGGCTTTCCATTCCATTTCAGTAGTTCCGCATATGAGTCAGCCATCTCTCCATCTTCTGTTCCTTCAAAAAAATTAACTCCTTACCCTTTATCCTCCTCAGCTCTATCAAGCTTCGCTTCTTGAATATACATCTTATTTAACATAATATTGAAAAGCTTCACTAAGTCATCCATAGAACTGGCCACCGATAATTGTTCGTCCTTATTAAATTGAATATTACCCAATTGGTATCTAGCGGTAGCCTTCCTAACCGTATCCACCCTCCTGTAAGCTTCCCGTAGCTTCTGGGTGAAGTTCATGTCAAAAAAATCCTCAAGACAATCATCTCCGTCCTCCATCTCTTCATCCATTACAACATCCTCAGCCCTTTTTTTCTTTTTGCAGCTACTCCTGATTGACCTACTTGACTGCAGCCTACCTTTTCCAGCCCATTTTTTCCAGCCTGGCCAAGAAGGTCCCTCTACTTCTACCCCTTCGACCCTCCAGCGATAGCTCTGCAATATTTGTCAATCTCCTAATCTCCAAAATTAACTTGCCTTTCTCCACCTTTAAGCCTCTCCGCTCTCTCTTTGTCTCTCAGCTTGAGACTTCGTGGAGTTCTTCAACACCCAGTTGGTAAAATCCTCTAAAATTTTCGATTTAATTTGAGCCCATCTTGCAGGCCATTTCTATCGAAATGCCTCATCCACATCATCAGGGACACTCCCGACCCCCTCCTTATCATCTCCACCCCCTCCCACATACTACTATGAAACAACCAAAGCGGGCTAATTCAATAAGACAATAAAATCTAAATACTAATTCAAAAGAATAAATCGCAATAAAATTACAAATTTAAAATTTACAAAATTAAAATTAAGAAATTAAAAATTTTAAAACCATCCCTTTAGGTGGCACCCCACGCCTATACTACTTATAGAAGGAGCTTTTTTCAGGAAGGGACTCTCCTGGACAGCCGTAATATAGGCCCGCACAGCGAGATGCAACTTATCCTACCAATCACATTGCTCCTGTAATGGCCGAACCAACCATTCAATACGCTGATCAAACTTTGTACAGTTACTTACTATCCTAGACTCCACTTAGGTGTCGGGACTGCACATGTAGTGCACTCGGTGAACCATTGGGTGATGTTGGACAACCACTGAGTCTCCCTTGCTGGAGTCGATGGTCAGATGATGGCAACAAAGCGAGAAACATGGTGGAGTACGATACAACCGCTATGAACTGATGCGAGCTAACAAGACTGTGGAGGTGGCAAAAGAACGGTGTTTCCCCAGTGAAACCCCTTTCCTCAGCTAAACTACCCACAAGACACGACACAAGGCAGTGGCACAAGATTATAAATAGGTTTAATAAACGTATGACGAAAAAACGATTTATACGGAAACTGCTGGCTGCTGACCAACTTGGCCAGGAGGCAATCCATAATACAAAAGAAAAACAAATATTGCATGCAACTTCCACATGGATTGGAGGCCAATCGGGACTCCAACAGGTCATCACACTTGATACTCCAAAACACCAAACCAGTGGCAACTGTCCGGATTAATAGCAGGCCTAGCCATTAAATACACACAGACAGCTCCTGGGGTGACAGAAGCAACATGTAATGACTGGCTCGGTCGCCACAACACCCTGGCAAGTTTTACCCAACGTACCGCTGCTCGATCTCCCTTGGGACGGGTCGAAGCACGGGCCAACCCTCCTCTTGTCCGTCCACGTCCACCGGTGGCGCCGGTCGGAAGATCCTCCCCACAAGTCGACGGTGAAATGCCGCCGACCGAACGAAGAATTCACGGTAGATCCCTATTGGATCCTACCACGGATAATGACGCGAAGTACCGGCCGACATGACGAATACAAGCCGGGATAGGACGGTGAAGTTCCAGTGTAACCATACCGGCAAACCCCCACCCTCCCCATGGTAACTTCCCCAATTATACTTAAATAAATGAAGACACTGACACTAGTGTGTATGCGATAAAAGAGAGAATTTATTCACAGAACAAATATATCAATCAACACTTACTCAGTATTAATTAAGGCAATATCTGCCGGTTAATTCAAACAGCAGAGAGCCACAAAAGAACAAAAGATGATCCAAAGAACAAAGGCAATTGATGATGGTGGCCATCTTGGCCACCTGTTGATAAGCACACATAAAGCACAATCACAGAAACATGCACTCCTCATGTAAGGGTTCTACACACTGCCTAGTATATAATGGCTGCGGCCATTATATACCCCCCAAGGCTGCTCCACCTGGGGGTTGGCAGTGACCCTTGCTGGCCTTTATGTCTTCTGCCAGGCAGCCTAGTTTAGCTGGCCTAGCAGACGACAGCAGGAGTTTTAGTTCTGCTCCAAAAGGAGCAGAACTGGGTCGTCACAAACACCTGACCCCTGACCCATAGAACCCAATGGTGAACGGCCTGCTGGAGACAACTTGGAGTCTGCTTGGCTGCCTCTGGTAAGCAGCCTAGGAAATGTGCCCACAAAGTCTATTCTCCAGGTATGAACTGGGTACTACAGAACTATCGGTTGTAGAAACCCCTGATTATAAGTCCACGTCCCATTTTTTAAAGAAGACTCAAATTAGCATTAGCTAAGATGTTTGACTGCATAAGAACGTCCGAAAGTGAAATGCACCTCTGTTTATGTGTCCGTGTCTAGTCAAAGCCACTTAGTGATTTAATCAGATTGCCATGCTCGTTTACATTTCGGTCTTCATTAAGTCATCAAACAATCCAGCGCACGAGAGAGAAGTGAAACAGGTAGGGAGTTCGATAAAGAAAATATCGATCTCTGTTATAACAGGTTATTCACTGCAATAAATAAAATAATGAATGAAACCCCAGCAGATTTAACAAATCAGCACAACCTTTCCATTTATAATGAAACAAACTGTCCAAGAGCGATCCTGACTCGTTTTTTGTGGATTGGTGCAGAACTTTGTCATTCCTTTGTACAGCATTACAGAGAGTTGACACAGTTCCACACAGCTGATTTCTCCCCATTTTAAAGTTATAAGGATACAAATATCCTTCTTTAGTTCACACCTCGCCGTGGCCTGGGCCCTTTACTTTTAGTCCCACAATAACGAGATCTTCCTGATAAACGGCAACACTATGTCTATGGGGTTGCATTTTTCTTTTGATTATGGTTTTTAATAGAACAGAGTCATGTTTAATATTTTTGGTGACCACTGGTCATCCATTTCATTGGTCCATTTGGTTTAAGTTTTTGTAAATGACCAATTAGATGATTTCTTCTAATCCTCTTCTTGGTTATATAAGTCTGTGTTTTTGTGTGTAAATCAAGTAGTTTGTGTTATAGAAATAAACTGTTACTATGTGCAAATAATTACTGAAGTTTTATTTCACATTTTCTAATTTGAATGTGGAACTTTAATGTAATTCGACTTAGAGGCTCTGATCCAGGTGCAAACCTGGATGCAATCCTCTGAGCCAGTACTAAGGAAGACTACACGATCTACCGGCTTTTAATCAGGTGCAAGCCTGAAGAGTAACTAACAGCGAAAAGATCCTGTAAGTTGTAAAAGGTCATAAAAGGCGAACTTGTGAGGAAGTGAGAGGGACTGGTTTGTCCTTTTCCTCCTGAACCAGAATAGAATCAGTGGCCTAGCCAACCACTTTAGAGCAAATTCTATTCTCCCAAAAAGGTGGTTCGTTACAATAATATTACAATTTAATTATATTGTCTATTTAATAATTTTCCAAAGACCATAAAAAATTGAAACAAACATAACACAGTACAATTGTATGTTTATTTTTCCATAATTGTTTGATATTTTAAGCTAACATGAAAGTTGAAAATACGGTTAATATCGACTTTGAATGGACAGGTAATAAAAATGAATAGACAGCTAACATTTCGGAAACGCTTCTCATTGTAACATTAAATTGAACAAGTGCTAAATGGAAAAAATGCGAAATTGAATAAAATCCATAAATTTGGCAGTTATTCGTTTTGGCATTTGTTCAATTCGGCAGTTATTTAATTTGCCATTAGTTCAATTTTACTTTTATTAAGGGAGCTTCATTATGTTTTATCTTTACAAACCTACTCTCTTTCTAAACTTAATGACAGTCTCTTTTTTCAATTAGACTTGATAGCAAGTGATGGCCCCCATGCGAAAGAGCTGAAAAGATTTTGTATACAACACTTGAGGGATTTTGGACTTGGCAGGTCTTCCATGGAAGGCATCATAAATGATGAAATTGATAAGTTTGTAGAACATTTGGATGATGTGTGTCATACCAAAGTTTTTATTAACAAACTAGTTTTCACACCTTTGCTGAACATCATTGGGAGAATTACGACAGGTAATTAAAATCATTGAACATTCATTGTCTAATTCTACGTTGAAAATGTTCTTGTAATGGAATTGTAATAATCCTTGATTTAAAATGAACATAAAATAGCTTCTTAAAACGTGCAGCGTGGTTGTATTGGCTCCCACATTCCCCAATTCACGTGTTGCATCATAATAAGTAGCCCAGCAAAATTTGGTCCTGATAGGTCAAAGTGTGTGGGACTGTATGGCAGACAAACAGAACGACAACCCACATCCATAAATATAGGTAATAATAGAAAAGCGTGGCATTGCCAGGGCCAGAATGTGGAGATATGGACCATTTGCACTAAAGGGATGATTGCCCTAAAACCATTTGCCCTATTATTTCTTGCTCTAAATGGACACCTGCTCTAAATACACTTGCCTAAAGGGATATTTGCCCTAAAGCCACTTGCCCTCAAAGGACATTTGCCCTATACAAATTTAGACTCTTTTTAATGAAAATGGTTTTATGGCAAATGTCTTTTAGGGCCCTTTAGAAAAAAATATTTTAGGGTAAAAATCATTTAGCACGTTTTGGGCAAATGTATTTAGTGCAAACATACCTTTAGGGCAAATGGTTTTAGGGCATTTGCTTTTATGGCAAACAGCTATAGGACAACTGTATGTATTGTAAATGTCTTTAGGGCAAATGTCACACACCCTTAATATATCCATCTATCATGCACATGCAAGGTAGTTTTTGTAACAGAGTAGAGCCCCTGCTACGAGACTCAGGTCTAGATCATCTTAGTTTGGGGTGGATACTGCGTTATGCTGGGAGTGTATTGATTTAGACCTGACTCCAAATGGTGCTGGGGTCGTTCTCTTCGCTATTTCCTGTAAACGCAAGTAAACGCAGTATTATTACTCATTAAGTCAAATTACTTTTTTCTAGGAAACAATTACATGATGAATGATAGTACATCAAGAAAAATGTGCGAAGAAATATGCCTTGCATTCCAGAAGTTATCAAATTCTGCAGTAGTCAACTGTTTGCCATTTCTAAGGTTCATTCCTTTTGCTACTGGGGTTCACCAGTTTGAAAAAAGTTGGAAAATAGTGGGAAACATGATTAAAAAAGAAATAGAAAACCACATTGAAACCTTTAACGAGGGGGGGCCTCGTGACCTTATTGATGCTTTTATAATCGAAATGTACAAGCGTGGCATAGACACTAAAGAAATGGCACCGTTCACAAGTAAGTACATTTTTTTAAACTTGGTAACTTGATTTTAACATCGGCCACGTCATTTGTTCAAGAAGCTGGTGAATTATAGACATTAAAAACACTGGTCTATAGTTACATGAGTTTACAAGAGTTAGAAATTCGCGATTTTGAAATAGTTTTTAAAAATATAACCGTACTAACTAATTTTTGACCTCCATTGCTCTAAAGAGCAATGGAGGTATATAGGATCATGCAAGAAAAGGGGAAAAAAAGGATGTCTGTGTGTCTGTGTGTGTGTATGTGTGCGTGTGTGTGTGTGTGTGTCTGGAACCCGATTTAGTTCCTCGAACAACTCAAGAACGGAATGAGATAAAGACATGCAGTATTTTTTATTTGATTCCGTGGGTCAATATGAAGCTCCTGACAAAAAATTAGAAAATTTTACCCAGGGGTTATTTTTTTATGAATTTTTTAGAAACAAATTTTGAGTTTTTGGTCATAATTTTTAGTGGGTCGAACAACTCGAAAACGGGGCCACCTACAATAAAATGTCATCAGACTTAAAATGATGTAAACATTCTGACGATGAAACTGGAAAAAAATTGGAATTTTAGAGCGATTCCACATATATAATTTCGATTTTTTAAAAACGTAATTTTTTTTTCAAAAAATCGAGATTCTTCCTCTTTCTAGTTGTAGCATTCGAAAGGGGGGACTTTTCTATTATTTAGGAGGGGTGTTCCTTTTTATGTTCTGTTATTATTTTTGTATATTAGAATACATGTGACGTATTTTCATTTTAAACCCATATTATTACAAATGAATGACGCATGCGCATCACATGTAACTATGTCATGTACATGAGTACATACATGTGTGATTATCTATATACATATGCGCACACGTGTGTACATGTGCGTACACATGCGCACACGTGTGTACATGTGCGTACACATGCGCACACGTGTGTACATGTGCGTACACATGCGCACACGTGTGTACATGTGCGTACACATGCGCACACGTGTGTACATGTGCGTACACATGCGCACACGTGTGTACATGTGCGTAAACATGCGCACACGTATGTACATGTGCGTACACATGCGCACACGTGTGTACATGTGCGTACACATGCGCACACGTGTGTACATGTGCGTACACATGCGCACACGTGTGTACATGTGCATACACATGCGCACACATGTGTACATGTGCGTACACATGCGCACACGTGTGTACATGTGCGTACACATGCGCACACGTGTGTACATGTGCATACACATGCACACACGTGTGTACATGTGCGTACACATGCGCACACGTGTGTACATGTGCGTACACATGCGCACAAGTGTGTACATGTGCGTACACATGCGCACAATGAAAAAAAGTTGGTTATTTGATATATGAAAGCATATATTAAAGCAATGGAGGTCTATAGGGTTCCTTGAATCCCTTGTTTGTCATTATATCACTCGATACGCATATATTTAAGGTGCACATTTGCACTTTGAAAACTTAATATTTTACAGCTTTAAATATGAAAAATAAAAAGTATTGCCATGACTGTGTATTTTAAAAATTAACATTTTTTACTTTAACATGGGGTCTAAGGGCTCAATAGAAAAACGATGCTAGCGTTCTTTGTAGGAATTTTTCGAAGTTATTTTGTGATGTAGCCTCTTAAACATTTGTAAGCTGTAAAGAGCTCATATTTTGCAACTAAACGGGCAGTACAATATTCCTCAATAATTGAATAATGTGGGTCTCTTTTAACCCTATTTCTCCACAATAATTGCTTTTGCAAAGCACATACGTCTAACGTTATATGTGTGCAAGAAAGGTGTAGCACATTATGTAACCATTTTTTTTTTTGGTAAAAAAAAGATTCTATCAGATAATTGAGTATGTTATCAAAATTTCACCAACACCAATGACCATTTTGAGGATCAAAACTAGATTGAAATTGCCTGATGTTATTCATTAAGTGCAATTTAAAACTCAGAAAATAAACATTTTAACATTTTATGCTGATCCCCTTTGAAACTGCAACATTTGATAGAAGATGTGGAACATTCGTCAAAATAACATAAAGAATCCTATCATTTATAGCTCTGGCATGTTTACTAACTACTCAAAAGAGAAACTATTTAAACACCACCACTATTTACCAAATTTAGTTCCCAATTTATATTTGAAAAGTTGACATCACCTCCTATAATAACACCTGAAGTATGGTATTTAAAATGAAACGATATCAATTGAAGTTTGCAAGTTAGGAATGTCTCCTATGGAAGATCCTCGTAGTCCATAGAAAGAATTTTAAAAAAAACTTTTTTTTACAATTTTTAAAGCATCAAACTACAACATACTACTTCACAATATTTTTGAACATTTTCTTCTCTGCAGCTATCAATCAAGTGTGAAATAACTATAAAAACCACCCACAGAATGACCAATCCTGTTTCTACAGATATTTTGCTCTGTGATGTGCATCACGTTTGTACTTAACTAACATCATCTCTTTTCAGCAACTGAGAAGTGTTGGTCAAACCAGCAGGTGCACACAGTTCATGGCAAAAAAAAAACAGGATGCATGAAATCCCATATTTATCATTTTCTTCAGCCACGTAGGCCTCAAACTTCACTTTTTTACTGTCGAAAAAGCGTCTACCGATCCCGGTCGGTTAGGACCTGACAGAGTGGTGGGCAACCCCAGGCCAACTTCTGACCTACCGTAGACTTAACTGGAATGACCGTGGTCAAAAGTGACTACGGGAGCCATACGTTGAGAACGGTAAAAAGAGTTACGCCTCGGGGGAGTAAACCCCCGACAAAATTATGACTTGGTTGCGCCCCCCCCCCCGCCGCTTAAAACTTTGCGCTCCCTTTACCTCCCCCTCCACTTGGCCCTCATACTGGGGGGAGGGGTGCTATTTTGATGAACGGCGGAACAGTAGGAACAGTCGGAAGGTTACGTTTAATGACATGAACCTTGTTACAGGGGGTCGGGGGGGCGCAGCCCCCATTTTTTAAAGTTATTAAATCAAATTAGTTCATTATGCCGATCGTTCCACCCATTGAACAAATTGGGGAACAGTCGGAACAATAGACTAATTTGATTTCATAATTCTTAAAAAAAATCGGGGTCAGCGCCTCCCAAACCCCCTGCAACAACGTAATTTTACTAAACCTAACCTTCCGAATGTTCCTACTATTTTTCCGACTGTTCTACCGTTGTTCAGACCGTTCCACCGTTCATCAAAATAGCACCCCCCCCCCAAAAAAAAAAAATTAATTCATGCGTGGGGTGTCCGTGGCGCCGTGCCCATTGATCTCTATGAGGATTTACTGGTGCAACTATGTAGGTTTTTAAAAGTAAATACTAAATGAAAGTCGATTTATTTTCGAAATTAACTCAATGAATTAATCGAGTAATTCGGAATTACGCGCTTAATTTATTCAATTATTTTTTTTTAAATACATGTACATCAACGTTCATTTCGTTTTTTGCCCCCCCCCCCCCCCGCAGTTGCGGGTCTTGCGGTTTCCTGTTTAGACCCCTGCTTAAGAGGCTACTGCACAAGATTATTTCGAAAAATTTCCACAAAGAGCACTAGCATCGTTTTTCTAATGAGCCCATGGACGAAATGTTAAAGAAAAAATGTTAATTTTTAAAATGCACAGTCGCGGCAATATGTTTATTTTTCATATTTAAAGTTGTCCAATATTAAGTTTTCAAAGTGCAATGTGCACATTAAATATATTGCTGATCGAGTGATAGAATGACAAATAATTGATAAGTGCGGTTAATACGGTTATATTCTTAAAAACTATTTCAAAATCGCGAATTTTCAACTCTTATGTTAAGCTTCATTCAGTACGCCTAAATAAGAAAAATACATCTATTAAAATGCTCGTAAAAATACGTAAAATAATTTAAAAAACAAAACAAAACAAAAAAATCAGCATGTGCGCCAATGTGTTGGCTTCACTTTCGCTCTAAAAAGTGTTAAAGGCCCTCCTGCCATTTGGCTATAGGCCTATTATACATCAGCTCTCAGTTCTCAGAATGGAGTACACAGTATGTCTTAATATGTCACATATGATTAAACCTTAGACTATTACTAAGATTAAACTAGTCTAGTTAGTTGGTCCGATTTCTTCAGTCGAGTACTCAATTAATACTGCCAAGACAAACCGCCACAACTCCGAGCTTAACCGTCTGTCCTCCATGATCTCCTCTGCCTCAAATGGCCACTTGTGTCCACTTGCTGTTGTCAAGTATGCCAGTCTGCCACATGCCGTCACCCTCTGTGGAAGTGCACATTAATACGAGATGTGGGGTAGCATGTCCGGCTGAGCTCTGCACTTGCATATATCGTTATCAGCTTATCACGTAGATGAAATCGGAAGAGGTAGACCTGGAATGGGACATGTTTTTTAAAGTAGTAGTTTTTTTAAAATTATTTTTAGGTATTTTATGAGCATTTTAATGGATGTTTTTTGCTTAAGAGCGTGTAATCGATGGAGTTTAATGTAAGAGTTAGAAATTCGCGATTTTGAAATAGCTTTTAAAGAATATAACCGCAATAACCAATTTTTTGTCATTATATCACTCGATAAGCATGTATTTATAGGTGCACATTTGCACTTTGAATACTTAATATTTTACAACTTTAAATATGAAAAATAAACATATTGCTGCGATTGTGTACTTAAAAAATTAACATTTTTTCTTTAACATTGGGTCTATGGGCTCAATAGAAAAACGATGCTAGTTCTCTTTGCGGAGATTTTTCGAAGTAATTTTGCGATGTAGGCTTTTAAATTAGTGATGTGCGATAGTCAAAAATAAACTATCGATAGCACTATTGATAGTATTTTACAGGACCGATAGATAGTATCGATAGTCACTTCACTATCGATAGTACTATCGATAGTTTTCAACTTTTTTCAAGGTTGTAAATTAAAAGCTACATTAAAAACCTGTTAAGCCTGGTTTACACGGGTAGAATTTTTAGTAGAGTAGCGAGGAGAGTAGACTGAACTCTACCAGTCACTCTACTCTACTGAAGAAAGTTGAGTCTACACGGGTATAGTGGGGAGGCTAGTAGGGTGTTTTGAGGTGGAGGGGGTAAGTAGAGTAGAGCTACTTTGCCACATGTGCGATAGTACTCTACTCTACCAGTAAACCAGTGCTCTACTGCAAACTCTACTCTACTGCGATTTTTGCCGGGTTTTTACGGGTAGAGTTACTCTACTCTACCCAGTACTCTACTAAATACTCTACATGTGTAAACCAGGCTTTAGACTCACAACCTGTCTTAGTAGTTTTACCAGTCCATAGACTCCATAGCATACTTATTACAAGCCATTAACACCATTACTCACTAATGTTACAATACAAAATTATACAATGCCGTTTAAGAGTGCACACGGTGCACAAGGTGTGCACGTTACATTGCACAAAGTGCACAAGGTATGCACGTTACATTGCACAAAGTGCACAATGTGCACAAGGTACACGTTCAAGTGAACAATATGCATATTGTGCACATTGCTCACGGCGTACATGTGTTGGTTGTTTTCCGGCTATATAGCTTTATTGTTGAAAATGACCAACTGAAGTTAATTTTGACTTAAGGTTCGGGGTCAATGAAGGCCCATAAAAAATAAATAAATCAAATTGACTCAAATTTTATTTAAGTTAAAGAATATTTTATTTTAATTCATATAAAAATATAAATGGGGATTAACATGACCTTTACCAAAATATTATAATAGGATTATTATAGGAATTTTTTCATAGGGTTAATCAAGTAAACAAAAGTTGATATTACAATAAGATTATCTTAAAAATTGGGTTTGAGAAATTACATATGTTTATAATGTTTGAAAAAATGTGTAGAAAATGAAAAATAAGGCTATGGGTAATATGACCATTAAAATGAAATAAAAGTATAAAAAGCTAAATATTGTCAATAAAAAATAAAATAATAGTAAAAGAAAATACATATAACACTTACATATAAAATGTAACCCACATATAGAAATCCATGATGATGTAGAATCCTCCACACTAGCCAAACTGATTTTCCTTTATAGTTCCTCACTGGGAACCTTTGGAGCTACAGTACTCCTAACTTGGAAACCAATAAGTCCTACAGTACTCCAAAGTATGGAAACCAATAGTCACTACAGTACTCCAAATAAATGGAAACCAATAGTTTCTATAGTACTCCAAATGGAAACTTTTAGGCCTAACAGTACTCCAACGGAAAGGAAACCTTCAGCACCACAGTACCCCAATGATAGACTGCAAAAATCAGTTTAGCTATCCTTTCTCAAGGTAGTTAAGCAATATTTTGATTAGACACAGTCTGAACCACAGTACTCCAGTGATTTGGAAACCAGTGCTCAGATATATGTCTCCTTCAAATACTCTTACCTAGTAGAAGATTCACTGCTGAGAAGTCTCCAGTGTAGATGGCTGAAAAGCCAAAGTCCTAATAATTTTCTGAGCCAACTTTTGGCCATTTTATAGGAAATGGCCTCCATAGGCTTGCACTGGAGGCTTCCCATTGGTTAATGGTTAATTTACATAATTTGTAGACACATACATATTAAAATACATAAAGAACCATGCAAGATCTATGTTGGGGCATAGATTCTACATGTTTCTTCATCATACACATACAAAAAATTATTTTTTATTTTTACTTCCTGTCTGGGTTTTTTGTGTGAACTGGGCTGTTTTGGTCTTGTTTGTTTGGGTTGCTAGGTGGCCTAGGGCTGTGAGGGGGGAATTTTGTTTGTTTCCTCATTCTCCAGACAGTTCTCTTGTCTGGGTATTTTTAAGAGAAGAGGAAGGGGGATAAAAGTAAACAGGGGTTATATAATGAAGGTAAGTTAAGAAGCACAATGAATTTTAAGAAGGAGGGGTAATAAATGGGATTTCTTAAGTTTAAATAGGGGGAGAATTTTGTTTCTTTAAAAGTTTTTTGAGAGGGGAGCATTTTTGCTTTTAAAAATTTATATTTAGTCTACAGTATGTTTTGGATAGGCCTATTTCTTTCAAGTGGCGGTTTTTTTCTTTTGTGTGTTTGTTTGGGTAAAAACAAAAAAGGGGGGAAAGAGGAGGAACTGGTTTATGTATTATATGTCTACACAAAAATAAAAAATAAAAAGTTTGAGATTTTGTTACCTGAATTCTACAAGTAACACATGGTTCACAAGGTGCACAATGTGCACACAGTGCATATGTACAAACAACAAATTGAAATAATTATGGCGCCATCTAGCATCCACTATTTCAGATACATTATTGTTTATGTGAGACAGTGTGTTGATTTTTTTTAAACTATCGATAGTTCATAAAACTATCGATAGAACTATCAATTTCTAAACCACTCGATAGTTTGACTATCGAGTAGTTGACTATCGCGATAGTATTCATATTCATATCGCTATCGGAACATCACTACTTTTAATACCAAACAAAGATAAGTTTTGCTTCTCTTCACAAAATTGCTAATATCTCTGAAACCGCTGATTTTGTATCTAATAATTAATCTATCCTTGCTCATGAAGTTACAAAAACTTAAACCAAATGGACCAAGTGGTCACCAAAATATTAAACATGACTCATTTCTATAAAAAATGATAAACAAAAGATAAACGCAACTCCATAGACTTAGTATTGGTTGGGGGTCACTACAGCTACCAAGGCTCACAACAGCTACTAGGGGAGAACAGCTACTTGGGGCACTACAGCTACCAAAACAATATAACCCTTTCTCGCTAACCTAACCAAACCTTACCTAATGAAACCTAACCGAACCTTACCGAACCTTACCTAATGAAACCAAACCTAACCGAACCTTACCGAACCTTACCGAACCTTACCGAACCTTACCGAACCTTACCGAACCTTACCGAACCTTACCGAACCTTACCGAACCTTACTGAACCTTACCGAACCTTACCGAACCTAACCGAACCAAACCTAACCTAACCGAACCTTACCTAATGAAACCTAACCGAACCTTACCGAATCTAACCTAACCGAATCTAATGAAACCTAACCGAACCGATTCTAACCTAAACTAAACGTATTGATAAAAAGGACTATATTTTTGGTAGCTGTAATGACCCTTGGTAGCTGTAGTGACCCTTTTGATGAAAAAAAGGTCTATATATTTTTTGGTAGCTGTAGTGAGCCAGTCGCTTAGTGTTGCTGTTTAGCAGGAAGATCTCTCAGTGGCGTAGCTAGAAACCTGCAAGAATCACAACTGCGGAGGGGGGGGGGGCGCAGGAGGTTTGGGGGCGCAAAAAACGAAATGAAAGTCGATGTATTTTTCAGTTATTTTCGAAAATAAATCGACTTTCATTTAATATTTACTTTGAACGGCGGAACGTTCGGAACAACGGTACGAACAGTCAGAAAAATAGTAGGAACAGTCGGAAGGTTATTTTTAGTAAAACTAAATTGTTGCGGGGGTTTGGGGGGGGGGGCGCAGCCCCAAGACTTTTTTAAGAATTATTATATCAAATTAGTCCATTGTTCCGACTGTTCCCTAATATGTTCAACGGGAGGAATGGTAGGTACAATGGACAAATTTGGTTTAATAACTATAAAAAAAATAGGGGCTGCGTCCCCAGACCCCCTGCAACAGGATTCATTTTACTAAACCTAACCTTCTGACTATTCCGCCGTTCATCAAAATAGCACCCCCCCCCCCCCAGTATGAGGGCTAAGTGGAGGGAGAGGTAAGGGGGCGCAAAGTTTTAAGCGGCGGGGGGGGGGGGGGCGCAACCAAGCCTAGCTACGGCACTGAGATCTCTTTATCATATAGGGTGAAACTGGAACGAAAGGGCTCAGGCCCCATCCAGGTTTCTGCATCACTACACAAAAAAAATGAGCCAGGATTGCTCTTGGACGTATTGTTTCAGAATTATATTTATTTTAAAAAATTGAAACTATAGATTTCGACACTTGCTTTTTCACATAATTAGACATCATGAATTTGGGGGTGCGTTTATACATATGAAACAGAGTATAGTATCTACTATCCTTTGCAATTCTTATAGTGAATGCATGTAGAAGGAGTTAGGATTTTGAATCAATGGAGTGAGTATCCTTTGGTGTGAATGATCAGGCCCAGACTGGCCCGGCCGGCTGACCGGCCATCGCCGGTCAATTGGGGGCCAAAAGAAAATGGGGGCCAAAAATAAATAAACTAAAAAAATGGGGCCAACACAATTTCATAGCCGGTGGGGCCAACCACTAGCCAGTCCGGCCCTGTGAATGGTCCTTCGGGCAAGTGACCCTTATTGCAAATAACCTAGGGCAACTGTTTGTAAGTTGTGTCTGGACACACACACACATAATAAAGTAAATTTGTATAATATAATACTGTAGAATATAATATGCTCCTTTAGGTCAAATGTCCCTTTGAATAAATGAAAATGGTTCTCGAGGTGAATGACCCCAGGAGCAAAACGCTTTTCAGGCAATTGGTCTTTAGAATGAGTAACTCTTAGTGGAAAGACTCTTAGGTTTAGTGTCCCTTTCTGATGAATGACAGATCAATTGTTTGTAGGTTAGGTGTCTATTACAAGCGTCATACATACATAATAGATTTAAATCCATGTAAATACATACAGAATATATGAGGGCACATTATAAAGCCATCTGTCTTGCATGTGCAGGATGGTTCTCAGAGCTCTCAGGTATCCAAATTCTCTGGTTTGGTCATAGGAAGTAACCAGGCAAAATTTATTCCTGATGAGTCAAAGGGTGTTACAATGCATTGTAAAAAAAAAGAAAGAAGAAAGATAAGAGAATATTTACAGTTATTTAGAGCAGCGGTCGCCAACCTTTCGGACCTCACGGACCACTAAATTCAAAATTCTAAATCCCGCGAACCACTAATAGGAACTTTCATTTTATTAATATAAAATCTTTAAAGGTTGTTTAATTGTAACAAAATTATTATAGTTAGTTTAATTATTACAAAACTAGTGGGGTAACCCGTCATAAATGATGGGAGCAAAATTCACAGGTAATTGTGCCCTGCATTCGAATTTCTTTTCCTCTGCCCTTTTACGACGTCAGACCAAGTAACAAACCAATTAGAAATTGTTGACGTTCATAAAAGAGCTGAGCAAAAGAAATTCTAATGCTGGTCACAATTGCCTGTGATAAACTGTAGTTTAATTTTGCTACTATTATCTACGGTGGCCGAGAGGTGCAATCCCTATATACAAACACACGACAACACCCAATACTCTACGACAACTTCCAAAACTCTACGACAACTTCCAAAACTCTACGACAACTTCCAAAACTCTACACCAACTTCCAAAACTCTACAACAACTTCCAAAACCACAACAACTTCCAAAACCACAACAACTTCCAAAACCACAACAACTTCCAAAACTACAACAACTTCCAAAACTACAACAACTTCCAAAACTACAACAACTTCCAAAACTACAACAACTTCCAAAACCACAACAACTGCCAAAACCACAACAACTTCCAAAACCACAACAACTTCCAAAACCACAACAACTTCCAAAACCACAACAACTTCCAAAACCACAACAACTTCCAAAACTACAACAACTTCCAAACTTATTAAATATTATTGCATTTATATTTATTTATAATTATTGAATTTAGTATGCATGTGCACACACGAGTGTGAGTGCACACGCTCATTTGTGAGTGCTTGAGCGTGCACGCTCATTTGTGTGTGTGCATGATTGTGAGGTTGTGTGTGTGTTTGTGGTTGTGAGTGCGTGTGTTTTCTCATTTGAGTGTGCATGCGCACGCTCATTTGTGAGTGTGTGTGCACACTCGTTTATGAGTGTGCGTGTGCGGTTGTGAGTGTGTGTGTGTATGTTCATTTGAGTGTGCACACACACACACGTGTGTGTACACTCAATGGATTGTGAGTGTTTACTATGGATCCCTTTTAGGACATACACTATGTGAATTTTTTCCTTCGTTTAAACGACTTAGGCACTCGTTTAAATGAATTAGGCACTCGTTTAAACAACCTAGGCACTCGTTTAAACGACCTAGGCAATCGTTTAAGCGACCTAGGCAATCGTTTAAGCGACCTAGGCAATCGTTTATGCGACCTACGCAATCGTTCAAGCGATTGCCTAGGTCGCATAAACGATTGCCTAGGTCGCTTAAACGATTGCCTAGGTCGCTTAAACGACTGCCTAGGTCGTTTGAACGACTGCCTAGGTCGTTTGAACGACTGCCTAGGTCGTTTGAACGACTGCCTAGGTCGTTTGAATGACTGCCTAAGTCGTTTGAACGACTGCCTAAGTCGTTTGAACGACTGCCTAAGTCGTTTAAACGAAGGAAAAAAATTCACATAGTGTTGTCTTAAAGGGAATCTGTAGTAAACACAATCCATTGAGTGTACACACACGTGTGTGTGTGCACACTCAAATGAACATACACACGCACACTCACAACCACACACTCACACTCACAAACGAGTGTGCACACACACTCACAAATGAGCATGCGCATGCACACTCACAAATGAGCGTGCACATGCACACTCACAAATGAGCGTGCGCATGCACACTCACAAATGAGCGTGCGCATGCACACTCACAAATGAGCGTGCGCATGCACACTCACAAATGAGCGTGCGCATGCACACTCAAAAATGAGCGTGCGCATGTACACTCAAATGAGCGTACACATGCACTCACAACTGCAAACACACACACAACCTCACAATCATGCACACACACAAATGAGCGTGCATGCTCAAGCACTCACAAATGAGCGTGTGCACTCACACTCATGTGTACATGCATACTAAATTCAATAATTATAAATAAATATAAATGAAATAATATTTAATAAGTTTGGAAGTTGTTGTGGTTTTGGAAGTTGTTGTAGTTTTGGAAGTTGTTGTGGTTTTGGAAGTTGTTGTGGTTTTGGAAGTTGTTGTAGTTTTGGAAGTTGTTGTAGTTTTGGAAGTTGTTGTGGTTTTGGAAGTTGTTGTGGTTTTGGAAGTTGTTGTGGTTTTGGAAGTTGTTGTGGTTTTGGAAGTTGTTGTGGTTTTGAAAGTTGTCGTAGAGTTTTGAAAGTTGTCGTAGAGTTTTGAAAGTTGTCGTAGAGTTTTGAAAGTTGTCGTAGAGTTTTGGAAGTTGTCGTAGAGTTTTGGAAGTTGTCGTAGAGTATTGGGTGTTGTCGTGTGTTTGTGTATAGGGATTGCACCTCTCGGCCACCGTAATTATCCCCTCCCCTTTTTATACTTGAAAGAGAAAATGAGTTTTTCATTTTCTCTGGTGTGCACATACGCGTCGTTTGGTACTTTTTTACTTACATTTCAATTTCAGTCACCCCTCCCTCTTTTTTCCCCTCCACGTTTCTCTCTCTCCACCCCCCTCTACACTTTCCAACCTTTTCCCCTCTCCAATTTAATATCATGGGGTTCTTGGATGGGAAAGTGTGCGACATATATTTGACCTTGAGAAAAAAAGGGGTTCATTTATTCATTTAAATTTATATAAATTCCGACAGGGTTCAAGGTTTGTACAGCTTTAGATCCACACACACATTCACACACAGACCTGGCTTAATATATACATAAATTATTATGTATATATTAAGCCAGGTCTGTGTGTGAAGCTTAGGGGAGAAGCGTGTGGTGGGGGACACTGAATGAAATTCAGCTCTCGCGTGCCGTATTTTACGAGAACTGTACTAGACTCGAGTACATTTCTTGAATTTAGTGCACTATAAAGGCGAAAATTGTCATTCAGAATATAAGAATTTATTAGAACACTAGTGGGTTAACCCGTCATAAATGACGGGAGCAAAATTCACAGGCAATTGTGCCAACATTAGAATTTCTTTTCCTCCGCCCTTTTATGCCGTCAGACCAAGTAACAAACCCAACAACCCAATTCATAAAAGGGCGGAGCAAAAAAAGTTCTAGTTTAATTTTGCTACTATTATCCCCTCCCCTTTTTATATTTGAAAGAGAAAATGAGCGTTTCATTTTCTCTGGTGTGTGCATGCGCGTCGTTTTTTCCTTTTTTTACTCCTTTCGTTTCAATTTCCGTCACCCCCTCCCACTTTTCTTTTTCCCCCTCTCTACACTTTCCAACCTTTTCCCCTCTCCAATTTAATATCATGGGGTTCTTGGATGGGAAGGGTGTAACATATAGTTGACCTTGAAAAAAGTAAACGGTTCATTTATTCATTTAAATTTATATAAATTCCGACGTGGTTCAAGGGTTAAAACGTTACTCACATGAAAAGGACAGACCTGGCATAATATATGTATATAATTTTTTTTGTTTTATTATTAATAAAACCAAAAAAATTCAAATATTTTCCAGATTTTTCTGAAATTTTTCTTTCCAGAATTTCTCGCGGACTACCGGTTGGTGACCGCTGATTTAGAGACTACAGTCCAATTGTTGATTGGCCCGTGGGGGTTGTTGGTCCCCTATCTGGTGCCTCCCCAGGTGGCAAATAGGGGAATGCCCACCAGTTATGGAGGGTACTGAGGGCAGACCAAAATCAAACCACGCCATTGCCGGTCCCCCAGCCCGGGTGCAAAAGTTGAGGGTCGACATCAGGTTTGCAGCCGGTTGTAAAGATTTGCCAAAACATATGATGTTGGTTCTAAATAGTATTCTGAATATGGTTAGGGTGTCCTCCGCCTTAAGCGATGCACAGCTGCAATGCCCCGTGGCTGTGATAAATTGGCAAGGGCTACCCCACAGTGGACGGGTGGGGCTAAAGAAGCGAGTCCAGCATCAACAACAAGGAGGTCTTGGAAGTAGTGGTAGAAGTGAAGGTACTAAACTTAGGTTTGGCACCTGGAATATAGGGAGTTTGACGGGGAAGACTAGGGAGTAATCTGGTGAGCTAAAGGCTAGG
This sequence comes from Brachycybe producta, assembly GCA_036925085.1. Lineage (NCBI taxonomy): Eukaryota > Metazoa > Arthropoda > Diplopoda > Playtdesmida > Andrognathidae > Brachycybe > Brachycybe producta. The sequence continues at coordinate 252,411 of JAUPFP010000096.1, forward strand.
AGGGTAAATGTTGCATGTCTGCAGGAGACAAGATGGAAAGGTGATAAATCCAGGGACATTGGGGATGGGTATAAATTAATTTATGCAAGTAGTGAGGAGGGTACACATGGAGTGGGAATTGTTCTTGATCAGGAACTCAGACATAGTGTGGTTGAGGTTAGGCAGATAAATAGTAGGCTGTTAGTAGTAAAGGTAGTTTGGGGTGGCATTGTTATAAATGTAGCTAGTGCATATGGCCCCAGGTTGGATTAGATACAGCCAGGAAACGAGCATTCTGGGAACAGTTTGATGACCTAATATTGGGCCTGAGTAGGAAGGAACGGGTCATAATTGGTGGAGACTTTAATGGACATGTAGGTAGAGGTAGGAAAGGGTATGAAGAGGTACATGGTGGGTGAGGCTATGGAGAGCGAAATAAAGCAGGGGAAAGTATCCTGGAGGCGGCAGTGGCACATAAGTTAATTTTAGCAAACACACTACTCCAGAAGCGAGAGGAACATTTGATTACTTTTAAGAGCAGGGCAGGAGAATCCCAGATTAATCTCTTCATGATTCGGAGTGAGGATAGAAACGAGTGCAAGGATTGTAAAGTGATACCGAGTGAAAACCTAGTGGGACAACATAGGCTAGTAGTGTTAGACCTAAAACCTAGGGGTGCAAAACAGGTGGTCAGACATAGAGGAGAGACAGCAATTAGGTGGTGGGCATTACCAGACAAGGCGGAAGAGTTTAAGAAAATGGCAGGTAAGATAGCATGGGATTTAGATGACACTGCAGGAGAGCTGTGGACAAGGGTAGCACAACAGATCCGTGATTGTGGAAACTAGGTACTAGGGACAGTACGAGTAGGGGGTCTCGATTAGACCGAGAAACATGGTGGTGGGATGAGGAGGTACAGATACAATACAAGCGTGCCAAGATAGAGGCCAAACAGCGAGTAGCCTTAGCAAAGCATAAGAAATATGCAGACATGTATGCCAAGTTAGGTACCAGAGCAGGAGAAATGACAGTATATAGAATAGGTAGGGCTCGGGAGAGGAAAGGCAGGGATATTGAAAAGGTGGTGAGTGTCAAGGATAATGGGGGCAAAGTATTGTGGGGTAGGGAGCCAGTACGGAACAGGTAAGGGAATATTTTAGTAAGCTTATGAATGAGGGGGTCGAGCATGAGCCTTTCACTGGAAGAAAAAATGATGGAGAAGTGGAGCAGGTTAGGGCTGAGGAAATTATTCAGGCATTACAAAAAATGAAGCTAGGGAAGGCTTTAGGGACAGATGGACTACCAGTAGAGGTGTGGAAGGTCTTGGGGAATGTTGCTATTTCCTGGCTCACAAAGTTATTCAATAGATTGGCTATGGGGGATAGAATGCCAGGTGCATGGTGGGACAGCTGGTTAGTGCCTATTTTCAAAGGAAGGGTGATGTTCAGGAATGTGGGAACTATAGAGGTATTGAATTGATGAGTCATACGATGAAGCTTTGGGAGAGTGTAATTGAAACTCGACTACGGGGTAAAACTGCAATTGGGGGAAGTCAGTTTGGGTTTATGCCAGGAAAATCCACAAAGCACCCTATTTTTGCCATAAGGCAAGTTATTGAGAAGTTTCGGGCTGCCAAGAAAGAGTTACACATGGTATTTCTAGATCTAGAGAAAGCCTATGACAGAATACCACAGAAGTTATTGTTAGAAGACTTACAGAAGAAGGGGGTGGGTGACAGTTATATAGATATGGTGAGGGACATGCATTGGGATGCACGGACAAGCATTAAGACTGCCTGGGGGTTCTCTGATAGTTTTCGTGTTAGGATTGGTGTGCACCAGGGCTCAGCACTTAGTCTATATCTATTCATTTTGGTCCTGGATGAGTTACTGGCAGGGGTGAGGCATGAGGTCCCCTTGTGTATGCTGTTTGCAGATGACATAGTCTTAGTTGGGGAATTCAAAATGGAACTCGAGATAAGGTTAGAGGAGACTAGGAATGCCTTGGAATCAAAGGGGTTGAAAATAAGTAGGGCAAAAACTAAGTACATGAAATTTCAGTGGGATGGGAAAGAACAGTTGAATGAGGGGTTTAGACTTGGGGACAGTTTAATGCAGCAGGTGCATGACTTCAAATATTTAGGATCTGTGCTGCAAGATGATGAGAGCTTAGACTTAGACATCACAAACCAGATAAAAGCAGGTTGGCATAGGTGGAGGCATGCTAGTGGGGTTTTATGTGACAGGAAGTTACCTATAAAATTAAAGGGAAACTTTTATAGGACAGTAGTCAGACCAGCTATGTTGTATGCGTCAGAATGTTGGGCAATCAAGAAGGTGCATGAGGATAGAATGCTGGTAGCTGAGATGAGAATGCTAAGGTTTATGAGTGGGGTGACCAGAAGGGATAGGATCAGAAATTATTTTATTAGGGGTAGTGTAGGGGTAACAAATATAGTAGAAAAGATGCAGGAAAATAGGCTGTGGTGGTTTGGGCATGTCCTCTACCCCGTTTTATTCCCAGGTCTAAGTTCATTGCCTGTCTCAGCAGCCCATCTTCTCCACTCCTGAGGACATGCCCAAACCACCGCAGCCTATTTTCCTGCATCTTTTCTACTATATTTATTACCCCTACACTACCCCTAATAAAATCATTTCTGATCCTATCCCTTCTGGTCACCCCACTCATAAACCTTAGCATTCTCATCTCAGCTACCTGCATTCTATCCCCATGCACCTTCTTGATTGCCCAACATTCTGACCCATACAACATAGCTGGTCTGACTACTGTTCTATAAAACTTTCCCTTCAATTTTATAGGTACTTCCTGTCACATAAAACCCCACTAGCCTGCCTCCACCTATGCCAACCTGCTTTTATCCGGTTTGTGATGTCTAAGTCTAAGTTCCCATCATCTTGCAGCACAGATCCTAAATATTTGAAGTCATGCACCTGCTGCATTAAACTGTCCCCAAGTCTAATCCCCTCATTCAACTGTTCTTTCCCATCCCACTGAAATCTCATGTACTCCGTTTTTGCCCTACTTATTTTCAACCCCTTTGATTCCAAGGCATTCCTAGTCTCCTCTAACCTTATCTCGAGTTCCAATTTGGATTCCCTAACTAAGACTATGTCATCTGCAAACAGCATACACCAGGGGACCTCCTGCCTCACCCCTGCCAGTAACTCATCCAGGACCAAAATAAATAGATATGGACTAAGTGCTGAGCCCTGGTGCACACCAATCCTAACACAAAAACTGTCAGAGAGCCCCCAGGCAGTCTTAACGCTTGTCCGTGCATCCCTATACATGTCCCTCACCATATCTATATAACTCTCACCCACCCCCTTCTTCTGTAAGACCTCCCACAATAACGTCCGTGGTACTCTGTCATAGGCTTTCTCTAGATCTATAAATACCATGTGTAACTCTTTCTTGGCAGACACTATATTGCATACACACTATATTGCATAAATATTCACAGCCATTGACAGAAATATCACAATATTGAGTGTCGCATAGGTTTTGAATTAATTTATTTCTTGATATTATTGTGCATGAGCAATGAGCATGCTATGTGAATAACTTGTATTTCTTGCTGTCAACACAGGAAACATTCTGAGTAAGATCATCTACAACATCACATCTGCTGCAGTCGAAACTACAGAAAACACATTGTCTTTTTTTCTTCTGCTAATCACTATCTGGCCACAGGTTCAATTACGAGTGCAAAAGGAAATTGATGATGTTATTGGCTGTGGCCGCCGTGCAACATATACGGACAAGCAACTGTAAGATTTCTAAGAACATTTCAAATCACGAATTGCATTTGTGGAATTGAGAATAGCTATTCACTATCCAGACCTTGCAACTTTCTATACCTCTTAGAATTTCGTAGACCTCTTTGAAGCACAAAAATTGGCCTTGCCTAAACGGGAAGGCCTTTTTGTGCTTGCCCATTTTGGCACTTACAGTCGTGGTGCAGCCAGGATTTCTATCTGTGAAGGGCCAAAATATTATGAAGATTCTAAAAGATGCACGAAACAGTAGAAAAACATGCATTGCACAAGACAGTGCTAGCAACTCCTACACAGTGAATATGAACAAAATGAATATACAAATGTCAATCACACAAAACAAAATTATCTCTATTCACCACTGCCTCAGGAAAAGAGTTCCATTATCTTATAACTCTAGGAAAAAAGACCAATAATATGAATCTGTCCTAGGAAAAATCTCCCTAATTTTCTTAGAGTGGTCAGCCCTGCCCATATATAGTGCTTTATGAATACCACTGGACTGCGGTTTAGAACAATCACCACGTGTAATTTTTCCAAACAATTTCAAACTTAACTCAGCCCTGCGATGTGCCAAACTATGCCATTGTAGCACTAACAGCATCTCAGTGACACTTTGTGTAAATGTGTGCCTGCCACAAACAAACCTAGCTGCCTTATGCTGAACCATTTCAACTGAATGAGTGTGTGTGTGACAGTGAGGATTCCATACACTGCAGCAATACTCAACAAGAGGCAGAACCAATGTCATCTGTCATTGTAACCCCCAAGTACTTATAATACTTGACACACCAAAAAATAGTGTCATTCATACTATAATTGAACACAATTGGATTTCTACCCCGAGTTATCCTCATAACAATTCACTTCCCCTCATTCAACTGAAGTTGCCATGTATTACACCATCCCTTAATTGCCTTCAAGTCTAGAGCTAATGTTTCACATTCTTGGATACCATCAACCTCTTTGTAAATTAGAGTATCATCAGCAAATAGTCTACAGTTGCTGCCAACTGTGCTGCTGAGGTCATTAATAAATATCAACAACAAAAAAGGACCCAGCACACTACCCTGGGGTGCACCAGATTTGACAGCTAACTACTATTGAGTGAGACCCATTTACAACTACCCTTTGTTACCTATCACTTAAAAAAAGTTACTCATTTGGTTACCTGCCCCAACCCATATGCTGCACTTTTTGCCAGAAGTTTTGAATGTGAAACAGTGTCAAATGCCTTACAAAAGTCAAGAAACACCATGTCAATCTGTTTACTATTGTCTAAACACTTCTGGACGTCATCCACTACCAGGATAAGTTGATTCTCACAAGAGAGCCCTCTCAGAACTCTCAGCCCTCTCAGCCTTATCAGAAATGAGATTGTGAGATTTGAGAAACTTAAATGCAGCCAGAGTATATATGCTGAAGAATTTTACAAACCACTGAAGTTAGAAATGCATGCCTATAGTTTGCAGCTTCGGACTTATTACCTAACTTAAATATTGGTGTAACATTTGCTAATTTCCACATACTTGGAACAACTCCTTGATTCAAAGACTGCTGATAAATTAGCTGAAAAAATATTCCCACTTCCCTAGCTAATTTCATAAGAACTACTGCATGAATTCCATCTGGCCCCCCACTTTTATTTTTATTAAGGGTCAATAGTTGCTTGATAATGCCCTCAGTATTAACAATATTATCTCCCAAAAATGCATTGTTCTAGACTCAAAAGCATTAGGTGCAGTATTTCCATCTGCTGTAAAAACACTCCTGTATTGCCCATTCAACAAAGAAGCTTTCAATTCTTAGTGTGATATTAGTTATCTATTTGCCCCAACAAGAGCTGGAATCGAGTACTCACCAGCCCGAGAATGCTTGACATACCTCCAAAACAACTTTGGATCTTCTTGCAGCCATTTACTGAGTTTATTAGTTTTAAAATCCTTATGGGCCAATGAGAGTTCTTTTTTAGCATTTGCATGAGCAATATGCAAACCATTTGCATTCAATAAACTTGAATTACCTCTGTATCTATTTCTCCATAATTGCTGCTTATGAAGAGCCCTTTTAACACATGTTGTATACCATGCTGCTGTTGAGGCATCCCGGACTCACTTTAATTGATCAAACTTCGAGACCCCTCTCATCAGTAATGAGTGAAAAATTGCCCAATTTTCATCAACATCATGCTGATTAAAATTATTTTTAAAGTTCTGAAGATTTGCTGCATATGCAACTTAAACCCATCCCAGTTACATTTGTTATAAAGACTAACCTGCCATTTAGCTTTAACAGTACTCCTAACATTAACATTGACATCACAAGTTACAATGTGATGGTCACTAATTCCCACAGAAACCTTAACAATAGATATCATAAGGGGAAGGTTATTTATTACAACATCAAGAACACTACTATTCTTAGTTGGTTGCATAACCATCTGTTTCATGAAGTAAATATCCAAACTATCCAACAATGAAACAACTAAAGTAACATCATTCCCACCTGTAATTGAGCGAAGTTCCCAGTTTATGTTTGGGAAGTTAATATCATCTCCTAAAATTATAGCTGGGTTATTGTGCACCTGATGAAGGGCATCGAGACATTAGCGAAAGGCAGATAGATCACTAATTAAAGATCCTGGTGGGCGATAGAAAAAAATTAAAAATACCTTTTTCCCATTGAGCAGCTCTACACTGCAGCAAACTATCTCACACCCAGTCTCATATGCCTGTTCGCATAAAAACTCCACTACCAGTATGGCCCATCCTGTTCCTACGATTTATTGCAAAGTTAGATGGGAACACCTCTCCATTGCTAACATTGTCATCCAGCCATGACTCACTTCCAAGTATTATTTGACAGTCTGATTCTTCAATGGCTGCAAAAAAGTCAGGTACCTTTCTCCACAAACTTCTGCAATTTACAACCATGATTTTCATATTTTATTTATAAATGACCCATGTGAAAAATTTCCTTTCACTGCAGCATCTCTAGAACAGAGATTTGCAGTCACAAATCGAGGTTGAGCTAAGATTCTGCAGGACCCTGTTATCTTCTAAGCATTCCTGAAAAAAGTTATTAACATAATTCATAGCAATAATCCGTTTTTCCCCAATACCACCCACATTCCTGTAACGTCCCGCCGGACCGTCACAATAACCCCAGTAAGTTCACCCCAAAAAGGACGTAAAACTTACCGCTTAACCGGCTCCTTACGGGGACGGGACCGTACCCGTAGCCGTCTCCCACACGGTGCTCCTTGAGTTGTGTCGGCTCCACGGAGCCACCCTCGACGGACACGGACGAGAACCACGCCGCCACGCCGAGAATATCGCGGTAGAACACCGGTTCTACCGCGAGCCGACACGAGGACCGGCCGAAACAAGTCGGAATAGGACGGTGGAGTTTCCCCAAAACCAGAAACCCACCCCCTCACGGTACTCCCCAAGAAAAGACACGGACACAAAGTAAGATGAAGTAAAACGGTGTTTAATCAACACTTACGATGAATAGCAAAGATGATGGCAGTAACAATATTTACACAACTTGGCTGGATACCTTATCCAGCCAAGCCCCCATAAATATATACAAAGGCCCACAGGCCAAAGGCACAAAAGCCAAGAAGATGCACTGGCCAGTGGAGGTCAATCAGACCTCCACCCACAGGTCTAGTCCAAGTTGAAGCCTACAACCAACTGCCCAGATCCTGTGGCTGACTAGGCCACAGGAAACCTCCAGGCAACTCCACCTGGAGGGGACAGAGGTCACTTCTGACCTCTCACCCATAGACTTCATGGTGAAAGGTCTGCTGGCACCAAAATGGCGTCTGACCTAACAGCCTACTGCAGCTGTCAGGCAGACCACCATAGGGAAATTCGTCTGCTCAATCAAATTTAAAAATTGAGCAGACCAGGTTGCCACAATCCTCTCAACTTCCCTGTTCCGTCTCGGGAACAGGTCAGTCAAGCCAGCCAGGATTGCTCCCCGAACCTGACCATCTTAGGTGCCGGACGGCTTCTCTGGCGGTGTCGCGAAAGTGGAGCCCATCCACTCCGCAGCCCACCGACGTGCCCACCACAAGCACATCTGGGTGTTACGCCACCCAAAACCAGTATCGAAGACCGTCCCCCTAAGACGGCTTTCCTCCAGGGCTCGGAATTCCTCGAAAGGAATATCCTGGAGTTGCGGACGCGTGTGAAGCGTCCGACTTGTTAGGAGGTCTACCAGGGCAACCGCGTGCTCGGTCTCGCACCCTGGTAGAGGCTCAGTAATAAACTGACCAGCCATCCCTCCTAAGTCGCATCCCAGCAAACGTTGGATGAATGGGGCTGCACGCCGGGCTAGACGAACTATCCCGGCATCTAGTCCCACCACATCCAAAATAGCAAACGTTTGCTGGACCGGGTTCACGACCATGATCACCGGAAAACCTCCACAACCAAACGCCACAACATGGCGCATGTTGTACGGCGGTAGCCTTGCTACCCACGGCTCTGGAAGTGGCTCATCCAGACGGTAGTAGCCGTGGTATTGGCAACCCTCCATTCCCGGTTGGTCCTGCCAGAGACCAAGCCGGTTATTCAGATACACCTCTGCATCTGAATACGGGGGCAATGCACCAATACGCCGTCCCTCAGCCTCAGGCCTAGGGGAGGTTGACGTTTCAGGTCCTAGGGTATCGAATACCCCGCCGCCATGGACCGGAGAGAAGGATGTACCCCCACTGGGGGTCACGGGGTCACGTTTAGTGGGAACACTAACTCCTGCAACCGAGGTTCCTTCGCCCTTAGGTGAGGGCAAAGTCACACGGTGCAGGGTTCCTACCGCTCGAACCCGCAGGCTCGAGACCGCATCCACCTTCGGGGAGGATGGAGGCGTGCCGACCAAAACGTCGCGCATCGACCTACCATCCATCCGCGCCGCCTCAACGGGACGGGTATGGACCGGTTGACTCCCGGCCGGCGTGCTTGCCTGAGCACGCCAGGACTCCTCCTTTTCCGCCACGACGCCTCCAGTTTCGGCTCCCTGGTGCCTACTGCTGGAGGGTGTCGGACTCCCCTTCCTCTCACGTTTGGACCTCTTTCGGTCCTTCTTACTTTTCTTTTTCTTCCCGTGAGAGGAAGGTTGACCATGCGTCGGGTCAGACTTAACTGACCCCGACGACTTACTGGGCCGATCAGGCTTAGGCGGGTGGTTAGCCCCCTTCGCCTTCTCGGACTCCTTCTTCGAAGGTTTTCCGGCCGGAGCCGTACTCTTCTTTGAAGAAGTGCCCTTAGCCGACGTGACAGTCGAGGACGATTGCCCGGAGACAAATCTTCCTTGACAATCCCGAAGGAGAGACTTCTCCTTCGGTGCAAGAGTCGGCTGACCCTTGCTACCAGTAGCTTTGGCTTCCGCACCATGGGCTGGTGCACTGGAAGCCTGCATCGCCTCCCTCTCGGCGATTCGCTTCTGGCCAGCGATGGTCGTGGCACTCGCAATCGGCGGGACACCACGACCGACAGGAGGTTCCCCTGTTTTGAGCGGACTCCGGGCGGGCATTCCCTGCAGGGGAGGGAACTCCGCAGCCCGGCGCTCAAACTCCTGCTGCTCTCCTGCACCGACCGCACGAGCGATCTGTCGGTGCAGGCTCGCTGCTTGAGCCTGAAGCCGTCTGAGCTTATCCTCTAAGCTCTCGGGCTTCCGAGGTTCGGAGACCTTTCCTCGACCTGAGGACCTGGCCTTCTTACCTCTCGAGCTTTCAGCCACTGGTGGGGTGTGAGGGCGGGACCTCTTTTGTCCCTTACCACCACCACCACTCACAGATTTCCCCGTTTTACCGGGAGCAGGTACTGGAGGCTGGGAAGCCTTCTTCTCCGCTCGCCGGTCCCTCTTCGGGTTGTCCGACCGCCAGCCGGAGGGGCCAGCTACTGCCTCGGGTGGACCCGATCCAGCAGCCGGCTTCTCTGGCCAAGCAGCCCCTGAACAACCTTCAGGGTGGGCGAGAGTTTCCGCTCGAAGCCCCACAGCAGGCGTGAACTTCTTCAACGCCTCCTCCTTGGCTTTGAGCATCGCCTCTCTCTCTGCGAGAGCCTTGGCTCTGGCAGTGATCCGTGCGGCTCCGGACTTTTTCTTGCGCTTTCTTGCGCCGTCCTTCCTCACCTGCACGGTAGGAAACTCCCCGACGAAGCATCGACGGTCCCCGACCAGGAAGCCACCTTCCTGGACCATGTCCCATCTAGCTTCGTCCAACCGATCCAACCGATCCAAGCGGTCTTCTTCTTCGGCCAAGGACACAGCCACGGCCTCCAAAGACATAGGATCGGCGGGAAGTACTCCGGGGGATCCCGTCCCAGACGGTTTACCCTCGGAGGCCGAACTACTCCCGTCAGACTCCGAAGAGCCCTCTGAAGAGGCGTTGCGGCTCCGCCACTGCCTTGAGGCGTCCACCACCGAATCAACGGTGGTTTCGACCTCCATCTCCGTGTCAATGACTAAGGACGCTCCCAAGCATACGTCCTCACTGTCCTCGACCACCCTAGACCAATCTAGGAGGTCTCGAACAGACGGAGACCCGGGTTCCGGGGTACTAGCGGTTACCACACCGGTAGCCGCCTTCCCACCATCAATACCCGCTTCTGCTGACTCACCAACCGGGGAAACTACCGCCGCCACCGACTGAACGGTGGTAGCAGCCGTATCCCTGGTGGGAGACTGCAGGTACCTGCCCCAGAAGGCTCCGACACCAGTCGGAGTCGACTGGGCAGATGCCGGACCTTCCACGGCCTCTGCCGCCGGGGAATCAACAGATTCCACGGTGGCATCAGCCGTTTCCGGCCCGCCAGATGATGGGGAGCCCTCCGATCCCGACTCCAACAGCCTTGCATCCCCAGGATGCAGCGGACTGAGGGAGGGGGACCGTTGGCCACTCCCATCGCCTTCCTTTTTCTCCTTCTCCGTGATGGGCCTAGTGAACAGGGAGAGAACCATTAAAAACCAGGTTTTACCATGGAAAAGTGAATTCCACGGACTTTTACCGTGAGAATTCTCGATTTCACCGTCCAAAGTCGGTAATTCACGGTCAAAACCGTGTCTTACCGCCTTCGTACGGTGACAACATCTTTTCCCCCTTTCGGAACCGGTAGAAAGGGTATTCCACGGGATTTCACCGTGCGAATCGCGGTTTCCACTGTCCAAAGTCGGTAAACCACGGTAAAAACCATGGCTGACGGCCTTCGGACGGTGAAAACACCCTCTCACCGAGTTCCGACGGTTGGAAAGGGCATTGCACGGACTTCTACCGTGCAAAATGCCGTTTTCACCGTCCAAAGTCGGCAATTCACGGTCAAAACCGTGTCTCACCGCCTTCGATCGGTGAAAACCACTCCCTGGCGGGCTTCTACCGTCCAAACACCGTCGAACTTGGGCCTTCCCAAGCGAAACGGCGCTCGGACGGGCTGAACCCGCCGGAAAAGTGCTTTCCATAGTGGCTTGGCCTCCATGACAACAGTCATGGCGGCGAAACCACACCCACCACGTGTGTATACAGTCAATGACCGTAAAACACACCGTTAACATATAAAAGAGAACTGCCAACAGGCAGGAGAAGGAAATTCCCTTAGAGGGACTTACTTTTTCAATGTTGCCCTCTATTTCCAGCTCTTGGTGGCCTCTTTGACGGTGAAAACGTGTTTTTCCTTTCACACGTGGTGCCGGCGTTTTTTGTTTGTTTAATTTGCAAAAAAAATGGCGCCTAGCCGCCAAATTCACCGTCTTAGCGGCTAATGGCCGTGCAGTAGCGGCTAAAACATCATCAGCCACCTCCTGCATGGTCACCATGGAGATTTCACCGTCGTCTGCCTTTTTAGGGGCAGACATACGGCGAATTCTCCTACACCAAGACTGGATCTAGTGGGAAGAGACATTTACCGTCAATTCTCTTATGTTGACGGTAATTGGAGATTGCACGGAGGTTTTTACGGACGGATTTCTCCGCCCACGGACCGATTTTGTCGGGCCTTTGGCTGGACACCTGGTGATGGGCCGCCCTTGGTTTCTACCGAAACCGTGGCGGGCCCCAAACACCGCAACGTCCGGCCGCCTCCTCTCCCAGCCGTCCGCCCATAATAGCGGACTGCCGGCTCTCTCCCACCATAGGAAGGACTCCCAAAGAGTTCCCCACAATAGGGGCCTCTCTGGAGGGCTTCCTATACGTGCATCAAATCCACTCACCTCATACACCCTCTGTCTCCGCGGACGGAGATTGTACCGAGGTGGAGGGGGGTTATCTGCTTCAGAGTCGGTAGACTCCTGCGAAGAAATGGACGGTGGTTTTAGCGCCGGAGTCATTCCACTCCGCGCCGAAGCCTCCGTGGCATCGCTGTCTGTACCGGAGGAGGTGTCAGAGACTCAAAGTCCATCTTCCTCCCTCACGGTACAGGTGGGTATGTACGGCTTAAGGTTATCAACAGGAAACCGGTCCCGCACCTTCCGACCATACCCATCTACGAACTCTATTTCGTAGATCAGGTCGGAATACTGCAGGACCACCGTACCCCTCTCAGCTTTATAAGCCAAGCTCCATTTCTTCGCCTGGCCGAGCTTCCCAGCCTGATCTCTTATCCACACCTGATCCCCAGGCTGATAAAGAGGAGGCTCCACACAGCCAGCGTCATACTGCTCTTTCTGCCTTTTCTGAGCAGCGGTCAAACATTGACGAGCCTGCTCCTCCACGGCTTGCTGGTCGGGCAAGTCGCGGACTGGACCGTTCGGAAGGAGATTATCAATCTCCATCCGAGGCTCATGGCCAAACAACAACTGATACGGAGAGACTTGCGTACTCTCCTGGACAGCTGTGTTATAAGCCCACACGGCGGGCCGTAATTTGTCCCACCAGTCACGCTGTTCCTTGAGGGGATCAAGGTACCGCTTGATGGTTTCCATTACGGTCTTATTCGTACGCTCCGTAAGCCCATTAGCTTGCGGATGGTACGCCGTCGGGAAGTGATGCGCTATATTATAGCGCTCCCGGAACTTCAGCAGGACTTTGCTGGAGAACTGGGACCCACGATCCGAGACAAGAGCTTTCGGTGTGCCATACACCGAAAGGATCTCGTCCTTCAGAAATTTCACCACACAGGCGGCCGTGGCCCTTCGTACCGCCCTTGCCACACCGTACCGGGTGAAATAGTCAACCATGATTAGTACATAGGTGACCCCACCCACGGAGGCAGGAAACGGTCCAACGAAGTCCATTCCCCAGGTAACAACTGGGTACTCCGGCACATTCGGTTGGAGAAATCCCTGACTTCGCCAAACTGTCGCGATCTCTGACACACCAAACATGACTTAACATATTCAGCAGTGTCCCGCTTCATACCGATCCAGTAGAAGCGTGAGCGCAGTCTCTGGTAGGTCTTAAACATCCCGAAGTGACCAGCTTCGGGGATGTCATGTAGCTTCCTTAGACAGAAAGCCCTTCATGACTTTGGAACTACCAACACAGTTCTCAACCGATCCTGGATGGACCTGATAGCAAACAACAAGTCATCTGCCACCACGAACTTGAACCGGAGGTTCGAGTTGGTGTCACGGAAGATTTCACTTTTCACTTTGGAGCACCAGCCATCGGCCTCTTGCTCCTTGACCCAATCCACCTCGGAACGGATGTGGTAAATAACCTCACCTACATCGGCTTCGAAGTATTCAGGTAAGGAAAGGTCCGCCACATCACGAACAGGATACCGACTCAAAGCGTCGGCATCCACGTGCAGTGTTCCCTTCCTATACTGAACCTTAAACCGGTACTCTTGAAGCTGCATCTGCCAACGCCCCAACCTGCCTTAAAGGTTTTTGGCTGTCTGCAGATAACAAAGAGCATGGTGATCTGTGACAATCACAAACTCCCGGTTAAAGAGGTAAGGACGGAATTTACCCACGACAAACATGACCGCCAAGCACTCCTGCTCGGTGACCGAATACCGTGTTTCCGCTCCTTTCATGAGTCGGCTTGCGTAGGCCAGAACACGGGGGACACTGTCCTCCGGTAACTTCTGGTAGACTACGACTCCCAAGCCGTACCCACTAGCGTCGGTATGGATAATTACCTCACCACGCGGATCGTACATGGTGAGTACCGGCGCTTCGGTTAAAAATGCCTTTAACCGAGCAAACGCTAGTTTGCACTGATCCGACCACTCGAAGGACGCATCCTTCTTCGTCAGATCATGCAAAGGCCTTGCCACCTTGGCGAAGTCCTTGATGAACCTTCGATAGTAACCGGCCAGTCCGAGAAAACTGCGGACGCCTGTCACTGTCGTCTGGACATCAAACTCCTGGACTGCCAGCACGAGATCCGGGTCCGGAGCAACTCCCTCGGCACTTACTACGTGACCGAGATAACGTACTTTGTTAAAGCCAAAGAAACATTTCTTCGGCTGGAGTTTCAGCTCCGCCCCTCGTAACAGTCCAAGGACAGTGGAGAGTCTCTCGAGAAACTGCTCGAAGGTGTTCCCAAAGACGATAATATCGTCCAGGTACACCAGACAAGTCTCCCACTTATGTCCTGCCAATAAGAGGTCTAGCGCTCTCTGCATGGTGGCTGGAGCATTACAGAGTCCAAAAGGCATTTTCCGGAACTCAAACAGACCTTGAGAGCAAATAAATGCCATTTTCTCAACGTCTGGCTCAGCCATCCGAACCTGCCAGTAACCACTAGCCAGGTCCAAGGTAGCGAAGAACTTCGCACCGGCCAATGAGTCGAGCGCATCATCGATGCGAGGCAACGGATACTGATCCAGCTTTGTCTGGGCATTCAGTTTCCGGTAGTCCACGCAAAAACGAAAGCCACCATCCTTCTTGCGGACAAGCAAGATAGGGCTCGCGTAGGGACTACGCGAAGGTTGGATAACCCCTGCATCCAACATCTTCGCCACCTCTTCCTTCTCGACTGCTCTGGCCACTGGAGCGGTTCGACGCAATCCTTCACGCACCGGAGGTTGCCCACCGGTATCGATCGTATGTTCGACCAGAGAGGTTTCACCCAACTCTGTGAAGTCGAACACGAAATGATCCCGGCGTGCCAGCAGGAACTCTCGAAGCCGTCTCGCCTCTTCAGGCTTCAGATTGGGACCAATCTTAAGACACTCTTCGAGAGTGGGAGCCGTCGCCACGTTGAGCACTTGGCGTCCGTTTCCGGACGCCCCTCTCAACTTAGACGAGGACTTCCCTGGTCGAACCGTCCTCTGAGTGGGGTCTCCCCCTCTCAACTTAGACGGCTCTTCCAGCCCCACCACAATGGCAGCCTCCACAGCTTGAGCCGTGGCTACACCCTCTCCTGTTTCCAGGGCAATGGGTGCATTCCCCACGTTTTCAAGCCATATATCGTACGTGCCAAGCCGGTTAGCTGCAGCTATACCTGCTACGGCCAACACACCCCGTCCACCTAAGGCTTTTCAGTGCGGCTCCACGAGAAGCAGCTGGCCAGGGCCGGCATGCTCTACCAACGTCATGGATACGACACGTCGTACGTGGGCTGGTAGCCAGACATTCTCCCTCAGTCGCAGAGAACAAACTTCTCCGCGCCCGATAGAGGTTCTGGTCTCGGGCAGCTCTGGTGAAACAATGTTCACCCACCCATCAACCTGCTCGAGTGCAGGCGGATCCACTGGGAGTTGCCGTCCCTGAGGCAAAGCCCCTGGTATCGGCGATGGAATTGCTTCCACCTCCCTAGGTTCTGCAAGCGCTCGATCGGTGAATGCAGCTTGGAGGGCGTCTGGATGTGCCGTCCAGACATCCTCCCGGAAGTAAACCTTCCGGTGCACGACATCAACCATCAAGCCGAAACGTGTGGCGTGATCAACGCCCAACAACGCTTCGCCCTCTCCTTTCACCAAAAGGAGAGGCACCTTGATGGTTTTCTTGTGGATGGTCAATTCCACATTTGTGACCCCTACTACCTCGATGGAGTGCCCACCCATTCCAAGAAGGAATGAAGGAACCGCCAGTTCCTCTATAGGCAACTCCATCACTCGTGCCGCCGTAATGCTTAGGACCGACACGTCGGCCCCGGTGTCTACGATCATCTCCATCAGACGATCGCCTATTGACACCCACACCCTCGGTGAACCTATGTCGTAGGCCCGGCTCTGAAGCTCAGGGATGGGAACCCGCGGGCTCCCACCATCGATCTTCTGCCTCCCGTCCACCTTACCGTCCACACCGGACGGTAATCCCAGACGTGCAGAAGACTGGGGAACAGTCTCACAAACCAGAGACTCCCCAGGCACCACAGGAGGTATGGGCGCACCAACTCCTCCCGCCTGCTCGATGAGCGCACGATCCAGCACCTCACCACTAGGCATATAGGGTGAGGGGGCAAACCAGCGATCCAGCTGGCTGCACACGGCCTCCAATGTGGAGCATGGCGATGGAAATACCCACTGGGTAATTTCCGGGTCCGCAGACCTCGCCAGAGGCACCCCTGCCTTCCGCAGGACATCCACATATTTGGAGACCGCCCGGAGGTACGTCCCTCGTTCAGAGCTCAGGCCGTGACAGGCACCTGAGCTTTGAAGCTTTACCGGTCGCACACCACTCAGTTCGGTGGCGACCGGCGGCGGTTTAACGAGGATTTCTCCTCGTCCTCCACGAGTCGATAGTAGAACTGGCCATCGTGAACGGTGGCCAGGTACTTACGACCCTCCAGCCAAACTGGTGCAACACCAGCGGTTGGCTGGAGGCTCTGACTTTCGTCAGGCACCACTCTAGCAACTTGCCCTTTGGCCGCAGCCTTCGGACAATCCTTCCTCAGGTGACCCATCTGGTTACACCCGAAACAAGGACCTAGTCGCCGGAGTGAATCTCCCGTACGGTCCGCACTTCGAGGCATTGCCACCGGCTGACCTCCGCCAGAGCCTGCCTGCTTCTTCTTCTTGCCTCCGGTCTTGGCTCCTGCTTTGTCCGACCTGGACGGTGCAGCAGCCTTCGCACCCGTTTGGCTTGAAGATGACGCCTTGGCAGCGCTCCCAGAGCTAGCCATGGTTCCGGAGGACGGAGCGTTAGCCCTGTCCGGGGGAACCCCTCTTGTACGGGTAGGTAATTTACCTACCAGAAGCAAATCGGCTTCGACCAGCCGTGCCTTTCGGGCATATGCCTCCACCGTACCGGCCTTACAACCGATCAACTGATCAGTGATGGCCGTCTGGAGTTTCCGTTTGAAGCGAATGAGCCGACAGCTCTCGTCTTCGCCCGGAGACACTCGGTCGGACAGTTCCAAGAACCGCCAGTAGAATGCCTGTACAGACTCGGTAGCCCCCTGTTTCATGGACTCGAATTCACCGAAACAGAGGCGAGCCTGGTTACTTGTGCTGAAGCGGCTACGCATAGCATCCTTCAGCTCAGTCCAGGTCAGGTCTGGAAGAGTTTCCACCAACGTGGCGTAGTACTCTTCCGCCGGACCGTCCAGCAGAAACGTAAAGAAACTGCATCGGGACTCGTCCGTCCAGCGCTGAGCTCGGGCTTTCGCTTCGAACTTGCGGAGAAAAGGCGTCAAGTCCTCTCTGCCGTCGTAACGAGCAAAAGAGTGGACCGGGTTAAAGAACCCGAATGCCTGAACCTCCGCTGGAACCGCTGGAGCGGGCGTCCAAGCAGCGGCGCTAACCCTGCGAGGCGGCCTGCTCCGGTTCCCCGAAACATCAGACACGGACTCAGCTTCCGAGGGAATCATCATCTGAACCCTCGGCTGCTGTCCGGGTACAGCAGGAGCTCTCCGGCCAAGTCCCCGAGGAGACGGCCTGGGTGCTACCCACGGAGGTACCAACCGGGGAAGTACCGGTGGTTCCTCTCCCCGTGCGCCTTCACGCACGGGCGACAGTGAGAACCGAGGTGCCACCCTCGGCTCGACCGATGACCGGGACAGTCGTCCTTCCAACCGAAGGACATCTATCCCGTAAGCGATCTCAACGAGTTGCTGCTCGGATAGCCTGGCCAAAAAGGCCCGGCCCTCACGTGCAGTCTCGTCCGGGATTTTCACCATGTCCCTACGGGGAAGATCGCCACGTCCAACCGGACGGGCGACGGTGGAAACTTGGACAACCGGCCGTGGCCGATCGTCCTCCCCGGTGAGATCACCTTCGGACTCACTGTCTTCTACCAGGTATTCTCCCGGACGGACGTCACGGCGGCGTTTCCGCACCGTGACCCAGTCCTCCGGGAAATCCCTGTCTACGCTACCGCTATGCTCCTCTCTCACTAGAGGCACACCGCCTTCCGCCCCCCAAGGGGACGGTCGACTACGCGGCCGCGTAACTCTAAACCCGCATCTACTCCAAGTTCCCGACCTCCCGTCGGTACTTTTGGGGCTGGCTCCATTTTTCACCGTAAATGAACGGTAAAATCTGGACAAAGCCACCAGATCTCGGGTTTCCACCGTCGAAAACGGTAAACTCACGGACAGAAGTCCGTAAAATACCGTTACGAACGGATGGGACCGTGCAAAACCACAGTATCACGGACAAAAGTCCGTGTCCCATGGTGAAGAACGGTCAGAGTTTGACTTCACCGGTTTCGACCGCGGTATAACGGACAAAAGTCCGTCTCTCACGGTGTACTTCCCGGTAAAAGACCTTTTACCACTTTCTACCGTGGACCAACGGACAGAAGTCCGTACACCACGGTGTACTTGCGGTAAAATACCGTACACCACGGTACCACGGACCGTAGTCCGTGCCCCACGGTAATTCGACGGTACCAATACGGTTACCGACAGTAAATTTACCGTTAACCACGGTACAACGGACCAGAGTCCGTTCCCCACGGTAAACAACGGTAAATCAACGGTGAAACGGTGGTTTCTGCCGCTGTCCCACGGACCAAAGTCCGCGCCCAGTGACGTACTCTCACCGCACGGTGATTCGACCGACTTAACGGTCGAACTCACGGTAAATCACCGTGCGAGAAGCAGGGTACAGGTACCCGGCGCCTCCACCAATTGTAACGTCCCGCCGGACCGTCACAATAACCCCAGTAAGTTCACCCCAAAAAGGACGTAAAACTTACCGCTTAACCGGCTCCTTACGGGGACGGGACCGTACCCGTAGCCGTCTCCCGCACGGTGCTCCTTGAGTTGTGTCGGCTCCACGGAGCGACCCTCGACGGACACGGACGAGAACCACGCCGCCACGCCGAGAATATCGCGGTAGAACACCGGTTCTACCGCGAGCCGACACGAGGACCGGCCGAAACAAGTCGGAATAGGACGGTGGAGTTTCCCCAAAACCAGAAACCCACCCCCCTCGCGGTACTCCCCAAGAAAAGACACGGACACAAAGTAAGATGAAGTAAAACGGTGTTTAATCAACACTTACGATGAATAGCAAAGATGATGGCAGTAACAATATTTACACAACTTGGCTGGATACCTTATCCAGCCAAGCCCCCATAAATATATACAAAGGCCCACAGGCCAAAGGCACAAAAGCCAAGAAGATGCACTGGCCAGTGGAGGTCAATCAGACCTCCACCCACAGGTCTAGTCCAAGTTGAAGCCTGCAACCAACTGCCCAGATCCTGTGGCTGACTAGGCCACAGGAAACCTCCAGGCAACTCCACCTGGAGGGGACAGAGGTCACTTCTGACCTCTCACCCATAGACTTCATGGTGAGAGGTCTGCTGGCACCAAAATGGCATCCGACCTAACAGCCTACTGCAGCTGTCAGGCAGACCACCATAGGGAAATTTGTCTGCTCAATCAAATTTAAAAATTGAGCAGACCAGGTTGCCACATTCCCCAACACTACACTAAAAAATTACCGACAAATTCTCCTATCATTTTACAAACTACTTCTGCTGCACGAGTGTTAAAATGCACCTCATCATAACTCCATTCACCCCTGAAAACTACCATAGCTGCTCTCCACTCAATTACCTGAACCCCCACCCGACTACAAGCCTCGACTAATCTGTCATTAACCCACCGGGCCCTGCGGAAGACTAAGTTGCCTCTATCCACCCTCTCTGGGATTGCACTAACACACACCTTAACCCCCACCCTAAAGCTAACTGTATGCTGAGCTAAGCTAACTTACCTAAGCTTATCTAAATCTTCTGAGCCACTCTGTTTACATAGATCATTAGCACCTACATGCAACACCACAAGCACCTAATCTGCAGTTTTACCCCATACCATCCAACTAATATGCTGCTCAACATCCTCAATTTTAGCCCCCAGTGTTCAGGAGGCCAAATACTATTAGGAACAGTGAAGATTTAACTTGGATGTCAGAAGTGAGTTAGTTTAAATGGCCAAAAACCGAAAGCAAAGGGGGGGAAAATGCAGTGCTTTTATAAGATTGGACCTGTGTATACCCACGAGGTGCAAGCAGGTATAAGCGACCACGAAGACTTTCGTTTGCATGGGGAGGGAGGGACAGTGAATAGTCAGACACCCCTAGGCTAGCATTCTGGGGGATCATGATATACCAGGTGTTACACTAGATATTGCTATTGAAAAATATAAACATGAAATAGTTACACAGTTGTCTGAGAAATAGTTTTTCATTTGTACCTTGCTACCAATGTCACATAAATCGCTAATTTCGCACCATCAGTTGTGAATAATGATATTGAGATGTTCCAACCCTTAGTGGTTTTTATATTAATTTTTATCGCCGTTTTTATTTTGTTGGGCTCTGTATCATTTTTAACTTCTGGGCCACTCGGTGCGGGGTGTACCGATTGACCAAGATCATATCTCTCATGTTGACCTTTCCAAGCTTACCCTCTTGCCCATTGTATTCGTTTCAACATGAGTGGATTTATCATTTTATAATTCAATTTTGTTTACGTTTTTATATTCACACCTGATTATGAAAACGTCTGAGTCAGCAGTTTTTGGACAGATTGACCAATCTGTTGATTGGTCCATTTTTGCCCAAAACCTTAAAACAACCAATTAAATAAAAGTGCTCTGAGAAACCGACTTCCAATATTTGGTGGATTCTCAGAGTATAAAAAGGGTTGTAATTTTGATATTGACGTTCAATTTCTAAACAACGAATTTATGCATAATTATGACTAGTTTCCTCTCATTTTATGTATATTTTTTATAAGTGTTGTGTGTTAATCAAAGTTGAGTTTCAGTTTATGTTTTTTAAAGTATTAAACAAGTTAGTTCATACTTAAAAAGTTGTGATGTCTTTATTTAATTTTGCAGTTCTATTTCATCATCACCGTTGCAGTTTCCCACCTCATTATTATCAACAGGACGATGATCAGGTGCAAACCTGCAACACTCTGGAATAGCATTCAACTCAATCTTCAAGGGTAATTTATTAGATGAAAGTCCAATGTCACAACAGAAGACAAAAGATCCTCAAAACTGTCAGACTACTGAAGACGTCAAATAGGTATATTATTGGCCTTGTCCTCCCGGGCCAGATAGAATAAGTGACATAGCTTAACATTCCCACTGGAGTAACCCCAGAGTATTTGACCAAAACTCACCTGGTACCAGGCTCCAAACGGAGATGGGATCGCACCCGTAGCAGCCCTCTGAACGATAGCAGGGTGGCATTGACTCCACCTGAGGCTCCCTCACCGGATCCGACGATACAAACACCGCCGACACTTACGAGCCGATGCAAGTCGCCGGTTGAAACAGGACAGAGAGGAAGTGGCGAATCCAACCCCAAATTCTCCTCTTCCCCAGTAACTCTCAAGTGAGACACGACAAAGGTGAGGCCATCTGGGCCTCCAGCAAAGGGTATCCCAGCTCAAGAGCTCCTAACACACTGTCCCAAGTAAATGGCTGGCCTGGCAAATTAATACCTTCAGGCAACTCTGCCAGGAGGTGGACAGTGGTCACTTCTGAATTCTCACCCATTTAACTCAATGGGGAAAAGCCTGCTGGCACCAATATGGCGTCCGCCTAGCAGCCTACTGTAAGCTGCTGGGCAGACCACCATTGAGAGTTTGTTTACTCAATCAGGTCACTCAATCATCGTCACACTAGCCAACCACTTGAAAATTCGAGTGGGAACTTGTCTAGTATCATCTATCACATCATCTATCAATCACAGATTCTATCAAGTCAAAAAAGGTCCGTCACAATATTAAATATTTATTTCGCATTTTAATCTTTGAATGTTAGCACCTGTCTCCCCTTAGGCTATGGTAGAGCCTTAACTACCTTAGTTAATTTTGCGGTCGAGGCAAGAATGAAAATAGGACCTTCTTATTTAGATTGTACAGGCCCTAATCATTTTCTTTATTTTGTGCCGCTGAGCTTTGTGCATTGTGCGGCTGGAAGGAAATAATAAAAACTAGTGTTTCTTAGCATTACGATTCTAATTATTTTGCGCCTCTGTTTCTGCATTTAAACGTAACAGCCAATGCAGGTGTCACACTTGCAGGGCTATGGAATTAAACCGTTATTCTCTTTTCCACAAAAACAAAGCAGAAAATTTCTTCATATTGTTTATTAATTCCATAAACAGTCTTCCATACACAGAAGCAACGATTCTCGAAGTTCAACGCTACATCTCTATTGCACCATTATCATTTCCACATGCGCCTTTGGCTGATGCTAATTTACAGGGATATAACATTCCAAAGGGAACATATATCTTGACAAATTTGTGGGCAATCGATCATGATAAGGACTTATGGGGTGATCCCGATAACTTCAGACCCGAGAGATTTCTGGATGAACATGGGAAAGTACAGAAACCGGAATATCTTATTCCATTTAGTCTTGGTAAGTTTTTTATATTGTATTATGCAACACTTAGTATATTCTTGTATAATATAAGTAATTTTTTTATCATTCATTTACAGGCTCTCGTGCTTGCATTGGAGAATCGTTAGCCAAGATGGAATTATTCTTATTGGTTACTACTTTATTACAACGTTTTTCTTTCCATTGTGTTCCTGGAGAAAAGCCTCCAAGTCTGAAGCCAAATGTTGCACTTGCCCAATCACCAAAACCATTTCACCTTATCTTGAAAAAGCGCAAATAACAAATGTATGACTGAAATATAAATTTGGCATGTCTGTTGGTTTTAATTAAGACCATAATTTTAACAAAGAATTTGCTATTTTTACTATGGTAATGAAATCATTAATAAAAAAAAATGCACCACTAATAATTCTAGTCGTTTGTAATTACAGAAAATCAGAAATGGCAATTGGAAAAAATATAAGGTCTGACTCCGATTCGAATACCAATAAATTGAATATTTCCGATTAGCGATTACAATTACAATTCTTAGCAGAACTGGGTATTAGAATTATTCTAATACCTATTCCTGCTAGCTAGAGACTAGATGTAGACTTGTAGATTGTAGTAGATGATGATCTAACAAGTTTTCAACAACATAGACTTATATAGCTTTTTATAGCTAAGGAAGTGAGTGATTAGCAGGCTGCTGGCTTTTATAGGCATAGCTATATTTATTATCTGCACGAAATAAAAATTCAAATTCCGATACTTTTTTCGTAATGACGATTCCAATTATAACGCGGCTATGCCTTTTTCCCAAATGTTTTCGATACCAGTTCCTATTCACATGTCAAAAAATTATAGATTAAATTCCAATTCCAATTCGAATACCCATCCCTGTAGATAATAAGGGCAAATTCAGCATCAAGATTGAAAAATACAATGGAAGAAACTAGTTAAGGACAATGTGTGTGGCATTCCAATCAGGTTAAATCAGTTTAAAGGATCTACACTAGTTTCTTTTGTTTAATGTTCTTTAATTAAAATGTATATTACTGGAAGAAACTCGTGAAATTTACAGGAATAGGAAATGCCACTTATTTTTATTTTCGAGACATGGTTTTTTTTGGCATTCGCCCATAAGCCCCATAACCTACAGTATACATTCAGTGATCCACAAAGCCAAGTTGTCCACTAGGCTCGTGGTCCAGTTAGCTCTTTGGTTTACTAAGCCTGGTGGTTCACTTTGGACCACTGTTCACTATGTCCAATTGTGTCTTAAGTGCCTATCAGCATGGGTCAGTTAAGAAAATCACTAATAGATGGCCACAGCATCTGGAGACTGGAGATATGCAGTGGGGGGCCGAAGCAGTCCGAGCTTAGTCTAAAAGCAGCATAAAAATCCATTGTCAGTAAAATATCTTAGTACCTACTATAACAATTCTCTCGTGCAAAGTACAATGAATTTGAAAAGTTTCATTTGTGAATATGCTGTGTCAAAAATGAAACCCCTAGGAATCTCCAACTCATAACTTTCTCCATGCACAACATGCTCTGGAAGTAAATTCCATTGTTGAGTGACCCTATGTACAAATGACCAGGAATAAGAGTCTGTTCATGTAAAAGTTTCTCTAATTTTTTAGGGTGGTCACCCCTACTCATATACAGTATACTGTATATAGCTTTACACAACCTACTAGCAGTTGGCTAACCACAATAACATTTTAAAAGACAGTTAATGCTGAAGTGATAATCCTATGAACTGTCAACCTATCCCACCCTAATTCTGAAAGAATCCCAGTCGCAATTTCACAGTAATCATCATATTTCCTCAGAAACAAACCTAGCTGCTTTGCATTGCACCATTTCAATAGCGTTGAATTTCCGACTCCACATGGTGCAGCAGTGTTCTAGTGTCCCAAAAAAACCAAAGTTTGAAAATTAGAATGCATACCTTCTGGAAAGTTTCTAACTTGTAAAATAATACCTGTAAAATTTCAGCTCAGTTGAGCAGTATTTAGAGGTCCCAAGGACTCTCAAATTAGCCGGTATGGATATTAAATTAGTTTTTATATTCTACTTGAAGAAATTAAGTTTAAAACAGAAATGTTGACAAAAAGTGATTTATTATTTAATTTTACATGTTAGTTATGTCAGCTGTTTAATATATTATATATTAATCAATAGCTAAGGTCCAATACCCATTTTCTATTTTCCATACATGGTAAATTTGTAATACTGTATAGTGTTTGACATTATTGCAGCAAGCATCATTTACATGAGAGAAAGTTAGTCACAGTTGCATTTAGTGAAGTTCTTTCAATGTCTCATTTATTTTTTGTTGATGCTTTGAACATCTTATTCAGCACAAACTCTTCATTCAGTGCTGACATTTATGCTGGGTAAGTTATTGACATACTTTGCTGCCCCATTGAACGAGTCTTTTTTGGTCCAGGTTTTATCAAGCATATCAAGAAAGCTACCGTTGACATCAATCGTTTGAAAAAACTTCAAGTAATGTCCAATTCAGCAACTGAATTTGGAAGTGATTTCAGCTAATGTGAGCCTCGTTCAGATTTCAGATTTAATAGAAGCTGTCCTTTCTCATCAACTGAAAGAATCTGTGAGAAGACAGCAATTGTTGCAAATTTTTGACTTAAGTACCAAGAATGCCAGAGCAACATCTTCAAGCTGCATTGCACAAAACATCATTATTATAGCCTTATATTCTTAGAAGCAGCAGTGTCATTGACAGTTACATCAGCTGCACATCAGCTGTATGCTGTGGCAACCTGGTCTGCTCCAGTTTTAATTTTGGTGGAGCAGACGAATTTCCCTATGGTGGTCTGCCTGACAGCTACAGTAGGCTGTTGGGACGGACGCCATTTTGGTGCCAGCAGACCTCTCACCATGAAGTCTATGGGTGAGAGGTCAGATGTGACCTCTGTCCCCTCCAGGTGGAGTTGCCTGGAGGTTTCCTGTGGCCTAGTCAACCACAGGATCTGGGCAGTTGGTTGTAGGAGACAAGGGAGACTAGACCTGTGGGTGGAGGTCAAGGTAGACCTCCACTGGCCAGTGCATCTTCTTGGCTTTTGTGCCTTTGGCCTTTAGGCCTTTTCCTGTATATATTTATGGGGGCTTGGCTGGTAGAAGTTTACCAGCCAAGTTGTGTAAATATTACTACTGCCGTCGTATTCATCTTATTTAACCATCGTAAGTGTAATTAAACACTGTTTTACTCATCTTACTTTGTGTCCGTGTCGTTTCTTTGGGGAAGTACCGCGTGGGAGGGTGGGATTACCGGTTGGGGAATCACCACCGTCCTGTTTCCGACTTGTTTCGGCCGGTCTTCGTGTCGGCTCGCGGTAGAACCGGTGTTCTACCGCGATATTCTCGGCGTGGCGGCGTGGTCTCTCGTCGTGTCCGTCGAGGGTGGCTCCGTGGAGCCGGCACAACTCAGGGAGCACCGTGCGGGAGACGGCTACGGGTACGGTCCCGTCCCCGTAAGGAGCCGGTCGTGCGGTAAGTTTAACGCCGTTTTTGGGGTTTTGCTTACTGGGGTATTGTGACGGTCCGGCGGGACGTTACAATTGGTGGAGGCGCCGGGTACCTGTACCCCGCCTCTCGCACGGTGATTTACCGTGAGTTCGACCGTTAAGTCGGTCGAATCACCGTGCGGTGTGAGTACGTCACTGGGCGCGGACATTGGTTCGTGGGACAGCGGCGGAAACCACCGTTTCACCGTTGATTTACCGTTGTTTACCGTGGGGAACGGACTCTGGTCCGTTGTACCGTGGTTAACGGTAAATTTACCGTCGGTTACCGTATTGGTACCGTCGAATTACCGTGGGGCACGGACTACGGTCCGTAGTACCGTGGTTTTCGGTGGTTTACGGTATTTTACCGCAAGTACACCGTGGTGTACGGACTGTTGTCCGTTGGTCCACGGTAGAAAGTGGTAAAAGGTCTTTTACCGTGAAGTACACCGTGAGAGACGGACTTTTGTCCGTTATACCGCGGTCGAAACCGGTGGAGTCAAACTCTGACCGTTCTTCACCGTGGGACACGGACTTTTGTCCGTGATACCGCGGTTTTGCACGGTCCCAACCGTTCGTAACGGTATTTTACGGACTTTTGTCCGTGAGTTTACCGTTTTCGACGGTGGAAACCCGAGATCTGGTGGCTTTGTCCAGATTTTACCGTTCATTTACGGTGAAAAATGGAGTCAGCCCCAAAAGTACCGACGGGAGGTCGGGAACTTGGAGCAGATGCGGGGTTGGAGTTACGCGGCCGCGTAGTCGACCGTCCCCTTGGGGGGGCGGAAGGCGGTGCGCCTCTGGTGAGAGAGGAGCATAGCGGTAGCGTAGGCGGAGATCTCCCGGAGGAATGGGTCACGGTGCGGAAACGCCGCCATGACATCCGTCCGGGAGAATACCTGGTAGAAGACAGTGGGTCCGACGGTGATCTCACCGGGGAGGACGAGCGGCCACTGCCGCTTGTCCAAGTTTCCACCGTCGCCCGTCCGGTTGGACGTGGCGATCTGCCCCGTAGGGACATGGTGGAAATCCCGGACGAGACTGCTCGTGAGGGCCGGGCCTTTTTGGCCGGGCTATCCGAGCAGCAACTCGTTGAGATTGCTTACGGGATAGATGTCCTTCGGTTGGAAGGACGACTGTCCCGGTCGTCGGTTGAGCCGAGGGTGGCATCTCGGTTCTCACTGTCGCCCGTGCGTGAAGGCGCACGGGGAGAGGAACCACCGGTACTTCCCCGGTTGGTGCCTCCG
The DNA here is from genome assembly GCA_036925085.1 of Brachycybe producta. Taxonomy (NCBI): domain Eukaryota; kingdom Metazoa; phylum Arthropoda; class Diplopoda; order Playtdesmida; family Andrognathidae; genus Brachycybe; species Brachycybe producta. Next base: position 279,670 of record JAUPFP010000096.1, read on the forward strand.
CGGGTAGCACCCAGGCCGTCTCCTCGGGGACTTGGCCGGGGAGCTCCTGCTGTACCCGGACAGCAGCCGAGGGTTCAGATGATGATCCCCTCGGAAGCTGAGTCGGAGTCTGACGTTTCGGGGAACCGGAGCAGGCAACCTCGAAGGGTTAGCGCCGCTGCTTGGATGCCCGCTCCAGCGGTTCCAGCGGAGGTTCAGGCGTTCGGGTTCTTTAACTCGGTCCACTCTTTTGCTCGTTACGACGGCAGGGAGGACTTGACGCCTTTTCTCCGCAAGTTCGAAGCGAAAGCCCGAGCTCAGCACTGGATGGACGAGTCCCGATGCAGTTTCTTTACATTTCTGCTGGACGGTCCGGCGGAAGAGTACTATGCCACGTTGGTGGAAACTCTTCCAGACCTGACCTGGATTGAGCTGAAGGATGCTATGTGTAGCCGCTTCAGCACAAGTAACCAGGCTCGCCTCTGTTTCGGCGAATTCGAGTCAATGAAACAGGGGGCTACCGAGTCTGTACAGGCATTCTACTGGCGGTTCTTGGAACTGTCCGACCGAGTGTCTCCGGGCAAAGACGAGAGCTGTCGGCTCATTCGCTTTAAACGGAAACTCCAGACGGCCATCACTGATCAGTTGATCGGTTGCAAGGCCGGTACGGTGGAGGCATATGCCAGGAAGGCACGGCTGGTGGAGGCCGATTTGCTTCTGGTAGGTAAATTACCTACCCGTACGAGAGGGGTTCCTCAGGACCGGGCTAACGCTCTGTCCTCCGGAACCACGGCTAGCTCTGGGAGCTCTGCCAAGGGTTCATCTTCGAGCCAAACGGGTGTGAAGGCTGCTGCACCGTCCAAGTCGGACAAAGCAGGAGCCAAGACCGGAGGCAAGAAGAAGAAGCAGGCAGGCTCTGGTGGAGGTCAGCCGGCGGCAACGCCTCGAAGTGCGGACCGTACGGGAGATTCACTCCGGCGACTAGGTCCTTGTTTCGGGTGTAACCAGATGGGTCACCTGAGGAAGGATTGTCCGAAGGCTGCGGCCAAAGGGCAAGTTGCCAGAGTGGTGCCTGACGAAAGTAAGAGCCTCCAGTCAACCGCTGGCATTGCGCCAGTTTAGCTGGAGGGTCGGAAGTACCTGGCCACCGTTCACGATGGCCAGTTCTACTATCGACTCGTGGAGGACGAGGAGAGATCCTCGTTAAACCGCCGCCGGTCGCCACCGAACTGAGTGGTGTGCGACCGGTAAAGCTTCAAAGCTCAGGTGCCTGTCACGGCCTGAGCTCTGAACGAGGGACGTACCTCCGGGCGGTCTCCAAATATGTGGATGTCCTGCGGAAGGCATGGGTGCCTCTGGCGAGGTCTGCGGACCCGGAAATTACCCAGTGGGTATTTCCATCGCCATGCTCCACATTGGAGGCCGTGTGCAGCCAGCTGGATCGCTGGTTTGCCCCCTCACCCTACATGCCTAGTGGTGAGGTGCTGGATCGTGCGCTCATCGAGCAGGCGGGAGGAGTTGGTGTGCCCATACCTCCCGTGGTGCCTGGGGAGTCTCTGGTTTGTGAGACTGTGCCCCAGTCTTCTGCACGTCTGGGATTACCGTCCGGTGTGGACGGTAAGGTGGACGGGAGGCAGAAGATCGATGGTGGGAGCCCGCGGGTTCCCATCCCTGAGCTTCAGAGCCGGGCCTACGATGTAGGTTCACCCCGAGTGTGGGTGTCGATAGGCGATCGTCTGTTGGAGATGATCGTAGACACCGGGGCCGACGTGTCGGTCCTAAGCATTACGGCGGCACGAGTGATGGAGTTGCCTATAGAGGAACTGGCGGTTCCTTCGTTCCTTCTTGGAATGGGTGGGCACTCCATCGAGGTAGTAGGGGTCACAAATGTGGAATTGACCATCCACAAGAAAACCATCAAGGTGCCTCTCCTTTTGGTGAAAGGAGAGGGTGAAGCGTTGTTGGGCGTTGATCACGCCTCACGTTTCGGCTTGATGGTGGATATCGTGCACCGGAAGGTTTACTTCCGGGAGGATGTCTGGACGGCACATTTAGACGCCCTCCAAGCTGCATTCACCGATCGAGCGCTTGCAGAACCTAGGGAGGTGGAAGCAATTCCATCGCCGATACCAGGGGCTTTGCCTCAGGGACGGCAACTCCCAGTGGATCCGCCTGCACTCGAGCAGGTTGACGGGTGGGTGAACATTGTTTCACCAGAGCTGCCCGAGACCATAACCTCGATCGGGCGCGGAGAAGTTTGTTCTCTGCGACTAAGGGAGAATGTCTGGCTACCAGCCCACGTACGACGTGTCGTATCCGTGACGTTGGTAGAGCATGCTGGCACTGGCCAGCTGCTTCTCGTGGAACCGCACCGGAAAGCCTTAGGTGGACGTGGTGTGTTAGCGGTGGCAGGTATCGCTGCAGCTAACCGGCTTGGCACGTACGATATATGGCTTGAAAACGTGGGGAGCGCACCTATTGCCCTGGAAACAGGAGAGGGTGTGGCCACGGCTCAAGCTGTGGAGGCTGCCATTGTGGTGGGGCTGGAAGAGCCGTCTAAGTTGAAAGGGGGAGACCCCACTCAGACGACGGTTCGACCAGGGAAGTCCTCGTCTAAGTTGAGAGGGGCGCCCGGAAACGGACGCCAAGTGCTCAACGTGGCGACGGCTCCCACCCTCGAAGAGTGTCTTAAGATTGGTGACAATCTGAAGCCTGAAGAGGCGAGACGGCTTCGAGAGTTCCTGCTGGCACGCCGGGATCATTTCGCGTTCGACTTCACAGAGTTGGGTGAAACCTCTCTGGTCGAACATACGATCGATACCGGTGGGCAACCTCCTGTGCGTGAAGGATTGCGTCGAACCGCTCCAGCGGCCAGAGCAGTCGAGAAGGAAGAGGTGGCGAAGATGTTGGATGCAGGGGTTATCCAACCTTCGCGTAGTCCCTACGCGAGCCCTATCTTGCTTGTCCGCAAGAAGGATGGTGGCTTTCGTTTTTGCGTGGACTACCGGAAACTGAATGCCCAGACAAAGCTGGATCAGTATTTGTTGCCTCGCATCGATGATGCGCTCGACTCATTGGCCGGTGCGAAGTTCTTCGCTACCTTGGACCTGGCTAGTGGTTACTGGCAGGTTCGGATGGCTGAGCCAGACATTGAGAAAACGGCATTTATTTGCTCTCAAGGTCTGTTTGAGTTCCGGAAAATGCCTTTCGGACTCTGTAATGCTCCAGCCACCATGCAGAGAGCGCTAGACCTCTTACTGGCAGGACATAAGTGGGAGACTTGTCTGGTGTACCTGGACGATATTATCGTCTTTGGGAACACTTTCGAGCAGTTTCTCGAGAGACTCTCCACGGTCCTTGGACTGTTACGAGGGGCGGAGCTGAAACTCCAGCCGAAGAAATGTTTCTTTGGCTTTAACAAAGTGCGTTATCTCGGTCACGTAGTAAGTGCCGAGGGAGTTGCTCCGGACCCGGATCTCGTACGGGCAGTCCAGGAGTTTGATGTCCCGACGACAGTGACAGGCGTCCGCAGTTTTCTCGGACTGGCCGGTTACTATCGAAGGTTCATCAAGGACTTCGCCAAGGTGGCAAGGCCTTTGCACTATCTGACAAAGAAGGATGCGTCCTTCGAGTGGTCGGATCAGTGCAAACTAGCGTTTGCTCGGTTAAAGGCATTTTTAACCGAAGCGCCGGTACTCACCATGTACGATCCGCGTGGTGAGGTAATTATCCATACCGACGCTAGTGGGTACGGCTTGGGAGTCGTAGTCTACCAGAAGTTACCGGAGGACAATGTCCCCCGTGTTCTGGCCTACGCAAGCCGACTCATGAAAGGAGCGGAAACACGGTATTCGGTCACCGAGCAGGAGTGCTTGGCGGTCATGTTTGCCGTGGGTAAATTCCGTCCTTACCTCTTTAACCGGGAGTTCGTGATCGTGACAGATCACCATGCTCTTTGCTATCTGCAGACTGCCAAGAACCTGCAAGGCAGGTTGGGGCGTTGGCAGATGCAGCTTCAAGAGTACCGGTTTAAGGTTCAGTATAGGAAGGGAACACTGCACGTGGATGCCGACGCGTTGATTCGGTATCCTGTTCGTGATGTGGCGGATCTTTCCTTACCTGAATACGTCGAAGCCGACGTAGGTGAGGTTATTTACCACATCCGTTCCGAGGTGGATTGGGTCAATGAGCAAGAGGCCGATGGCTGGTGCTCCAAAGTGAAGAGGGAAATCTTCCGTGACCCCAACTCGAACCTCCGGTTCAAGTTCGTGGTGGCAGATGACTTGTTGTTTGCTATCAGGTCCATCCAGGATCGGTTGAGAACTGTGTTGGTAGTTCCGAAGTCATGCAGGGCTTTCTGCTTAAGGAAGCTACATGACATTCCCGAAGCTGGTCACTTCGGGATGTTTAAGACCTACCAGAGACTGCGCTCACGCTTCTACTGGATCGGTATGAAGCGGGACACTGCCGAATATGTTAAGTCATGTTTGGTGTGTCAGAGAGCGCGACAGTTCGCTCGAAGTCAGGGATTTCTCCAACCGATTGTGCCGGAGTACCCAGTTGATACCTGGGGAATGGACTTCGTTGGACCGTTTCCTGCCTCCGTGGGTGGAGTCACCTATGTTCTAATCATGGTTGACTATTTCACCCGGTACGGTGTGGCAAGGGCGGTACGAAGGGCCACGGCCGCCTGTGTGGTGAAATTTCTGAAGGACGAGATCCTTTCGGTGTATGGTACACCGAAAGCTCTTGTCTCGGATCGTGGGTCCCAGTTCTCCAGCAAAGTCCTGCTGAAGTTTCGGGAGCGCTATAACATAGCGCATCACTTCACGACGGCGTACCATCCGCAAGCTAATGGGCTTACGGAGCGTACGAATAAGACCGTAATGGAAACCATCAAGCGGTACCTTGATCTCCTCAAGGAACAGCGTGACTGGTGGGATAAATTACGGCCTGCTGTGTGGGCGTATAACACAGCTGTCCAGGAGAGTACGCAAGTCTCTCCATATCAGTTGTTGTTTGGCCGTGAGCCCCGGATGGAGATTGATAATCTCCTTCCGAACGGTCCAGTCCGCAACTTGCCCGACCAGGAAGCCGTGGAGGAGCAGGCTCGTCAACGTTTGACGGCTGCTCAGAAAAGGCAGAAAGAGCGGTATGACACTGGCCGTGTGGAGCCTCCTCTTTATCAGCCTGGGGATCAGGTGTGGATAAGAGATCAGGCTGGGAAGCTCGGCCAGGCGAAGAAATGGAGCTTGGCTTATAAAGCTGAGAGGGGTATGGTGGTCCTGCAGTATTCCGACCTGATCTACGAAATAGAGTTCGTAGATGGGTATGGTCGGAAGGTGCGGGACCGGTTTCATGTTGATAACCTTAAGCCGTACGTACCCACCTGTACCGTGAGGGAGGAAGATGGACTTGGAGTCTCTGACACCTCCTCCGGTACAGACAGCGATGCCACGGAGGCTTCGGCGCGGAGTGGAATTACTCCGGCGCTAAAACCACCGTCCATTTCTTCGCAGGAGTCTACCGACTCTGAAGCAGATAACCCCCCTCCACCTCGGTACAATCTCCATCCGCGGAGACCGAGGGTGTATGAGGTGAGTGGGTTTGATGCACGTATAGGAAGCCCTCCAGGGAGGCCCCTATTGTGGGGAACTCTTTGGGAGTCCTTCCTATGGTGGGAGAGGGCCGGCAGTCCGCTATTATGGGCGGACGGCTGGGAGAGGAGGCGGCCGGATGTTGCGGTGTTTGGGGCCCGCCACGGTTTCGGTAGAAACCAAGGGCGGCCCATCACCAGGTGTCCAGCCAAAGGCCCGACAAAATCGGTCCGTGGACGGAGAAATCCGCCCGTGAAAACCTCCGTGAAGTCTCCCATTACCGTCAATATAAGAGAATTGATGGTAAATGTCTCTACCCACCAGGTACAGTCTTGGTGTAGGAGAATTCACCGTGTGTCTGCCCCTAAAAAGGCAGACGACGGTGAAATCTCCATGGTGACCATGCATGAGGCGGCTGATGACGTATTAGCCGCTACTGCACGGCCATTAGCCGCTAAGACGGTGAATTTGGCGGCTAGGCGCCATTTTGTTTGCAAATTAAACAAACAAAAAACGCCGGCACCACGTGTGAAAGGAAAAACACGTTTTCACCGTCAAAGAGGCCACCAAGAGCTGGAAATAGAGGGCAACATTGAAAAAGTAAGTCCCTCTAAGGGAATTTCCTTCTCCTGCCTGTTGGCAGTTCTCTTTTCAGTGTTAACGGTGTGTTTTACGGTCATTGACCGTATACACACGTGGTGGGTGTGGTTTCGCCGCCATGACTGTTGTCATGGTGGCCAAGCCACTATGGAAAGCACTTTTCCGGCGGGTTCAGCCCGTCTGAGCGCCGTTTCGCTTGGGAAGGCCCAAGTTCGATGGAGTTTGGGCGGTAGAGACCCGCCAGGGAGTGGTTTTCACCGATCGAAGGCGGTGAAACACGGTTTTGACCGTGAATTGCCGACTTTGGACGGTGAAAACGGCATTTTGCACGGTAGAAGTCCGTGCCATGTTCTTTCCAACCGTCGGAACTCGGTGAGAGGGTGTTTTCACTGTCCGAAGGCCGTCAGCCATGGTTTTTACCGTGGTTTACCGACTTTGGACGGTGGAAACCGCGATTCGCACGGTGAAATCCCGTGGAATACCCTTTCTACCGGTTCTGAAAGGGGGAAAAGTGGTTTTCACCGTAAGAAGGCGGTAGAACACGGTTTTGACCGTGAATTACCTACTTTGGACGGTGAAAACAAGAATTCTCACGGTAAAAGTCCGTGGAATTCACTTTTCCATGGTGAAAACTTGTTTTTAACGGTTTTGTCCCTTTTTCGCAGGCCCATCACGGAGAAGGAGAAGGAGGAAGACGACGGGAGTGGCCAACGGTCCCCCTCCCTCAGTCCGCTGCATCCTGGGGATGCAAGGCTGTTGGAGTCGGGATCGGAGGGCTCCCCATCATCTGGCGGACCGGAAACGGCGGATGCTACCGTGGAATCTGTTGATTCCCCGGCGGCGGATGCCGTGGAAGGTCCGGCATCTGCCCAGTCGACTCCGACCGGTGTCGGAGCCTTCTGGGGCAGATACCTGCAGTCTCCTACCAGAGATACGGCTGCTACCACCGTTCAGTCGGTGGCGGCAGTAGTTTCTCCGGTTGGAGAGGCTGCAGAAGCGGGTGTTGATGGTGGGAAGGCGGCTACCGGTGTGGTAACCGCTAGTACCCCGGAACCCGGGTCTCCGGCTGTTCGAGACCTCCTAGATTGGTCTAGGGTGGTCGAGGACAGTGAGGACGTCTCTTTGGGAGCGTCCTTAGTCATCGACACGGAGATGGAGGTCGAAACCACCGTTGATTTGGTGGTTGACGCCTCAAGGCAGTGGCGGAGCCGCAACGCCTCTTCAGAGGGCTCTTCGGAGTCTGACGGGAGTAGTTCGGCCTCCGAGGGTAAACCGTCTGGGACGGGATCCCCCGGAGTACTTCCCGCCGATCCAATGTCTTTGGAGGCCGTGGCTGTGTCCTTGGCCGAAGAAGAAGACCGCTTGGATCGGTTGGACGAAGCAAGACGGGACATGGTCCAGGAAGGTGGCTTCCTGGTCGGGGACCGTCGGTGCTTCGTCGGGGAGTTTCCAACCGTGCAGGTGAGGAAGGACGGCGCAAGGAAGCGCAAGAAGAAGTCCGGAGCCGCACGGATCACTGCCAGAGCCAAGGCTCTCGCAGAGAGAGAGGCTCTGCTCAAAGCTAAGGAGGAGGCGTTGAAGAAGTTCACGCCTGCTGTGGGGCTTCGAGCGGAAACTCTCGCCCACCCTGAAGGTTGTTCAGGGGCTGCTTGGCCAGAGAAGCCGGCTGCTGGATCGGGTTCGCCCGAGGCAGTTGCTGGCCCCTCCGGCTGGCGGTCGGACAACCCGAAGAGGGACCGGCGAGCGGAGAAGAAGGCTACCCAGCCTCCAGTACCCGCTCCCGGTAAAATGGGAAAATCTGTGAGTGGTGGTGGTGGCAAGGGACAAAAGAGGTCCCGCCCTCACACACCACCAGTGGCTGAACGCTCTAGAGGTAAGAAGGCCAGGTCCTCCGGTCGAGGAAAGGCCTCCGAACCTCGGAAGCCCGAGAGCTTAGAGGATAAGCTCAAACGGCTTCAAGCTCAAGCAGCGAGCCTGCACCGACAGATCGCTCGTGCGGTCGGTGCAGGAGAGCGGCAGGAGTTTGAGCGCCGGGCTGCGGAGTTCCCTCCCCTGCAGGGAATGCCCGCCCGGAGTCCGCTCAAAACAGGGTAACCTCCTGTCGGTCGTGGTATCCCGCCTATTGCTAGTGCCACGACCATCGCTGGCCAGAAGCGAATCGCCGAGAGGGAGGCGATGCAGGCTTCCAGTGCACCAGCCCATGGTGCGGAAGCCAAAGCGACTGGTGGCAAGAGTCAGCCGACTCTTGCACCGAAGGAGAAGTCTCTCCTTCGGGATGGTCGAGGAAGATTTGTTTCCGGACAATCGTCCTCGACTGTCACCTCGGCTAAGGGCACTTCTACGAAGAAGAGTACGGCTCCGGCCGGAAAACCTTCGAAGAAGGAGTCCGAGAAGGCGAAGGGGGCTAACCACCCGCCTAAGCCTAATCGGCCCAGTAAGTCGTCGGGGTCAGTTAAGTCTGACCCGACGCATGGTCAACCTTCCTCTCACGGGAAGAAAAAGAAAAAGAAGAAGGACCATAAGAGGTCCAAGCGTGAGAGGAAGGGGAGTCCGACACCCTCCAGTAGTAGGCGCCAGGGTGCCGAAACTGGAGGCGTCGTGGCGGAAAAGGAGGAGTCCCGGCGTGCTCAGGCAAGCACGCCGGCCGGGAGTCAACCGGTCCATACCCGTCCCGTTGAGGCGGCGCGGATGGATGGTAGGTCGATGCGCGACGTTTTGGTCGGCACGCCTCCATCCTCCCCGAAGGTGGATGCGGTCTCGAGCCTGCGGGTTCGAGCAGTGGGAACCCTGCACCGGGTGACTTTGCCCTCACCTAAGGGCGAAGGAACCTCGGTTGCAGGAGTTAGTGTTCCCGCTAAACGTGGCCCCGTGACCCCCAGTGGGGGTACATCCTTCTCTCCGGTCCATGGCGGCGGGGTATTCGATACCCTAGGACCTGAAACGTCAACCTCCCCTAGGCCTGAGGCTGAGGGACGGCGTATTGGCGCATTGCCCCCGTATTCAGATGCAGAGGTGTATCTGAATAACCGGCTTGGTCTCTGGCAGGACCAACCGGGAATGGAGGGTTGCCAATACCACGGCTACTACCGTCTGGATGAGCCACTTCCAGAGCCGTGGGTAGCAAAGCTACCGCCGTACAACATGCGCCATGTTGTGGCGTTTGGTTGTGGAGGTTTTCCGGTTGTTATGGTCGTGAATCCGGTCCAGCAAACGTTTGCTATTTTGGATGTGGTGGGACTAGATGCCGGGATAGTTCGTCTAGCCCGGCGTGCAGCCCCATTCATCCAACGTTTGCTGGGATGCGACCTAGGAGGTATGGCTGGTCAGTTTATTACTGAGCCTCTACCAGGGTGCGAGACCGAGCCCGCGGTTGCCCTGGTAGACCTCCTAACAAGTCGGACGCTTCACACGCGTCCGCAACTCCAGGATATTCCTTTCGAGGAATTCCGAGCCTTGGAGGAAAGCCGTCTTAGGGGGACGGTCTTCGATACTGGTTTTGGGTGGCGTAACACCCAGATGTGCTTGTGGTGGGCACGTCGGTGGGCTGCGGAGTGGATGGGCTCCACTTTCGCGACACCGCCAGAGAAGCCGTCCGGTACCTAAGAAGGTCAGGTTCGGGGAGCAATCCTGGCTGGCTTGACTGACCTGTTCCCGAGACGGAACAGGGAAGTTGAGGGGATTGTGGCAACCTGGTCTGCTCCAGTTTTAATTTTGGTGGAGCAGACGAATTTCCCTATGGTGGTCTGCCTGACAGCTACAGTAGGCTGTTGGGACGGACGCCATTTTGGTGCCAGCAGACCTCTCACCATGAAGTCTATGGGTGAGAGGTCAGATGTGACCTCTGTCCCCTCCAGGTGGAGTTGCCTGGAGGTTTCCTGTGGCCTAGTCAACCACAGGATCTGGGCAGTTGGTTGTAGGAGACAAGGGAGACTAGACCTGTGGGTGGAGGTCAAGGTAGACCTCCACTGGCCAGTGCATCTTCTTGGCTTTTGTGCCTTTGGCCTTTAGGCCTTTTGCTGTATATATTTATGGGGGCTTGGCTGGTAGAAGTTTACCAGCCAAGTTGTGTAAATATTACTACTGCCGTCGTATTCATCTTATTTAACCATCGTAAGTGTAATTAAACACTGTTTTACTCATCTTACTTTGTGTCCGTGTCGTTTCTTTGGGGAAGTACCGCGTGGGAGGGTGGGATTACCGGTTGGGGAATCACCACCGTCCTGTTTCCGACTTGTTTCGGCCGGTCTTCGTGTCGGCTCGCGGTAGAACCGGTGTTCTACCGCGATATTCTCGGCGTGGCGGCGTGGTCTCTCGTCGTGTCCGTCGAGGGTGGCTCCGTGGAGCCGGCACAACTCAGGGAGCACCGTGCGGGAGACGGCTACGGGTACGGTCCCGTCCCCGTAAGGAGCCGGTCGTGTGGTAAGTTTAACGCCGTTTTTGGGGTTTTGCTTACTGGGGTATTGTGACGGTCCGGCAGGACGTTACAATGCCAAGACTGAATATAAATTTGAATTTGAATTTGAAAAATTACTCTGCAAGCAGCCATAAAGGCCTATGGCAGAGGGACAAGAGTCCAAGTGCAGCATAGAGAATGCATTGTCAAAATCAAAAAATATAAAACCTCATTGATATAAACCCAACAACAATTTCAATAATTTTTTTATTATGCTGCAAATATATGCATTGTCAAAACAAAACTAAATTATGACTCCCATAACATACATTTTCCCTGCATAAGATCCCCGGCAAGCGAGTTCCATTGTCGAATCGTCTTAGGAACAAATGACCAGTAATAAGAATCTGTTCATGCAAAAATCTCTCCAACCTTGTTAGAGTGGTCACCCCTACCCAAATATAATGCCCTGCAAAGTTTACTTGAAGTAGGTTTAGCACAAAATCCTTCTAGCATTCAATTAAAGATATTTAGAATAAAATCTGAACGTCTTGCACGTAAACTATCCCAACCAAGCTCTGAAAGCATTTTAGTTACACTGTCAGCATATCCATATTTACCACAAACAAACCTAACAGCCCTGTGTTGGGCCAATTCTAAGGAGTGAGTTAAGTCTGCAGTGTGGGGATTCCACATGTAGCTGCAGTATTCTAGATGGGGACATACTAATCATTGATATGCTATACATTTTACCTCCCTGGGACACCTTCTTAGAATGTGTTGTCTAAATTTTAGCATCATAGACTTGGAAATAATCTGTTCGACATGCAGCTTCCAAGAAAGTTTAGCTGGAATCCTTACCCCCAAATATTTATAAGAATCTATGTTATTAAGTGGAATGGCCAGTATTCTATTTGGAAATATTACAGGATTCCTTCCCCCTAGCTACCCTCATTACACAACATTTTTCCTTATTAAGTTGAAGTTGCCATTTAGAACAAAATGCCTCTATTGCTTTCAAGTCACTATCAGTAATATGGCAATCATTGTCAGAGGTAACCTCATGATAAATTATTGTATCATCTGCAAGTAGCCGGCAATTGCTGCTAACGACTGCTGAGGTCATTGATATATAAAAGAAACAGAAGCGGACCCAACACACTACCCTGAGGAACCCCTGATGTAACACCTATCCAGTCAGATTCAGACCCACCTGCAACAACCCTTTGTTTCCTATCACTCAAAAAAAAATGCACCCATTTACACACCTGTTCACCCAATCCATATCCACTAATTTTTGTCATTAGTTTTGAGTGAGAGTCTTGCAGAGATCAAGAAAGACCAAATCTATCTGACTGCCTTTGTCTAAAATTTTCTGAAGGTCATCAACTAAAAGAATAAGCTGGGTTTCATAAGAATGCCCCCTGAGAAACCCATGCTGGTTATCACACAAAAGATTGCTTTCCATAAGAAAATTCATTGAGGAGGAATATATAATATGTTCAAGGACCTTGCAAACTATTGAGGTTAAAGACACTGGTCTGTAATTAGTTACCTGAAACTTGTCTCCTGATTTAAAAATTGGACTAACGTTAGCTAATTTCCACATATCTGGACTAACGTTAGCTAATTTCCACATATCTGGTACAATACCTACATCTAAACTCTGTTGAAAAATTAACTGAAGGTATGGACCTAACTTTTGTGCAAGACTTTTTAAGTTGATAGCATATACATCCCATCTGGACCACAGGTTTTATTTATGTCTAATTTTAGAAGTTGCTTGACTATCCCATCTGCAGTTATTACAATTTGATCCATACAAAGAGATGTTGAAAGAAAACCCTCATGTGGTATGTCATCATCATCTGTGAAGACCTTCTGGTATTGCTCATTTAACAAGGTAGCTTTCCCTACTGGATCTGAAACAAGCTTCCCATTTGTGTCAACCAGAGAAGGAATAGATTTTCTACTTCACCTAGAGTTCTTGGTGTAATGCCAAAATAATTTTGGTTCCACTTTTAACCATTCACCAAGCGTTTCTGTTTTAAAATTGTCATGAGCTATCAAGATTTCCCATTTCGTTGCTGTGCGGAATAGGACTAGAAATCATTAAACATTAGTAAATTCCAATGAATTCCGTATTGCACATACGGAATTCATTGGAATTTACTAATGTTTAATGATTTCTATTCCTATTCCTCCATAAGCATTGCTTACGAAGAGCCCTTTTAACTTTGCTAGTGTACCATACTGGTGTGGCACAGTCCCTAACTACCTTGGTTGGAATAAAGGAGGAAGACCCACTTAAAATTAAACTATAAAATAGTGACCAATTCAAATTCACAATTTGAGGATGGAAACATTTTTTAAATTAATGAAAATTAGCTATCAAGTGTGACTTAAAATTATCCCAATTACATTTGTTAAAAAGAAACACTATTTTAACCTCAGAGATTTTTTCCACACATGCATTAACATCACATGAGACCATCTGATGATCACTAATTCCCCCTGATACCCTAACATTGGATATAATAACTCCGGACTATTAGTCAGTACTACATCAAGAATTTTGTCATTTCTGGTCGGTTTAATTACAACCTGTTCCATAGAATAAGTATTCATACTGTCTAAAAATGAAACTGCTAATGGCCCGTCACTGCCACTGGTAACCGTATGCATTTCCCAGTTGATGTTTGGAAAATTTACATCACCTCCTAAAATAATGGTTGGGCTATGGTATTTACGATGAAGAGTGTCCAAAGAAGTTCTTACACTAGTGATATCTGCTATGGAGGATCCCAGTGGTCGATAGAAAGAATATAAAAACCTTTTTACCATTCTTTAGCCTTAAACTACAACATACTATTTCACAGTCTGTTTCAAAACACACATAAAGAACATAATTGGACCATATAACATTGAAGTGGAAAACAATGAGTTCTATTCTCCAAAAAAAGTTTGGAAATAACATTGAGACTTCATTGTCATGTCCTGATGCAAATCTTGCTCTTGAAGATATTTTTTTGTCTGTACTTTTTTGAAGTTGCACTTGTGGATTTTCAAAACATAAACTGAATGGTTGACATGATGTTCCGATTTTTGAGTGCAAACACACTTTGTCATTGACACACTTTCTGTCCAGCTTTATTTGAATCTACAACTGCTGAACTGATGTTGTCAATGAAACTGATCTGGTTTTCACAGGTATGTTTTCAAATGTAACCATGACTTCTCCGGGCAAGCAGGTACTATATGTTTCCACGATGAGTAAGGCCATAAAGGAACACGAATGACATCCTTGATGTCTAACAATTTTTTTGTATTTTTGGGCACACTTGAATAGTGTTGATCACCACTTTATAGTTCTCAACAGTGATGAACACAACTGCTGGGCTGGATGCAACTAGAGTTGATTTTAACTGTCCACCTTCCTCAGCAACCATTTTACAATTCATGATTATCATTGGTAATAAATTCTGTTTTGTCTGCATCACGATCGCTAGATATGATTGTGCCTTTTCACAATCCATTTGATCGCCGTAGAACTTGCACTGCACCATTTGTTTGTCAAATATGAATTGAGACAGAATAGGATCTCCTGATGCTCCAACAATGTGGCTAAATTTGACTACCAAATGTTTTGATATAATGTCTGTTGCTTGGTCAAATACGCCAATGACTTCGATGCAGAAATGACCTGGTTCATTCCTTAATGAAGTTATTATGTACTCCGTTTCCATTCTATTATTTTTGAATGTCACTTTTATCTTGGGTCTGCATTTTGATCCCACTACCGTTTTTACTTCAAAGATATTTTGGTAATCTGGGTTTAACCACCATCTATATTGATGACATGGTTGATAACTGTTTAATGAGCAAATACGTATTGAATCTGCTGCATGACAATCTGTTATTCCTGGCCAATCTAAAGACTCTTGTGTTAACATTTCAAATTTATAATCAGTGTGATGACTCAGTTCTGCTCCTTTCAGTAGGAGCAGACTAAACTCCTGGTGTCGTCTGCTAGGTGCCTGTAGTAGGCTGCCCGGCAGATGACAAAAAGGCCAGCAAGGGTCACTGTCCTCCGCCAGGTGGAGCAACCTGGGGGTATATAATGGCAGGTGCCATTATATACTGGGCAGTGTGTTAGACCCTTGAGCAGTGAGTGCATGTGTTGTTTTACATGGCTATGGCGTCCAAGATGGCCACTATCATCGACATCATCTCTTTGTTCTCTGGAGTAGAGAATCATCTCTTTGTGTTTTTTGGTTTGCTCTGCTGGACTCAATTGTCCAGCAGATAGTGCATTTAATTGAGTAAGTGTTCATTTATTCCTTTGAATAAATCATCTTTTATTTACGCTTCATATACTGTGTCCATGTGATTTATTCTGGGGGAAGTTACCGTGGGGAGGGTGGGGGTTCTGGTGAGATTTCGCCGGCCATCACCGTCTTGTATCCATCATGTTGGCCGGTGCTTCATGCATGGTTCCATTATAAGATACATCGGAGATTTACCGTAGATTCTTCGTCTTGTTCGACGGAAAGTGTCCTTTGATCTACGCGGGATTTGACTTCTGACCGGTGTCACCCATTACACGGATTGACAAGAGGAGGGCTAGCCAGTGCTAGGATCCCGTCCCAAGGGAGTCAGCAGCTGGTGAGATGGGTAAGTTTCGCCAGGGTGTTGTGGTGACCAGACGGGTCTTTACAATTGGTGGAGGAGCTGGGCAGTGCTACCACTAGCCTCTCTTGTGCGGTCAGTAGACCAGAATCATTAGTACGCCTGTAGGGCGTGGACATTGGTCTACGGAACTACGGTGGAAAACAGTTTAGGCCGTTGTAGTTTGTTAAAGGACTGTGGGACACAGACGGGTTGTCCATAATACCACGGTGGTTACCAGAGAAAGGCCTAGGTTATCAGCTATTAGATCGGTGCAGGACCGATCAAACGTGGGATAACGATGCTTTTTTTCGTAAGTAGACGGTGATTGCAAACTTTTGTTCGTGCATCTCCGGGCAAAAATGGTAAAAAGAAACTAACCGTGAATTTAATCGTGGGAAACGGACTTTTGTCTGTGACACCGTAGTTGTTTACGGTTCTATTATTGTTTGATGGTGTTTTACGGACTTTTGTCATTGAATTCACCGGATTCCACCTGTAGAGTCCCCATTGCAATTGGTGGCCATTTCTGCCCGTGTTCGCATGGTGGAAATCAGCCAAGACCCTGTTTTTCCGATGACTGGTCAGGGAAGCGGTGTAATGGAGCACCCATGCTGTTGGCCAGGCCTGGTAGGTCTCCTGGTTTGGAGACTGGTACCCAGGCCCCCGAGCATCCGGGACAACCGTCCTTTACAGATGTGAATATGCATGAGGCTCGGAAAAGCAGTGTCGGGCAACGATGGTTGCCCATACCTGAATTACAGAGCCGTGCTTACTTGCGTGGGGCACCACATGTTCTGGTGTCAATGAATGATCGGCCTGTTGAGGCAATCGTCGACATCGGGGCCGAGGTATTGGTCATGAGCATGTTGGTGGCACAGGAGATGGGGTTACCGGTGCAGGAGGTTAGCCTCCCCTCATACCTTTGTAGCATTGGTGGGTACTCCATCGTGATAGAATGAGTCATGTACGTGGACATGTCAATCCAAGGGAGGTTCATCAGAACCCATCTTCTCCTCATAGAATGAGAAGGAGAAGCCATTATAGGTGTTGACCTGGCTTCTCAGTTTGGGCTGATGGTGGACATCAAAAGCCAGAAAATTTACTTCCGGGAAAGTGGGGGAGGGTAATACTCCTCCGGCACCATCCAGTCAGCCTGGCTTGGCTAATGAGTCTACTAACTCAGAGGCAGAGGACGCACCTCAGCCCCGGTGCAACCTCCGTCCGAGGAAACCGAAAGCTTTTGAGGTTGTGCAAGCTTCCTCTGAGGCACCAGTAGGCACCAGGAGCTTACAGGGACTCTATGAGTCCCCTGCCCTGGTGGGAAAGATCTGGCCGATCCCTCGTATGGGATGATGGCCTGTTAGGAAAAATTAAAACTGGGTGCCCAGAGACCCCTGAATGGGACACTGCCTGTCTGTCACAGACAGATGGCGGTCGTCCGGGGAGAACTGGGTGGAGAAATCCATAATGTCCAGCTGCAGACTTGGTATTAAGTCTGCAAGAGAAATTTTCAGACGTGATCTCTCTCTTGAGACTTTTCGCAGAGATTCACACCATGTATCTGCCCCTAAAAAGGCAGATGATGGTAGAATCTTTATGGAAACAGTGGTGAAGGCGGCTAATGGGGTTTTAGCTGTAAAAGCTGCCGCTGTTAGCCAATTCACCGGTAAAATTAGCGGCTAAGCGCCATCTTGTTATTGAAGTAAACAGACGGATGCAGGCCATTATTTTTGGCAAAAAACATCATTTTTACAGGCAGAAACATGGAAAAGACACACCTATGGATGCCAAAAGGAAAATTTTAAAGTAAGTCCCCAAAGGGGATTCTTTCTTTTCTGCCCGTGGGCAGTATTGTTTTATTGTCTTTGGGTGTGCCAAGCAGTCATTGACTGCTTGCACATGTAGTGCAGGTGGAGGCACTGCTGTCATGGTGTTGATGGCGATGCTACCACCGGTGGTTCCATCAAATGCACGGTGTTTGACCACCCAGACACCATGGAACTTGGTGAAGACGGTTGACTGTTGACGGTGGGGACAGTTGACACCATCTCCCACCATGAAATCACCAAGGGCAACCATTAAGTTGGGAGCCATGGAAATTCCGGCTGTTGGTAAGCTGGTTGGGGCGAGCACACCTGTCAGAGAGGCGGCCACAGGTTTAGTGGCCACCTCACAGACAAAGTTCGGTACTCCGGCAGACTGAAGCCAGCTAGAATTGGCTAGCGTGGCTGAGGAAAGCAAGGATGCCTCCCTGTAAGGTACCCTTGTAATTGACACAGAGGCGGGAATAGACACCACGGAGGGTTCTATGGTGCACATTTCTCGGCAGTGGAGATGCCAGCGAATCCTCTCTTCAGAGGACTCTCCTGAGTCTGAAGGGAGAGGAAAAGCCTCCCCGGGTAAACAGTCTATGACTGGATCCAAGGAGGGTACTTTTACCACTCAAGGGAGTCCTCTAGACATTGACCCATCGGGGGAAACTGAAAAGGACCGACTTGATTGGCTCGACAAGTGTCGCAAGTACCAAATGCAATCCCGTCAATACGTCACCAAAAGATAAAAGGGCACTCCTTAAATTGTCAACGACCAAACTAATTATCGGAGTAAAAGAAGCGAGACACGTTGAGAAATTGCAGAAAGTAAAAGACAAAGAAAAGTTGACAAGTTGGATGCAAGTTAGCGAAAATTTTATTTTTGACAATATGGATGAAATCGAGCAATATAGCGATATCTCGAGCAATTCAGACAGTTTGATCAAAATAGATGAAATGTTAGAATCAGTGTCCGAGAAGATGAGTGTCCAATTAGACCCTACTCCGCCACCATCTCCAAATGTGGTGTGCAAACTAAAAGACGTGATCAAGAAAACGAAAAAAAGAAATCGCTGCCTTGAAGACTGAAAAAAAAATCGGCACCTGAAGTAGAACCGGCAAGCATTAAGGAGCCAATATGTCTGCCACCACGTGCATGTAGTGTTGGACGAGGTTTTGGACCTCTCCCCTGCTCAGGGCTAACAAACCCTGCGGAGCAGAACTCATTATGTGTTGCCATCAGAGAGCCTTATTTTGGGAGATACGTTTTGGAGACACCTCGCCAAGCTCTGCTCACAATGGATGTCGAGGGCCTGGGTACCTGGGATGCCAAACGAAGAATCTCTGCACTAGTGGCAGTGGCAGTTGTTTTTGGAGAATCAGCCAGCTGTAAGGAACCATATTGGAATCGCAACATGAGGATCCTGGCTGTTTTCCATACCAGGATTATCGCCTTCGGGATCAGATTATCAACAACCTCTGCATTTTAATGCAGATGGAATTTTATGATACTTCCTACCAATTCAGTATGAGGGAGCTTACTGCCTCTAAGACGACGCTCCACATTGCTGGACAACGCAGACAACCCACCGGAATCACCTTATATGTTTTCGGGTAGAGGAAAATATTGCTCTGGTATGGGTGGACACAATGTCAAATGTGTGCACAGTGTTCACGAACCCATCCCCAACATCGAGCTGCATGATACATTTGAACGTCGAGCCATGGATCAGGGCCCTGGTAGAGTTTCGTCCAACATCGGGACCTTCTCTCCATTATACCTATGGATCTGGTTACGGGAGTCATGATGACCGGGCCGCAGAATCTTTTCGAAGCCTTTTCAGGAAGAAGACCGCACGCCTTTACGTGTTCCCCAGCATCAGCAGAGAATTTGTTAATAGAATTGAGCAACCGACTGAGGCACAGACGAAAATCCGGCAAAAACCGAATGGTCCTCTCCCATCGATTTGGGGCCAAATTAATAAAATGTCTTTGTTTCATCTCAGGATTTAATACATCTCGTTTCATTTTGTTTCAGTTTACAAAATAATGTTTCTCTTGTTTTAATTTTTTTAGGCAATAAGTTTTTGCTCTTGTAAATTCATCTTTCGTTTCTTCCGCAAAATAATATGTTTCTCTTATTTTGTTTTCATAAGCAAGGTTTCTTTTGCTTTAAATTTGTTTTAATTTTGATCGTTTCGATGTTTCAGTTTCATTACAATTGTGTTTGAGTTATGAGTGAATAACGATGAAAGAATCGTTTTGATCGTTTTGAAATTTTGTACTGTTTTGAATTTTTATTTTCGTTTAGTGATCGATCTGAGAAAAATTCCGTTTTTCTAGTTTATTGAGAATTCAGATTTTGAATTGAATAATATTTTTCGATTGTTGATACGTTTTTATGTGGTGAAAGATTTATTATTTTAAATCGTTTTTCATCTTTCATATTTTACTTTACTTTACCTCTTTTATTTTACTTTTTAAAAAAAAGTACAAGCGGCGAGCGGCGGCGTTTTTTGCTTCAAAAACACCGGCGGCGGCGGTTTCGCCCGGCGGTGCACAGGTCTAATCATGGAGTTGAAATGTACATCTGGCAACACTGCAAGCGAAAAGCGGCTTTAGTATACTTTTGATTCTAAAGAGCGGGTTTTCTATGCTGCAAACAAAAAAATAATAATACCCCGTTCCTATTGGCGAGAATCACATTAACTAAAGCTATCGGCAACGGCCTGGTACACAAGCATCTGTGCCAAGCAGTAATTATTTTGTCATCAATTTTTAATTGGTATGTTACTTTATTTACCATTACCTGCACCGCCCTTTTCAATTTCTAATCGAAAGATTTGGTTCTCATTTGGTCTGACGCTATTTAAAGGGCGGGCCACAACAATTTTACTGCTGGGCAGAGATGCTTATGTAACAGTCCGTTGGCAATAGCTTTGGTCAGTTTGATTTTGGCCAATAGTAAAGCAGTATTTTATTTTTGCAGGCACTGAGAAGGTTATTTCATAATGTTACATATATGTATATCATAAAGAATTTCGCGTGTATGGTTTGTTGGATTTCGTTTACAAGTCTTTGAATATATTTTGCGTTACCGACATTTCATTTCGTAGCTTTTGTCAACCTGCGGCTGAAAAGCGATGGATACCGCCAAACAGCAACAAGTAACGTCTACAGAGTCTAGTGATTCGGTTTCGGACGGTGTTGAAGGTGTGTCGCGATTGAGTAGGCGAATTGTGAGAAATTATTCAAAAAAACTGAAAAACATTGCTACAAATGACGAAGATCAAATTGTGAAACAACTCCGTTCTCATTCCATCACTGACAGGTAGGAGGGAGGAATTGATTTTTTCAACATTCCAAATATTGACATAGTCACATAGGGTGGATTTCACCTGTAAAACTGCGGGAATTCATGTAGCAGAATATATTATTATTATTGTACAACTTAAATACTAGATTTCTCAATGAATTTAAAAATGTGTCATTTTTACTTTTACGTTACATTGCTACGTTTTATAGATTTTTCCCATCTGTTGTAAAAAAAAAGTATATTACAAATTTACAATGTTCAGTTAAAAAGCTGAAGAATTTTGTCTTAATTGGATTTTAATTAATTTCACTGAGTGATTATGCTAATTTGTTTTTTTTTGTATGTTCTAAATTAATTGAAAAGGAAGTGTGGAATTATTTCTTTATTTTCAAAGGTTTTAAAAAAGCATGTGAAAATTATAATGTGAAATCTATTTTTGGTTTTGCAATATGGGTGTGCGCATTCATTTTGGTTGCATTGACAGGCATGCAGTTGCGCGCAGCCAGAAAGATTCTGTTAGCCCCGCCCTTTTGTCACACGTGACTAACTTAAATAACCAATCAGAACGAACTTGTCTGGCTGCGCCCAACTGCATCTGTCGCATTGCGACTAAAGGAGCACACTTGTAAGGTCGTTCTGATTGGTTTACATGTGTTTATTGGGCTCGGGATGATTCCTTTTTCTAAATTTTGAAAGGTCCTTCTATTTTTAAATAACATTTAAAATATTCCGGTTTTTTTAACTCCATGTTAAATCCTATAGGACCAAAAAACCATCCCACAAACATTTGAAGAACTCTTAGAACAATAACAAAAAAAATAGCACGTGCATTAATCTATTCGCTTCGCGATGTTTTCTTTTTTATAAGCTTAGCACGTTCAATTATTTTTCTATTATTTTTTTATGTGACTTCATACCCGGACAAAACCGTTCACAAACCATTTTTAAATCAAAAACGATCGCAGCGCCGGCATTCGGAGAAATTCTGAATAAAACGCTGTATCTAGGCTCTTAAAAGCATAGGTTTATTTTTTTAAAAAAAAGTGGTTAAAACCAAGCCACCCTGCTGTTTAGCAATTCAACTAATGACATGTATGCATGTTGTATATGGAAACGTCATGACTCATTAGAGCATTGTGATGTCCGTCAATTAAACATTTTCCAAAAGCCCATTTAAATACTGTACCTTTAAAAACAGGCAATTAGAAATCGGGACAAACAGAAGTTGGCTCCACCCTTTTTACGACGACTGGCAACTTCTAATTGGTTGGTTATGTAGTTTGAAGTCACATGCTCCGCCCTTTTCAACGTCCAACCACACAATAAACCAATTAGAAGTTGCCGGTCTTCATAAAAAGGGCGGAGCCAACTTCTGTTTGTCCCGATTTCTAATTGCCTGTCTTTAAAATGAGTTTTTAGTCATTTCTATATCTTCAGTAGGTGCAGCAACTGAAATTTGCCCATTTTTTGAAAGTTAGCGCATGCGCACAACTTTGAAACTATAACTGATATGGTAAGAATTTTTTTTTTTGCATCATGTCATTTTTTGTCAATTATAATAATTCTTAAGCCCGTTTTACACGTGCAATTTTTACTTACATATTTGTGTCAAATAAATGATGAATGTTTTCGTTAATGATTTCGTACATAAAATGTGTAAATTTATAAAATTATAAGTGTCGATCGGCGGTAATACACAAGTAAAAATATACGAACATTTTTACTTATGTAAAGTGCGCAGAACAGTGCGTACACTGCGTAGTGTGACTGTTTATGGTGTATCTAACCTCGTGACCTTCTAGACAAGAGAATTGGGGAGAGGTGTACTAAATGTGTTGCAGAGCGCATCGTATATAGCTTTGTAAATTACATAAGAATGATGCTGATCCCGAGAAAGCGCTCTCTAGTAGATGTGATCATTTAAGACAAATAGAATATGTTCGACATTAATGCACCTTTGAATAAATAATTTAACATTCACGTCGTTATACACATGCATGCATTCTCGCATTTTTAAATTCATTTATAAATTTATTTAAGACATAATTGTAGGAGTAGAGAGAGCTTTACACATGTATACAATTTTCTAAAAATCTAAGATGGTGAGGTTCAAAATGAAAATTTTATTTTATCTGGTATTGATCTTGAATGTCCCCAACTTTAAATGCGCTAAGCATCGTTTACACGACGACACTTTTGTGTCTAGATCAAGTGTGTACACTTAAGTGTATGTGTGTATATACTGTACAGCACCTAGACTGGTCTCTAGACCAAGTTGCAGTTTCCTCAATCTAGATGCAACTCTGGTGTACACTGGCCCAATTTAGTGTCATAGATCACTCTAGCCAGTTTCCAATCGTTCGGAAATTTTTTGCGAGTGTTGTTGACACTAATAGCCATTACCATTATACAATCATAACCAGCAGCAGCAATACAAAAGACCCAAAGAAAATATGTAGAATGACAAACAAACAAGAAAATGGACTTTCCTGAATTACAGCAAACGTAATTATCTTTAATAAAGTATTATAATTTTTTTAACGAAAATTTTTTTTGTTCAAATTAAAAAAAAAACACACAAAAGAAACTATTTTAAATTAGAATTTATGCTGTGAAAAATTTATAATAAAAAGACACATTTTCCACACTTCCCTATTTTGTTGTGGACGTTTTCCTTTTATTACTACACAAGCAGCTACAATGGCCACTAGAATAGCGGGGGGGGGGCCTCATACCTGCGTCCATTTTGACTGATTCACACCCTCAAACTAGCTGATGAACTCTAGTTGAAGAATAGAGTCACGTAGACAGATGCGACACTTTTGTTGACACTTGATCTAGACACGGGTGTACGACACTGCTCTAGCCTCAAAAATTGCAGTACGTGTAAACGGTAAGGACACTGTTCTAGACACAAGTATCGACTCGAGGTGTCGTTGTGTATGCCAGCCTTTAGAATTTCATTTGAATTTATTATCTAATCTATTTAATTAATAGGCGTAGGTGGATTTCATAGCGCCTATATAAAAACAAACTTTCACATAATGTGTATATGATGCATTCATTTGGTGTAATTGTCCATTACATGAAATGTCTATCCATTTCGTGGAATGCACATGCATTGGCCTGATGAAAAACGCGAAGTGGACAACACTGGACATACATTTCGAGTAATGGACAATTAGACGAAATGGAGGCAACGTAATTAAATATTAAATTAAAAGGTTTCATAATGTATTACCTTAAGCTGGTGGTTGAATAGATTATTTATTTTGCTGTTGTCCCCTCGACCCCTTACGGGGGTGGCACCACTGCAGTGGCTAATGCTATGCTCTAGACAGGCAATTAGAAATCGGGACAAACAGAAGTTGGCTCCGCCTTTTTTTATGAAGAACGCAACTTCTAATTGGTTGGTTATGTAGTCTGACGTCACATGCTCTGCCCTTTTCAACAACGTCGAACCACATAACAAACCAATTAGAAGTTGCTGGTCATCATAAAAAGGGAGGAGCTGTTGTATTTAGCCCCACTCTATGGCCCTGTGTTAATAAATGTGAAAATTTGAAAAAGGGGAATGAGTTTGGGCTAACAGATAGGCTAACAGGTTCTGTTCCCAGGCAATTTGCCCTTAAAGGGAACTACTATCCTTGTCTTGTTCATTGTTTAAATTGTGCCCCTTCCCCTATGTTACCCAGTGTATTCCTATATTATTGGCCTTATTTAAGAATAAATTATTGGTTTCCTACCTTCCCTTGTAGAGGCGGCGGATGTCCAGTTGATTTAGGGTTAAGAACCTATAATTCGGTTATGTTAATAAAGAAATCACTAGTTTCCATCTTCACCAACTGGGGGTAATAAATTATAAACATTATTTTGATCTTTGTTATAAAGGTTAAGTTTTTAAGTGTTTTATTATTTTTTTCTCACCCCATCATAGTTACCCTATGATATTTTTAATATGTTGTCTCTCTCTCTTCTGTTTGTCCCGATTTCTAATTGCCTAGATGCTCTAGTGTTTAAAGAGACCATTATCTCCAGAAATTTCTCGTCAAAATATTGTCAAGAATTATTCAACGATTATCAAAACGATTTTTAAAATTTAAAATATGTGATTAATATAATTTAAAAAATTAAAAATCAGTTGGCTCCATGTAAATGAACTTTTATCAGATAGATGCACCACCAAACGACAGACATTGGCAACAAAAAAACCCAAAAGATACTCCTCTACTCGAATTCTGATATGTTGTCACCTCACATTACTTTCATTTCAAATTACTATGGATTTAATATTCGAATTATTCCACATGAAAGGTTGCATTGAGTTGAATATAAATAGGGAATACATGTGTTTCATTGGATTTTTTATTTAAAAAATTAAAAATCGTTTTGACAATCATTGGATTCGTTGAGTAAGTCTTGACAATATTTTGAAAAGAAATTTCTGGAGGTAATGGTCTCTTTAAATGTTTTTTCTTCTTCTAAAATTTGGATGTAAAAACGTCAAGCGAACATTCAAACCTCACAAACAACATTATGACAAAAAATGAAATTGTTTCAAAAGTTGACTGGTAAAGGTTTGTTTAAAAGTTTTTTTAATGGATATTTCATAAAAAAACTATTTTCGCCTATTTGAAACTCATAAAGTGGTTCCTTTAAAATATATCATTATGAAAAAACTTTTAGCATTATCACCTGCTATTCTGGATTTTAAATACACTTCGAATTTTTTCTGAACCACGTTCGCATGAAAAATATAAACATCCTAAAACCGCGGTTAGGGGAAATAGTTCCCTTAGAGAGCATAATAGCCACGCAGGCATGCCATCCGGGAACAAAAACAAAATAAGTAGTCTGTTCAGTCATTTAAAAAAGCACATATGAGCTCGTACAAGTCGCGGAAAAATTGCCAAAGTCATTAAGAGGCTAGATAGCAAAGTTACTTCAAAAACTCTCCACAAAGAGTGCTTTCATCGTTTTACTATTGAGCCCATAGACCCAATGTTAAAGAAAAATGTTAATTTTTACACAGTCGCGGTAATGTTTATTTTTCATATTTGAATTTGTTCATTATTAAGTTTTCGAAGTGCAATGTGCACCTTAAATTAATGCTGATCGATCGCGAATTTCTAACTCGTATGTTAAACTCCATTGAGTACACCCAGATAAGAAAAAGACATCTATTAAAATGCTTGTAAAAAATACGTAAACATAATGTAAAAAAGCAGAAAAAAACACCATGTGCGAAAATGTGTTGGCTTCACTGTGGTTTAATTGTTGTTTTTTAAAATTATTTTTACATCTTTTTACAAGCATTTTAATAGAGGTTTATTTTTTTTGCTTACGAGCCCGTATTCAATGGAGTTTAACATAAGCGTTAGAAATTTGCAATTTTCAAATATTTTTTAAAATATAACTGCACTTACCAATTTTTTTGTTATTCTATCACTCGATCAGCATATATTTAAGGTGCACATTGCACTTTGAAATCTTAATATTGGAAAGGGCTCAGGCCCCGGCGAAGTCCGAACTAAATAAAGACGTTTACAACCTTATGAACAACGAAAGAGAAATCAGCTGTCTGTACAACAGTACAGTGGATTACAAAGTTCTGCACTGTTCTACAAAGAAAACGCGTCAGGATCGCTCCTGTGTTGATCGTTTCACCCACCTTCCGACTATGCGTCAATTAAGTTTGTCTCTGAACTTCATCATGGTAGGGGACCCAAATCTTTGTAAAATGTATATAAGTGTTGGTCTTGACAAATTAAAAAAATATAAATATCACTAGGCATCATCACAGCTTCATTATTTAAAATGGTTTTAAACCTTTTACAGAAAAATAAAAATAGGTATGTAACACCCTGTATTTCGCTTTCCTGTCCTTCCCATAGCCTGGGGGTTCCTGGGAATCTAAGGGACGTATTTCCATCCCTTCCCTCCCTCTCGAAGCCCCCAAAGCTACAAGACACATCCTGGTTCCGGTATCGGCGGATGGATACCCATCGCAGCATGGTCCCTAGGGCATGGGTACACCTGGAAAGGTGTACACAGGCTCTGGGTATAAAAGACCATGTTTTCGGATATTCTGGGTCCATTCTCTGATATCGAAAACATGAAATTATAACTTATTTAATGGTCCAGAGACGAAAGCATGCCACACTGAAACTCTTCTCTGTTTGTTATATTATAATGGTTGGATATAATAAACCAGCAATCGTCCACCTGCATTCGTCTCGCCTGTTTATTGATTCTTTTCCAGCATCATCGAAATCACGAAAAGTATCTAAGGGAACGGCTCCGCCACCATTGGACTCAGGTGGTACAACACAAAGTTCTCCTAACAAAAAGCAGTACCCACTGTAGTCAGGAGAATCTACAACCTGAGCCCGTAACAAGAGCTTTACATTGTTACAGGTATCAAAACACTTAACTTGACTTAGGACAAATTTATCTGGAACAAATTCGATTAAAATAATAAGCCTCAAACTCTTCCACATAAAAAAAACTTTTTGACTAGGGGATCATGTCGAGATGTCTTTCTTGGTTCCTGAATCCTGGCTCTGCTTTTGTCGAAAAAGCTGTGGAGCTCCTTCAGCATCCGGAACAGAACGACTTGAGATCTTGGGTTTGCTCCCAAGACCAATGACTCAACAAAGTCGAGCTGTGGCATAGCTGGATATGCACCGCCATACCACTCAACTGTATTTTAATGAGTCACACCCCGTTGGCCTCTACTGACTGAAATGAGTGGACGTTATGACTTCCTCGAAGATTGGGATCCGGAATTCTTCCCGGGGCCGAAGATAGACGAGGTAAATAGATTATCTCTGACTCAGTCGGTAATGTCTAAATGCTTCTCTGCCCTTTTCTACGGAGGGGGCGACAAGACTTTCAAGATTGCTCCCGTGGCTAGCCCATGCGTCGTTATACTTGGGTGTCCATGTTCTCACTCGAAGATCATGTCTCTCCATTGCTTTCGGAGCTATTTTGCACCCTGACCATTACAGTTCTGTCCAAGAGTGTGCTGGTGACGACTGCTGAAATCGGGCCACTTCAGCCCTTTCTGACTGACTTCTTGACTCTCTTTGTTGTTGTTGTCCATATTGAGGCCGACCTCTTGAGATGCCTCTTGACATCTCGGGTCCTTTGGTCTCTATTTGGAACTTCTCTGGATGGTGCCGAGTGGAATTGCTCACCGCGGTACAGTGTGCATCTCTACTCAGAACCACAACTTCGGACGATATGGAGGTCTTCTCCATTGGCTTTGGCAGGGTGAGCAATTTCTGTTGGCAACCTTGGCTGTTGGCTACTAGTTCCGCGCGGATCTACAAAAATAAAACCGCGCCAAGGATTGCCACTGTATTGCCTCATTTCAATAATGTTAACCTTTTTTCATGTTGATATCTTCTTTAAAAATAAACTTTTTATGACAGTTTGAAAAAGGCAAAAATTCTTTTTCGTGAAATGTCCACGGGAAAACGTAAAAACAGGTCATTTTCAAACTACAATAAAACGTTTATTTAAAAAAAAAACATTTGTTGGACACATGTATTGCGCGTTCGCGTTGTATTGGTTATACCAAAGTAAGTTGAGCTTAAGACATGTGCTAGTATATACTGTATTATGCCTCATTTATGTTAATACGACTAATTCAATGCTGTCAACGCCGTAGTCGAATATATACTAGTTTTATAAACTGGTGAATATTCGCCGACAACATTGTATACGTAAGTAATTTATTTTATTATATGAAAAACATTTCAAATGACAAAATAGTTGGTTTTAATGAAGCGCATCGTTGCACACTCTAAATATATAGGAAAAGTATTTTGCAAGGTGAATTAATTGTATTTCAAAATGTCATGCAATGACGCAGGTTATTAACAGGTTCCAAACTGACTTCTTCCTCGAAAAACAAATTATAAACACGTGAATGTGCCAAAACAATCCCAAAACAAAACAATAAACACTAAATAATAATGACCTAGTGGAGAATGGAATAAGGACAAATCTGTACAGAAGATAAAGATGACTTTGAAGTGTTAAATTTTTCTGTTGCAAAGAAAATATTAAATTTCAAACGTATGGTGTACCAGTAACTTTGTAATCACAAATAGTAAATTAAGACAATTTTTTTTAGTGAATAATAACTTTCAATAAAATTCCGCCTGTATGATATTACTGATTAGTCTGCCTATATTGTTTCATGTTATGGAAACAATTTCTTGTATATTATAAGTTATAACTTACAACTAACACAAAAGCATGGAAGGGGTCCCTGCAAGACATTATGATTGCTTTATATATATCCACTAGTGGGGTAACCCGTCATAAATGACGGGAGCAAAATTCACAGGCAATTGTGCGCATGCGCGTCGTTTGTTCCTTTTTTACTCCTTTCATTTCAATTTCAGTCGCCCCTTTCCCCTTTTTTCCTCCCTCCACGTTTCTCTCTCTCCCCCCTACTCTTTCCAACCTTTTCCCCCTCTCCAATTTAATATCATAGGATTCTTGGATGGGAAGGGTGCAACATATAGTTGACCTTGAGAAAAAAAAGCCGTTCATTTATTCAAATTTATATAAATTCCGACATGCTTCAATGGTTGTACAGCTATATCCCAGAAATCGTTATCTCAAGAGCCATGTGGCATATAGAATTAAAAGTTATGTGAGGTGACAATGTCTTGTTTGGTGGCGCATCTATCTGATATGAAGTCAACTGATTTTTAATTTTTTAAATTATATTATTGACATTTTAAATTTTAAAAGTTGTTTTGGCAATCATTGGGCACCTCTTCACAATACTTTGCTTAGAAAGTTCTGGTAATGGTCTTTTGAAATAGTATCTTACTTGCATATCTTAATAAAATGTTATGCTTTTCATGACAGTGGTAAAACAAACCAAAGAAACACTGCAAACTTGACATGTTTGTTTGCAATCTGGTGAAACTTTTTAAACAAAGATGACCTTAACTCTTGCTCTACTGCTGACTCAGTGCTGAGCCATAATGATACCACATGTTCACACAGCTTTAGTTTTCATTTTTTTTATTTGAAATGAAGTAAATATATACAGTTTTGAAAAGTCCAGGCAAATTACAGTTTATTATACAAAAAAATTAGACTGACTAGAATGGGTTTCACAGACTGTTTTTTTAAATATAAGTATCTATCTCTATGTCAAATAACGAGTACATGGTAAACCACAGAGTTATTGCTGCACAGGCATTATAACATATCGAGACTAAAATTTTATTGACATAAATTTCGAAACAATCAGAAAGAAACATGTCCTGATTGTGTACAATTTTAGGGTATAACCCTAACTCAATTTCATTGGTCTTCTGAAAAAATATAGATGGTTCTTTCAAACTTGATTGAAGAAAAGCAAAATAGAAGAGCAGCCTTGTGATGGTAAATTTCTCTTACCATACAGCCAGTTTTATATATTTCTGGTATATTTTACATTCAGTTTCAGTTGCCATTTGCTTTGTTCTTACAATCTCAGACATGTCTGAGGCAGATAACCCCCCTCCACCTCGGTACAATCTCCGTCCACGGAGACCGAGGGTGTATGAGGTGAGTGGGTTTGACGCTCGAATAGGAAGCCCCCAGGGAGGCCCCTGCTGTGGGGTACTCTTTGGGAGTCCTTCCCATGGTGGGAGAGGGCCGGCAGTCCGCTAGTTTGGGCGGACGGCTGGGAGAGGAGGCGGCCGGACATTGCGGTGTTTCGGGCCCGCCACGGTTTCAGTAGAAACCAAGGGCGGCCCATCACCAGGTGTCCAGCCAGAGGCCCGACAAAATCGGTCCGTGGACGGAGAAATCCATCCGTAAAAACCTCCGTGCAATCTCCAATTACCGTCAATATAAGAGAATTGACGGTAAATGTCCCTACCCACCAGGTCCAGTCTTGGTGTAGGAGAATTCACCGTGTGTCTGCCCCTAAAAAGGCAGACGACGGAGAAATCTCCATGGTGACCATGCATGAGGCGGCTGATGATGTTTTAGCCGCTACTGCACGGCCATTAGCCGCTAAGACGGTGAATTTGGCGGCTAGGCGCCATCTTGTTTGTAAAATACACAAACATAGGACGCCGGCACCACGTGTGAAAAAAAGAACACGTTTTCACCACCCGAGCAGCTTGCCAAGCCTGGAAAAAGAAGAAAAACCAAACAAAGTAGGTCCCTCTAAGGGAATTTCCTTCTCCTGCCTGTTGGCAGTTCTCTTTTATTTGTTAACGGTGTGTTTTACGGTCAATGACCGTATACACACGTGGTGGGTGTGGTTTCGCCGCCATGACTGTTATGGTGGTTCAACCACTATGGAAAGCACTTTTCCGGCGGGTTCAGCCCGTCCGAGCGCCGTTTCGCTTGGGAAGGCCCAAGTTCGACGGTGTTTGGACGGTAGAAGCCTGCCAGAAAGTGGTTTTCGCCATCCGAAGGCGGTAAGACACGGTTTTGGCCGTGAATTGCCGACTTTGGACGGTGATAACGGCATTTTGCATGGTAGGAGTCCGTGCAATGCCCTTTCCAACCGTCGGCACGCGGTGAAAGGGTGTTTTCACCGTCCGAAGATGGTTAGCCATGGTTTTTACCGTGGTTTACCGACTCTGGACGGTGGAAACCGCGATTCGCGCGGTGAAATCCCGTGGAGTACTCTTTCTACCGGTTCCGAAAGGGGGAAAAGATGTTGTCATCGTACGAAGGCGGTAAGACACGGTTTTGACCGTGAATTACCGACTTTGGACGGTGAAATCGAGAATTCTCATCGATGCTTCGTCGGGGAGTTTCCGACCGTGCAGGTGAAGAAGGACGGCGCTAAGAAGCGCAAGAAGAAGTCCGGAGCCGCACGGATCACTGCCAGAGCCAAGGCTCTTGCAGAGAGAGGCAATGCTCAAAGCTAAGGAGGAGGCGTTGTAAAAGTTCACGCCTGCTGTGGGGCTTCGAGTGAAGACTCTCGCCCGCCCTGACGGTTGTTCAGGGGCTGCTTGGCCAGAGAAGCCGGCTGCTGGATCGGGTCCGCCCGAGGCAGTAGCTGGCCCCTCCGGCTGGTAGTCGGACAACCCGAAGAGGGACTGGCGAGCGGAGAAGAAGGCTACCCAGCCTCCAGTACCCGCTCCCGGTAAAACAGGGAAATCTGTGAGTGGTGGTGGTGGTAAGGGACAAAAGAGATCCCGCCCTCACACCTCACCAGTGGCTGAACGCTCTCGAGGCAAGAAGGCCAGGTCCTCAGGTCGAGGAAAGGCCTTCGAACCTCGGAAGCCCGAGAGCTTGGAGGACAAGCTCAAATGGCTTCAGGCTCAAGCAGCGAGCCTGCACCGACAGATCGCTCGTGCGGTCGGTGCAGGTGAGCGGCAGGAGTTTGAGCGCTGGGCTGCGGAGTTCCCTCCCCTGCAGGGAATGCCCGCCCGGAATTCGCTCAAAACAGGGGAACCTCCTGTCGGTCGTGGCGTCCCGCCGATTGCGAGTGCCACGACCATCGCTGGCCAGAAGCGAATCGCCGAGAGGGAGGCGATGCAGGCTTCCAATGCACCAGCCCATGGTGCGGAAGCCAAAGCTACTGGTAGCAAGAGTCAGCCGACTCTTGCACCGAAGGAGAAGTTTCTCCTTCGGGATGGTCGAGGAAGATTTGTTTCCGGACAATCATCCTCGCCTGTCGCTTCGGCTAAGGGCACTTCTTCCAAGAAGAGTACGGCTCCGGCCGGAAAACCTTCGAAGAAGGAGTCCGAGAAGGCGAAGGGGGCTAACCACCCGCCTAAGCCTGATCGGCCCAGTAAGCCATCGGGGGCAGTTAAGTCTGACCCGACGCATGGTCAACCTTCCTCTCACGGGAAGAAAAAGAAAAAAAGGACTGTAAAATGTCCAAGCGTGAGAGGAAGGGAAGTCCGACACCTCCAGTAGTAGGCGCCAGGGAGCCGAAACTGGAGGCGTCGTGGCGGAAAAGGAGGAGTCCCGGCGTGCTCAGGCAAGCACGCCGGCCGGGAGTCAACCGGTCCATACCCGTCCCGTTGAGGCAGCGCGGATGGATGGTAGGTCGATGCGCGACGTTTTGGTCAGCACGCCTCCATTCTCCCCGAAGGTGGATGCGGGTTCGAGCAGTGGGAACCCTGCACCGTGTGACTTTGCCCTCACCTAGGGGCAAAGGAACCTCAGTTGCAGGAGTCAGTGTTCCCACAAGACGTTACCCCTAGTGGGGGTACACCCTTCTCTCCGGTCCATGGCTGCGGGGTATTTGATACCCTAATACCTGAAACGTTGACCTCCCCTAGGCCTGAGGCTGAGGGACGGCGTATTGGTGCATTGCCCCCGTATTCAGATGCAGAGGTGTATCTGAATAACCGGCTTGGTCTCTGGCAGGACCAGCCGGGAATGGAGGGTTGCCAATACCATGGCTACTACCGTCTGGATGAGCCACTTCCAGAGCCGTGGGTAGCGAAGCTACCGCCGTACAACATGCGCCATGTGGTGGCGTTTGGTTGTGGAGGTTTTCCGGTGGTCATGGTCGTGAACCCGGTCCAGCAAACGTTTGCTATTTTGGTTGTGGTGTGGCTAGATGCCGGGATAGTTCGTCTAGCCCGGCGTGCAGCCCCATTCATCCAACGTTTGCTGGGATGCGACTTAGGAGGTATGGCTGGACAGTTTATTACTGAGCCTCTACCAGGGTGCGAGACCGAGCCCGCGGTTGCCCTGGTGGACCTCCTAACAAGTCGGACGCTTCGCACGCGTCCGCAACTCCAGGATATTCCTTTCGAGGAATTCCGAGCCCTGGAGGAAAGCTGTTTTAGGGGGACGGTCTTCGACACTGGTTTTGGGTGGCGTAACACCCAGATGTGCCTGTGGTGGGCACGTCGGTGGGCTGCGGAGTGGATGGGCTCCACTTTCGCGACACCGCCAGAGAAGCCGTCCGGTACCTAAGAAGGTCAGGTTCGGGGAGCAATCCTGGCTGGCTTGACTGACCTGTTCCCGAGACGGAACAGGGAAATTGAGAGGATTGTGGCAACCTGGTCTGCTCCAATTTTAATTTTGATGGAGCAGACGAATTTCCCTATGGTGGTCTGCCTAACAGCTACAGTAGGCTGTTGGGACGGACGCCATTTTGGTGCCAGCAGACCTCTCACCATGAAGTCTATGGGTGAGAGGTCAGAAGTGACCTCTATCCCCTCCAGGGGGAGTTGCCTGGAGGTTTTCTGTGGCCTAGTCAACCACAGGATCTGGGCAGTTGGTTGTAGGCAGCTCCAGTGACTAGACCTGTGGGTGGAGGTCAAGTAGACCTCCACTGGCCAGCATTGTTCATCTGTTTGTGTTGCCTTTTGTCCTTTGTTTTTGTATATATTTATGGGGGCTTGGCTGGATAAGGTATCCAGCCAAGTTGTGTAAATATCACTGCCTTATCATCTTTTACATCATAAGTGAATAAATCACTTTTTACTCCAACCACTTACTTTGTGTCGTGTCATTTCTTGGGGAGTACCGCGAGGGGGGTGTGTTTCTGGTTTTGGGGAAACTCCACCGTCCTGCTACCGTCCTTTTTCGGCCAGAACTCGTGTCGGCTCGCGGTAGAACCGGTGTTCTACCGCAATATTCTCGGCGTGGCGGCGTGGTCTTTCGTCGTGTCCGTCGTGGGTGGCTCCGTGGAGCCGACACATCCCAAGGGGAACACCGTGTGGGAGACGGCTACGGGTACGGTCTTGTCCCCGTAAGGAGCCGGTCTTTGGTAAGTTTTACGTCCGTTTTGTGGTTTTGCTTACCGGGTATTGTGACGGTCCGGCGGGACGTTACATGTATACTGTATGTCCTACAACACAATAGTTTGACTTATTACCTGCTCACCATCCTTCAATGGGGAAAACACAGTTAATATTTCTGTGATTGCATGGTTTGCAGTATAATCACGGTGATATTTATACGTTCGTTCCATTTTGTCCCTGATTAAATTGATATTTGGAGACCTTTTTTTTATTCCACTTCAATAACTTAAGTGGCTTTTATGGAACGATCATCATCTTCGGTTTCAGGATCTTCACGAGCACCCTACATCACTGTTTATAAATCAATTTTAAAATCTTAAATGTCATTTTCAATTTTTTAAATGGAAATGGGAATTTAATAGTTATACACACTTTGTTTCGTTTTGTCCTGATTAGGCACTGTTTATTAGTTTGTGGTTGTAATTCTCATTTTCTGCCGTATTTCACTTTCATTGTCAAAATTACCTCTTCGATATTTGTAAATAAGGCCAGGCGAGAGCGATGCTTTTTAAATTTATCTTTTAAGGAGTGCACCCAGGTTGCCTATTTTTTAAGTATATGTAGTTTTATACAACTTCTAATTTTTCTGTGTAATTCATGTTTTAAAGTTTTACTTACATATGGCAAGGAGTTAGCAAATGCCTTGTCTTTTAAGTGAGGGTGCATTTCAACTAATGTCTTGCAAGCATCTCCATATATTGTTTCTGTGGGATAACTATACATTTTGCACAGTATTAGATAAGGCCGATTGTGTATAATGTTATGAAATGCAATATCACTTACAGACCATATTGTACCAAATCATCAAATATGGTGTTTATTATAGAACTAGTGGGGTAACCCGTCATAAATGACGTGAGCAGAATTCACAGGCAATTGTGGCATGCACGTCGTTTTTTCCTTTTTTTACTCCTTTCATTTCAATTTCAGTTTTACCCTTCTCCTTTTTTCCTCCCTTTACGTTTCTCTCTCCCCCCTACTCTTTCCAACCTTTTCCCCCCTCCCCTACTGTTTCCAACCTTTTCCCCCCTCCCCTACTGTTTCCAACCTTTCCCCCCCCCCCTCTCCAATTTAATATCATGGGGTTCTTGGATGGGAGGGGTGCAACATATAGTTGACCTTGAGAAAAAAAGCCGTTCATTTATTCAAATTTATATAAATTCAATGGTTGTACAGCGTTATCCCCTCTCAGACCAGAATCTTGGTTGCGCCACTGATGCGTATTGTGTTGTGTTTTTCGTGAGGGATGAGGGGCAAACTCAAGGAGGTCCCAGGGCGCGGCACAAACAATATACCTACGCCACTGTCTAAATGACAATCTTTTATGATTGGAAATTTTTCCCCTGCCATATGGCTCTTCAGTGGCAATAACATTGTGAGTAGAATTTAATTATTAACTAATATTCTTCAATCATCAATAAAACCATTGATTTTTATAATGTGGTGAGTTTTTATTTCAATATTTCTTCTTCTGGTCTGGTTTTATTTTTAGTCTGCAAAGTTCCCCTTTTAATTAGTTGTTATGGAAACTAATGTGTGTATGTGAGAACGACCTACTATCTTTAATTTTGTTATTCTCCTCTTTCATTTTCCTCACTTAGATTTTTTTTGGTTACTAACCAGTTGTCGAGTGATTCCATATTGATTTATGATTAACAACTTATTTTCATTTGAATTTGATTTTAATCTCAGTGGTGACTCGCTGTCAGAACATATTTGAAATTTCTTTCAAAACATGTATGTCAAAATGTACTATTTGTTTTGCATACAGTAAACTTTATACAAACCTTTTACACGTATATACACATTATATACTTCTTACTCTTACACATGTGGCTGTTGTTGTTTCAATTATTTTGCTGTTTGTTTTGCTAACGTTCATAAAGATAACGGGAGTAAGTTGAGGATTATGTTGTCACAAACACAGTTGAAATCGCCAGTAAGGTAAGAGGGTGTTTTATTTAAAAAAAATCTTGGGTTTTCTATTTGTTCTCAACAACGTTATGGTGGTGATAATTTTGCGAGAAAGCTAAAAATGATATGTAAATAATCAGGGTGGCAGTGATTTAAATCAAATAATTTTTTTTAAATAAATCAAATGATTTTTTTTAAATAAATCAAATGATTTTTTTTAAAAAAAATATTCGCATTTATTTAAACATTTAAACTATACAATAAAAAGAAAACAGTTCCCAGCATTTTTCTTTATGTTTCTAAAATAAAGTCCGGTGCTAGTCCTTTTGTTAATGCCTTATTTTTGGATAGATATGCTTGAGGAAGTAACCCCAAATGACGGTGGAAATCATTAAAGGGACACATTAATATAAATAGTAATAGTAATCTATTTAAGAGCCTCAAAGGTAAACTGTTTTAAGTCACCAAACCTATATTTTGCATGAAGAGTCATTTGAAAGTTTTCCTCTTCATTGAAGGAATAGGACTTAACATAGTATAAAACCATCTAGCAGCTGATGTGTAAAACTATGGACTTATGGACTATGGACTTAACACTGTTCACCACTGATAGAACTTGACAAGCTGTTTAAAAACACGAATTTTATATCTTATGGAGATGTAAAAATCGTGTTGTTTTTTTAAAAAAGTGACTTCACACAGTTTTACCTCTTAGGCACTGATTTTCTTTGGGAACTGAAAAGGCTGCAAAGCTCGTGTTTATGTTCAGAATGTTAAATTAAAAGTGCTTGAAACTTATTATTTTCAAATTTGAATATTTCTTAACATTTTATTTTCTTATTTTGCAATTATTTTACTAACAACTTAACAATTAACAATGTTATTACTCATTTTTGCAAACATGTTCTTAAAAAATAATATTTCATATAAATGAAAAAAGTCCAAAAAATACGATTTAAATAAAAAAAAATCCAAAAAATACGATTTAAATAAAAAAAAATCCAAAAAATACGATTTAAATAAAAAAAAAAATCCAAAAAATACGATTTAAAATAAAAAAATCGATTTATTTCATTTAAAATAAAAAATAAAGATCAGCCATCCTGACCCTGAGCACCTGTGTTTGCTTCATAGATTTCTATGATGCATCCTTGACCATTGCCTTTATTAAATCAATTAATTCTACAAGTAAGCATTGTTTCTGATATGTGGAAATTAGCTAATGTTAGTCCAATTTTCAAATCAAGTGATAAGTCTCAGGCAGTTGATATAGACCAGTGTCATTAACTGTGGTTATTTGCAAGGGCCTTGGTTACATGTTTTATTATTCCTCAATGTCTTTTCTTATTAATTATAATCTTCTGTGATGATCACAATGTGTTACTTAGGTAGATTTAAGAGGAGAGTCAACATCCTGTCGAAGGCCATGCCAGGCCTCCAGCCACATGTTTTTCATACTTTTTGTTGTTGTTGTGTAACGTTGTTGGCTTGCTGGTCAAGTTGACCTGTAGAGGTTGTAAATACTTTGTTGATAAGTAAGTCTATTTAACCCCATTTTTATATTTTGCACTACCTTGTGTATTGTGCTTTGGGGAAGGGTTACCCGGGCTTACGGGCCAACCATCAACACTGCATTCCGTAGGCCCATCAACAGCATCGGTTTGTCGAGAGACCCATCTTCTTTCGCCGGCTAGCTCATTTTTCCGCCGTCCTTGCAGCTGTCGACTTCGAAAAGGGAATTTCGCGTTTGACCGTCACTACCCAGAGGTTTACCGGAGGTTAGCTCTGATACAAAACCCGTCCCCTAAACAGAGTTGGCACAGTCAGTTACCTTGGGTTTTTGTTGGTGCAATTGGGTGGGTTGTGACAATGTCAAAGGAACTTC
Organism: Brachycybe producta; assembly: GCA_036925085.1. Classification (NCBI taxonomy): domain Eukaryota; kingdom Metazoa; phylum Arthropoda; class Diplopoda; order Playtdesmida; family Andrognathidae; genus Brachycybe; species Brachycybe producta. Next base: position 317,587 of record JAUPFP010000096.1, read on the forward strand.
TTAGATATGGAATTATTGAATGAAGTCCGATTGCTGAGTTGCCAGGTCGCAGTCACAGTTCAGTCACTCCAAGGGAATTCCACCTTTGAGGAAATTATAGAAGGCTTTTTGTCTTAAACAAAGTTCAAGTAAACTGTTCGAGGCATTATATTTTGGTAGGGTTGACCACTCTTGAGAAAATTATATTTTTTGCATGGACAGCCAGGACAGATTAATGGTCATTTTGCCTTAAAACAGTTGAATTGCAGAGTAGTTAATGAGATTCAAAATGTCACTATAAAAACCTTTTAAAATGTTCATCACATGTAATAGAATTAATAAAATAGTAATTAAGCCAGATAAATGGATATTTATTTTGCATTTGACTCCACAGATGGCACCACTGCAGTGGCGAATTACATGCAAAAACGTCATGGAAACGTTTTGAAACAATCAGTCCAGGAGCGATCCTGTCTTTTTTTGTGTGGAGTGACATAGAACTTTGTCATCTCTCTGTATAGTTGTCCAGAGGGTTGATCCAGTTCCGTGCAGCTAATTTCTTCTTTAAAGCCACAAGAATATGAATATCCTTATTTGGTTCACACCTCACCGGGGCCTGGGCCTTTTCCTCCCAGTCCTACCCATTAACATAAAGAGATCTTTCTGATACATGGTAACACCAAGTCAATTTGGTTGCATTTTTTTTGTATTTCGTTTTTAATAGAAGATGACTCACTAGGGTGGTCCCTTGATATATATGGTAATTTTTAAATGCAAATATTTCATGTTCTGACCCCCAGAATTGTTCTCCCAACCAAAAAAATAGTCTACATAAAAGTTTATAAATTTTAATTGATATTTAGAGGTAGCTCAATGAATTCAAAGTTTTCGTAATAGCGTAATCATTATGTATTCTCCTAAAATGTATATACCATTGTTTATCTAGTGTCACTAATATTGAAATAATTAGAATGAACTATTTTGTATACATAAGTTACAATTAAAACACAACAATGTAATTTATGCACATTTTATTAACATTGGACCAAACATGTAATGACTACAAAGTAGCTAATGTAGTCTTTTTGCAATCTGGATAACGACTAGAATGTTCTTTCACAACTTGAAGCAAATACTGTTTCTGATCTTCATTTTTTGTTAATATTGGATTGTACTCTTTCATCAATGCCACACCTCTTTCAGCATTGTCATTCACAACTTGTAAATGTTTTATGATATCCTTAGCTTGCTTGTAGTCTTCTCGCAGATGCCATATCTTTGGATCATGTTCTAAGAACCTTTTGGAAATGCCAAGATGGTCAAATAAGTGCATTGAGTTCTTCGATACAAAGTCTTCTATTCTCATATTAACGGAGCCACTGGCATTTTTGGATTCTCTTCAGAGGCTGATCTGCACCTTCCTTTTCATAAAGATATTTTAGCATTGCCTGTTTTGATTTGATTGGCACACTGTCATCAAAAAATGCCAATCCAACTAGTTCCTCACTTAAGTACCAAAAATGTCCCTCAAATTTCTTGCAAGTAACATTGGATATTGAAGGATTGATTTTTTTATAATCTCTAAGCTTTTGCAGAAGCTGTTGATCATTGAAAGCTGCAGTAATGGGAAGTGGGGCAGTGAACCAAGCCTTGATGTAGACATAAACAAGAAAGACACATATGTTGCATAGTCCTTTTTTTTCTCTTGCAGTGAGAGTAAACTGGTTACGAAACAGCCACATTTTTAGTGAGTATATTGCTTTGGACATTCATCTTGCATGATGTACAGCCCCAGGGGCTAAAAATCGCACACCTCGTGGTGGTGTACCTCCCAGAAAGATAATAGCTAATTCTAAACATTCTCTGTAATTATCTCTGATTTTAGTGTCAGTTTGTTGAAGCTGGTTAGTACAGAATTCAATGACATTGTCTTTTTCATCTTTCATCACAAGCTGTACAGTTTCACTGCTGTCTAAAGACATGTAAGATGACTGATCTATTTTAACCCAGAATTGCGTGAATCGCTTGAATATGGTTACATCAGGGCCAGAAAAGGTACAACCCATGGCTTCATTAAATGCACTAGCAAGAACAAGTTCTAAGATATGGTGACGACATGAAAAGTACAGAAGATCCTTCTGCAATTTCTGCTCTAACAGAATACAAGTTCCATTTCTTTGACCTGTGTTGCTAAATGTGGTATCGAAGCACATAGCTTTCACTTGATCGACAACATCCCATTCTTTAAGGAAATCTGCAACAGCAGTTGCCTGACACCCCCAGTGCCTGCCTGCAACTTAGGCACACCTAGAAGCTGGTTAACACCTAAAACCTGAAACAATCACAGGAAGCCGACCTTTTTCTCTCTGTGCAAGTAGAAAATACTAGTTTTCTAGAATAGTAATCATTGTGAGGGCATCCTTATGAGCAATGTCAAATAAATTATCGAGGTCATCTTTAAACTGACTCTCATGACTTTGCTGAACAGCACTTTTCCTATTACAATTTTTTTTCAGTTTGACCCACTTCTCATGAAGCTGTTCTGTCTTCTTAACACAATCCTGTTCATGTCTTATGGGAATCCAGGCTTTTTCCAAAAATACTGCAGCTTCTTTTACAGCACTACGGGAACTTTCACGGATTGTCTTTTTTAAGGTTCGGTGGTGATAAAAAATACACTGAGCACTTGTTTATTAGAGGGTAACTTTGATCCCTTGATAGAGGTCTCTTCTGGCCCAATAAGCCATAAAGTATTGGTTTTTCTGGTTGCAGTAGCCATAACTATTAATTTTTCACTTTACCTGCAATAATAGAGAAAAATCATAAAAAATAAAGAATTTCATATTCATTGAGCTACCCCTAAATATTGCTTGACTGTAATATAACTTTGCACAACATAATTTTATACATAATAGAACAACATGGGAGGGTCAGACAAAGACTTTTAAAAACTTAAAAAATAAGGACCACCCTAATGACTCACATTTAATATTTTGCTGACCACTGGTCAATCGGTTTGATTTGTTTAAGTGGTTTTGATTTTTATAAGTGTTTTTGTTTACAACAAGCCTGAGAGTTTTAGAAAGGGAAAATAAACTGTTAATATGTGCAAAAAGTTGCTCAAGTCTTTATTTTATACCTTCTAAGTCAAACAAGAAACTTTAACATCTTCTGATTTAGAACCATGGGTTCATGTGCAAACCTGGATAAATCGCCCTAAATGGAACCAGGAAGACGACACGATCTACCAGCTTTTATTCAGGCAGAATCAGGCTGAAGAAAGGTATCCTTTACGAAAAGATCCTTTACGCTGTAAACAGTTCATAAAAGAGGAACTTGCAAGGAAACGAAAGGGACCCATTTGTTTCCTTCCTCCGAACCTTAATAGAATAAGTGATCTAGCCAACCATTTTCAGTTCGTTCAGAAGGTGGAACTGAAACCCCTGAGTTAATTCTATCCCCGGAAAGTGGTTCGTTGCAATTTTAAGAAACGACATAATTTACTGCATCCAACAAATAGTGCAATGCTACACAAATAGCAAAGATTGTGGTACAAAGAAAACATTTCTTAAAGTAAGATCCCAGTCAATTTGCAGATAGTTTCGCAGTTTGGTTTGTTCATGAATGTTGTTCCTCTTCTTTTATAGTCTTTTCGTCGGAAAGGAAAAACAAAAGTACCGGTAATATCACCTCCATTTTCCCGCCCAAACACGGCAACTGCTTAATGGTGTGCCTATTTATTCTCTCTGAGGTCCACCATTGACCAGCCTGGGCCACCAATCTGACGTTCATATCATTATTAGAGAATATTGCATTGACTTGACTTGACTGTAACGAGGTGAACAATTGAGGACATGGGGATGCACTCACCAAGGGGCGGACGATGCTCTCATTGTCACATTAATTCATTGTTCACTGTGTGATTTATTGTGCAGAGTAGATTATATGTTCAAGGATGGTGTAATACATGGCAACTTCAGTTGAATGAGGGGAAGTGTAGTGTTATATGAGGCTAACTCAAAGTAGAAATCCAATTGGGTTTAATTATAGTATGAATGACAGTATTCTTTGGAGTGTCAAGTGTTATAAGTACTTGGGGATTACAGTTACAGATGACCTTTCTTGGAAAAAACACATTGATGATGTTACTGGGAAAGCTCTACAAATGCTTCGTTTTAGTCAAAGGACATTGGGCACCTGCTCAGCACAAGTTAAAACTATTGCCTATAAAGCATTGGTTCGGCCTCATCTTGAGTATGGCTGCACTGTATGGAATCCTCACTCTGTCACACTCACTCAGTTGAAATGGTTCAGCATAAGGCATTTAGGTTTGTTTGTGGCAGGCACAAATTTACAGATAGTAACACTGAGATGCTGTCAGTGCTACAATGGCATAGTTTGGCACATCGCAGGGCTGAGTTAAGTTTGAAATTGTTTGGAAATATTACACGTGGTGATTGTCCTAAACCACAGTCCAGTGATATTCATAAAGCACTATACATGAGCAGGGCTGACCACTCTAGGAAAATTAGGAAGATTTTTGCTAGGACAGATTCAGATTATTTGTCTTTTTTTCTTAGAGTTATAAGACAATGGCACTCTCTTCCTGAGGCAGTGGTGAATGTGGATAATTTTGTTTTGTTTTGTTCATTTTGTTTTTATATATGTGCATGTGCATGTGCTTGACAATGCTTAATTACAATTACAATTACAATTAGTACTCTGCTAGCAGCCAAATAGGCCTATGGCAGAGGGACATAAAAGTCCACATGCAGCATTAAGCTGTAACACCCAGTAACTTTCGATCCAGCCAAAACCATAGCCTGCGGGGTAAACAACTCCTGCTTGCTCCTCCCTACTTTCCTAATTCATATTCTAGTGATGGATTGATACTCTTAGGACCGTGTTCACTTGGACCTGGTTACACCTCGCAGGTGTACACAGGTCCAAGGTATAAAAGGACCATGTTCCTCTTTGTTCGTCCTTGTCTTTTGCTCAACTTTGTTGTATTACTTAGATTCTTATTCGTGCCACATCATGGGCATGAGGACGCACGTTTGATTAACAATTCATTCTTGTAAACTTGAGTGTTTCCGTACAAGAATGAATAAAGTGTTTATATTGGAAATCTGCATTGTCTTTATGTTTGGAAACTAACACTTCTCTAAACAGGCCGGAGACACCATAAGGCAAGGAGACATACGGATCCTGGAGCAGCTACATCTTCAATTGGTATAACAACAAATGAAGATGTATATCAGCATTGACCAAGAGAGATGGCCACCATCCTTCTGCATAGATTACACCCCTGCACAGAGGTATGATCGCAATCGATCTCCATCCGACTATTTCTGTAACTCGAATCTTCTTTGTGCGGTCACCGTGCGATCAGGAGAAGAAACGAGTTGCAGAAAACATCATCATCAAGTTGGTAAAATAATAGAGTCGATGTCAAGTTTACAAAGCATTGTCAAGCACATATACATGCGCATATATAAAAACAAGATGAATATACCATTGTCAGTCCCACAAAACAAAATTATTCCCATTCACCACTTCTTCCTCAGTAAGAGAGTTCCCTTGTCTTATAACTCTAGAAAAAAAGACCAATAATATGAATCTGTCCTAGCAAAAATCTCCCTAATTTTTCTAGTGGTCAGCCCTGCCTTTCGCTGATGTCTCGATGCCCTTCATCATGCACACAATAACCCAGTTATAATTTTAGGAGGTGATATTAACTTCCCAAACATAAATGCATGTGGACTTTTATGTCTCTCTGCCATAGGCCTGTTTGGCTGCTAGCAGAGTACTAATTGTAATTGTAATTTACAAACTGGTGATAATGATGATCAGATGAGTAACCTTTTATGTTAAGACAGTGGCTAATTTTTAATGCTTTGATTTGTTATATTTATTAGATTTATAATCATATTCATTGACCATTTTTTATGTTTCTTAGAGTACAAGAATCAGATGGAGGTTTCTTCGAAAGCTTTTCAGCGTTGTCATGGAAACAAGAAAATCGACGTCTTCAAGCTATTCGTGAGGTAAGTGTTTTAGTTTCTGAGCTAAACATTCTAAAGTTTGTAGGGCTGTACATAGTGCATTCAAAAACTTCGTGAATTTTTATCATTAATCATTATTTACTCAACAGTTGGTCTTAAAGCATAACCACCTTAGGGTGAATTCAGACGAGACGAGGAGAATGAACAGAACACTGTTTGCGAACATTAACACGTGTTAGAATTTTTTTTAACATTTTTATAAAAAAAAACTGTTTTAAACAAAAAAAACTTTTAAACAAAAAAAAACTTTTAAACAAAAAAAAAACTTTTAAACAAAAAAAAAATTTATAAACAAAAAACTGTCCTAAAAAGTTGCAAGATAAAAACACTTTGTTTTTGCACAGTTGTTAGACTTAGTGTTTATTTTCAGTAAGTATGAGATTACATAAGATTTACATTGTTTTTTATACATTGTATTGGGTGTGGTTGGACCTTTAGTGGGTTAGTGTTAAATAGGTCACTTTTATTCAGTGGATATTATTTAGCAGAAATATAGAAAATATGTGTGAAAATATAGAACACAACATCCCCCTTTTTCTTTAGAGCTTTACATGTATTTAGGAATAAAAATGTTTAATGTGGGAAATATGGCGGGAATATGTAGGCCCATTTTCACGATGAACAGTTACATGATGTCCTTCCTGGTTTATTACATCATACGAATTGACTTCGTAACTTGGTTGAAGCTTGCGACGAATCATGCAACGAATGAGGACCTTGTCACCTGTTTTGAATACAGGAGGACGTTTAGCATGTCGGTTTCGGTTTGTGTACTCCGTGTACTTCATCTTGTACTTCCTGCTAAAATCTTTGAGGTTGTTATCCATTGGTTTCGTTGTAGGCCAAACTGGAATTCCATCATTTAATTCTCTTCCATAAATGAGGAGTGCTGGTTATTTGTTTGTTCCCGTATGTGGTGTTGTACAGTATGCGAATAGAAATGAAAGAAGAGCAGCTTTCCAGTTTCCCTTTTGATCAACAGTGGATGCAGTGAGTGCATGTTGAAATGAGCGATTGAACCGTTCAACCATCCCATTAGCCTGAGGCCAATAGGGAATGGATAATATGTACTGTATATGCCAGGAGTGTAGATACTCCTCAAACTCTTGTGCAATGAACTGTCTGGCATTGTCTGTAGTAATTTTGTTGGGTAGCCCAATCGCGAGAAAACTTCATCAAGCCAATCTATAATGGCTTTAGATGTAATTTTTTTCATGATTTTTGTTTCGGGCCATCGACTCTAATAGTCAACAAGGACGATAACAAAATCGCCTGTTGGCATAGGTCCACAGATGTCCAGTGCCAGTTCACTCCAAGGCTTGTTTGGTAATGTTGTTGGAGTCATGGCAGGAGGTGCTGGTGGGTCTCTGGTTGCTTGACAAGTGTGATGTTTCTGAATAAGAGTTTCTACCTCCTCATCAATGTGTGGCCACCAGACTTTGGTTCTCAGTCATTGTTTTGTGCGTACAATGGCTTCATGTCCAGTGTGGGCAAGTTCAAGTATTTTTGTACGAAGTAGAGTTGGAATCAGGATGCGCGTGTGTGTGGCTGTGTGTGTGTGTGGCTGTGCATGTGCGTGTGTGTGGCTGTGCGTGTGCGTGTGTGTGGCTGTGCATGTGCGTGTGTGGCTGTGCGTGTGTGTGTGTGGCTGTGCATGTGTGGCTGTGCATGTGCGTGTGTGTGGCTGCGCGTGTGCGTGTGTGGCTGTGCATGTGCATGTGTGGCTGTGCGCATGCGTGCGTGGCTGTGTGCATGTGTGTGTGTGGCTGTGCATGTGCGTGTGTGGCTGTGCATGTGCGTGTGTGGCTGTGCGTGTGCGTGTGTGGCTGTGCGTGTGCGTGTGTGGCTGTGCATGTGTGGTTGTGCGTGTGTGGCTGTGCGTGTGCGTGTGTGGCTGTGCGTGTGCGTGTGCGTGTGGCTGTGCGTGTGGGGCTGGGCGTGTGCGTGTGGGGCTGTGCATGTGCGTGTGGGGCTGTGCGTGTGCGTGTGGGACTGTGCGTGAGCGTGTGGGGCTGTGCGTGTGCGTGTGTGGCTGTGTGTGTGTGTGTGGCTGTGTGTGTTTGGCTGTGCGTGTGCGTGTGGCTGTGCATGCATGGCTGTGCACGTGCATGCGTGGCTGTGCGTGTGCGTGTGTGGCTGTGCACGTGCGTGCGTGGCTGTGCGTGTGCGTGTGTGGCTGTGCGTGTAGGGCTAGGCGTGTGCATGTGTGGCTGTGCGTGTGGGGCTGGGCGTGTGCGTGTGGGGCTGTGCGTGTGCATGTGGGACTGCGTGTGGAGCTGTGCGTGTGCGTGTGGGGCTGTGCATGTGCGTGTGGCGCTGTGCGTGTGCATGTGGGGCTGTGCATGTGTTTTGTGTTTGGGGCTGTGCATGTGCGTGTGTGTGTGGGGCTGTGCGTGTGTGTGTGTGGGGCTGTGCGTGTGCGTGTGTGTGGGGGTGTGCATGTGCGTGTGTGTGGGGCTGTGCATGTGTGTGTGGGGCTGTGCATGTTCATGTGTGTGTGGGGCTGTGCGTGTGTGTGGGGCTGTGCGTGTGTGTGTGGCTGTGCATGTGTGGCTGTGCATGTGTGTGTGTGTGGCTGTGTGTGTGTGGCTGTGTGTGTATGTGTGTATGTGGCTGTGTGTGTGTGTGTGTGTGGCTGTGTGTGTGTTTGTGTGTGTGTGGCTGTATGTACGGCTGTGTGTTTGTGTGTGGCTGTGTGTGTGTGTGTGTGTGTGTCGCTGTGTGTGTGTGTGTGTGTGGCTGTGTGTGTCCGAAACCCGATTTAGTGGGTCGAACAACTCAAGAACGGAATGAGATAAAGTCATCCAGTATTTTTTATTTGATTCCGTTGGTCAATATGATGCTCCTGACAAAAAATTAGAAAATTTTACCCAGGGGTTATTTTTTTATGAATTTTTAGAAACAAATTTTGAGTTTTTGGTTATAATTTTTTGTAGGTCGAACAACTCGAAAACGGGGCCACCTACAATATAATGTCATCAGACCTAAAATGATCTACACATTCTGACGATGAAAAATTGAATTTTTAGAGCGATTTGATATATAAAATTTCGATTTTTTTAAAAACGTACTTTTTTTAAAAAAAATCGAGATTCTTCCTCTTTCCAGTTGTAGGATTCGAAAGGGTGACTTTTCTATGGACTTTTCTATTATTTAGGAGGGGTGTTTCTTTCTAATGTTCTGTTATTATTTTTGTATATTAGAATACATGTGACGTATATGACGTATGTGATGTATTATTACAAATGCATGACACATGCGCGTTACATGTAACTATGTCATGTACGTGAGTACATACATGTGTATACACATGTACATACACATGTAAATGTACATACATGTGTATACACATCTATATACACATGCACACAAGTGTGTACACATGCGAACAAGTGTGTACACATGCGAACAAGTGTGTACACATGTGCACAAATGCATACACATGCACACAAATGCGTACATGTGTGTACACATGCGCACAAGTGTACATGTGCATACACATTAGGGTGGTCCTTATTTTTTAAGTTTTTAAAAGTCTTTGTCTGACCCTCCCATGTTGTTCTATTATGTATAAAATTATGTTGTGCAAAGTTATATTACAGTCAAGCAATATTTAGGGGTAGCTCAATGAATATGAAATTCTTTATTTTTTATGATTTTTCTCTATTATTGCAGGTAAAGTGAAAAATTAATAGTTATGGCTACTGCAACCAGAAAAACCAATACTTTATGGCTTATTGGGCCAGAAGAGACCTCTATCAAGGGATCAAAGTTACCCTCTAATAAACAAGTGCTCAGTGTATTTTTTATCACCACCGAACCTTAAAAAAGACAATCCGTGAAAGTTCCCGTAGTGCTGTAAAAGAAGCTGCAGTATTTTTGGAAAAAGCCTGGATTCCCATAAGACATGAACAGGATTGTGTTAAGAAGACAGAACAGCTTCATGAGAAGTGGGTCAAACTGAAAAAAAATTGTAATAGGAAAAGTGCTGTTCAGCAAAGTCATGAGAGTCAGTTTAAAGATGACCTCGATAATTTATTTGACATTGCTCATAAGGATGCCCTCACAATGATTACTATTCTAGAAAACTAGTATTTTCTACTTGCACAGAGAGAAAAAGGTCGGCTTCCTGTGATTGTTTCAGGTTTTAGGTGTTAACCAGCTTCTAGGTGTGCCTAAGTTGCAGGCAGGCACTGGGGGTGTCAGGCAACTGCTGTTGCAGATTTCCTTAAAGAATGGGATGTTGTCGATCAAGTGAAAGCTATGTGCTTCGATACCACATTTAGCAACACAGGTCAAAGAAATGGAACTTGTATTCTGTTAGAGCAGAAATTGCAGAAGGATCTTCTGTACTTTTCATGTCGTCACCATATCTTGGAACTTGTTCTTGCTAGTGCATTTAATGAAGCCATGGGTTGTACCTTTTCTGGCCCTGATGTAACCATATTCAAGCGATTCACGCAATTCTGGGTTAAAATAGATCAGTCATCTTACATGTCTTTAGACAGCAGTGAAACTGTACAGCTTGTGATGAAAGATGAAAAAGACAATGTCATTGAATTCTGTACTAACCAGCTTCAACAAACTGACACTAAAATCAGAGATAATTACAGAGAATGTTTAGAATTAGCTATTATCTTTCTGGGAGGTACACCACCACGAGGTGTGCGATTTTTAGCCCCTGGGGCTGTACATCATGCAAGATGAATGTCCAAAGCAATATACTCACTAAAAATGTGGCTGTTTCGTAACCAGTTTACTCTCACTGCAAGAGAAAAAAAAGGACTATGCAACATATGTGTCTTTCTTGTTTATGTCTACATCAAGGCTTGGTTCACTGCCCCACTTCCCATTACTGCAGCTTTCAATGATCAACAGCTTCTGCAAAAGCTTAGAGATTATAAAAAAATCAATCCTTCAATATCCAATGTTACTTGCAAGAAATTTGAGGGACATTTTTGGTACTTAAGTGAGGAACTAGTTGGATTGGCATTTTTTGATGACAGTGTGCCAATCAAATCAAAACAGGCAATGCTAAAATATCTTTATGAAAAGGAAGGTGCAGATCAGCCTCTGAAGAGAATCCAAAAATGCCAGTGGCTCCGTTAATATGAGAATAGAAGACTTTGTATCGAAGAACTCAATGCACTTATTTGACCATCTTGGCATTTCCAAAAGGTTCTTAGAACATGATCCAAAGATATGGCATCTGCGAGAAGACTACAAGCAAGCTAAGGATATCATAAAACATTTACAAGTTGTGAATGACAATGCTGAAAGAGGTGTGGCATTGATGAAAGAGTACAATCCAATATTAACAAAAAATGAAGATCAGAAACAGTATTTGCTTCAAGTTGTGAAAGAACATTCTAGTCGTTATCCAGATTGCAAAAAGACTACATTAGCTACTTTGTAGTCATTACATGTTTGGTCCAATGTTAATAAAATGTGCATAAATTACATTGTTGTGTTTTAATTGTAACTTATGTATACAAAATAGTTCATTCTAATTATTTCAATATTAGTGACACTAGATAAACAATGGTATATACATTTTAGGAGAATACATAATGATTACGCTATTACGAAAACTTTGAATTCATTGAGCTACCTCTAAATATCAATTAAAATTTATAAACTTTTATGTAGACTATTTTTTTGGTTGGGAGAACAATTCTGGGGGTCAGAACATGAAATATTTGCATTTAAAAATTACCATATATATCAAGGGACCACCCTAATACACATGCGCACAAGTGTACATGTGCATACACATGCGCACAAGTGTACATGTGCATACACTGCATACATTTGCAATACATTACATTACATTACATATTTTACATTTACAATACATTTGAAATAGTTTTTAAAATATAACCACACTTACCAATTTTTTTTCATTCTATCACAAGGATCAGCATATATTTAAGGTGCACGTAGCACTTTGATAACTTAATATTGGACAACTTTAAATAAAAAAATAAACATATTGCCATGACTGTGTATTTTAAAAATTAAGATTTTTCTTTAGCATTGGGTCTAAGGGTTCAATAGAAAAACGATGCTAGCGCTCTTTGCGGAGATTTTTTTAAAGTAATTTTATGATGTAGACTCTTAAAGATGCCCTAACACATCCATGACAAGGGCCTAGTGATGAGTGGTAATATGATAGACAATTTTGTTGAAAAAATGAACACGAAAGTTTTTGCAAAAATTGTCATTTCGCAATTTGACAATTGTCTACATTCAGCGTTTTAAAAGTGATGATTCAGATGCAAGGCTTTACTTATTGGTTCAATTCATACATGTACATACATGTGTATACACATCTATATACACATGCACACAAGTGTGTACATGTGCGTACACATCCCCACAAGTGTGTACACATGCGCACAAGTGCATACACATGTGCAGAATTGCGTACATGTGCGTACACATGCGCACAAGTGTACATGTGCATACACATGCGCACAAGTGTACATGTGCGTAAACATGCGCACAAGTGTACATGTGCGTACACATGCGCAGAAGTGTGTACACATGCGCACAAGTGTGTACACATATGCACAAGTACATACACATGCGCACAAGTGTGTACATGTGCATACACATGTGCACAAGTGTGTACATGTGCATACACATGTGCATACACATGTGCACAAGTGTGTGCTTGTGCATACACATGTGCACAAGTGTGTGCATGTGCATACACATGTGCACAAGTGTGTGCATGTGCATACACATGTGCACAAGTGTGCATGTGCGTACACATGTGCACAAGTGTGTGCATGTGCGTAGACATGCGCACAAGTGTCTGCTTGTGCGTAGACATGCGCACAAGTGTGTACATGTGCGTAGACATGCGCACAAGTGTGTACGTGTGCGTAGACGTGCGCACAAGTGTGTACGTGTGCGTAGACGTGCGCACAAGCGTGTACGTGTGCGTAGACGTGCGCACAAGCGTGTACGTGTGCGTAGACATGCGCACAAGCGTGTACGTGTGCGTAGACATGCGCACAAGCGTGTACGTGTGCGTAGACATGCGCACAAGCGTGTACGTGTGCGTAGACATGCGCACAAGCGTGTACGTGTGCGTAGACATGCGCACAAGCGTGTACGTGTGCGTAGACATGCGCACAAGCGTGTACGTGTGCGTAGACATGCGCACAAGCGTGTACGTGTGCGTAGACGTGCGCACAAGCGTGTACGTGTGCGTAGACGTGCGCACAAGCGTGTACGTGTGCGTAGACGTGCGCACAAGCGTGCACGTGTGCGTAGACGTGCGCACAAGCGTGTGCACGTGCGTAGACATGCACAGAAGGGCGTACACGTGCGTAGACATGCGCTCAAGGGCGTACACGTGCGTAGACATGCGCTCAAGGGCGTACACGTGCGTAGACGTGCGTAAACATGTGTGCAAGGGCGTACACGTGCGTAAACATGCGCGCAAGTGCGTAAACGTGCGTACACATGCGCGCAAGTGCGTAAACGTGCGTACACATGCGCGCAAGTGCGTAAACGTGCGTACACATGCGCGCAAGTGCGTAAACGTGCGTACACATGCGCACAAGTGCGTAAACGAGGGTAGAAATGCGCACAAGTGCGTAAACGTGTGTAGAAATGTGCACAAGTGCGTAAACGTGTGTAGAAATGTGCACAAGTGCGTAAACGTGCGTAGAAATGTGCACAAGTGCGTAAACGTGCGTAGAAATGTGCACAAGTGCGTAAACGTGCGTAGAAATGTGCACAAGTGCGTAAACGTGCGTAGAAATGTGCACAAGTGCGTAAACGTGCGTAGAAATGTGCACAAGTGCGTACACGTGCGTAGAAATGTGCACAAGTGCGTACACGTGCGTAGAAATGTGCACTAGTGCGTACACGTGCGTAGACATGAGCACAATTGCGTACACGTGCGTAGGCATGCGCGCAAGGGCGTACACGTGCGTAGGCATGCGCGCAAGGGCGTACACGTGCATAGGCATGTGCGCAAGGGCGTACACGTGCATAGACAAGTGCGTACACGTGCATGCAAGTGTGTACACGTGCATGCAAGTGCGTACACGTGCATGCAAGTGCGTACACGTGCATGCACGTGCGTACACGTGCATACACGTGCGCGCGAGTGCGTACACGTGCATACACATGCGCGCGAGTGCGTACACGTGCATACACATGTGCGCACGTGCACAAACGTGCATACACATGTGCGCAAATGTGCGTACACATGCACGCACGTGCGTAAAGGTGCGTACACATGCGCGCACGTGCGTAAAGGTGCGTACACATGTGCGCACGTGCATAAAGGTGTGTACACATGTGCGCACGTGCGTATGCATGCGCGCACGTTTGTAAATGGGCATATGCATGCGTGCACGCATGTAAATGGGCATACACATGCGCGCACGTGCGCAAATGTGCGTACACATGCACAGACGTGCGTAAAGGTGCGTACACATGCGTGCACGTGCGTAAAGGTGCGTACACATGTGCGCACGTGCATAAAAGTGCGTACACATGTGCGCACGTGCGTACGCATGCGCGCACGTTTGTAAATGGGCATATGCATGCGTGCACGCATGTAAATGGGCATACACATGTGTGCACGCGTGTAAATGTGCATACGCATGCGCGCACGTGTGTAAATGTGCATACGCATGCGCGCACGCATGTAAATGTGCATACGCATAGCACTTTGATAACTTAATATTGGACAACTTTAAATAAGAAAAATAAACATATTGCCGTGACTGTGTATTTTAAAAATTAAGATTTTTCTTTAGCATTGGGTCTATGGGCTCAATAGAAAAACGATGGTAGCGCTCTTTGCTGAGATTTTTTTTAAGCAATTTTATGATGTACACTCTTAAAGATGCCGAACACATCCATGACAAGGGCCTAGTGGTGAGTGGTAATATGATAGACGATTTTGTTGAAAAAATGAACACGAAAGTTTTTGCAAAAATTGGCGTTTCGCAATTTGACAATTGTCTACATTCAGTGTTTTAAAAGTGATGATTCAGATGAAAGGCTTTACTTATTGGTTCAATTCATTAGCGACGGACTTAATTCCTCAACACATGAATAAGGAAGCTAGTGTCACAATACCAAAAATGCATGGAAGTCAGTGGTGACTATGTGGAAAAAATAATGTGTATTTGGGGCAAATGTTCTTTTAGGGCACGTGTCTTTAGGGAAAATGGCTATATTCCTGATGCAATATGTGAAATGGACCTATTTCATGTAATGGACAATTACACCAAATAGATATGACATATCCTTGTAAATATTTCTTGACTGTAATAAATCATTTTTATCTTTAATAGTTTTTTATTCTTGACTGGACCTTACTTTAAAAACTCTCCTTGTATGAAAACAAGTTACATATACATGTTTATAAGAATAAAAAGGATTGATATTTTTGTCATCTTGCATATGTTGTGAGCGTACCGGCGATTTTGACCTTTAAATCGGTAGTTTGTCTCTTCTCTTGATCGTGTGGGAACCACACGAGGAAGATTGGAGTTACCAAAGTAGGCAAATGGTGATGGATTGTAGTCGTCCTCCTGAGTAGGGGTGAGATGTCTCAGAAGGATGGTTATCATTCAGTTCTGATCACTGGTGTTTCTTCTTTTTTCTTCTATATGAAGATGCGCTCCGTAAGGGATCTGTATGTCTTCTTCCCACATGGTGTCGCTGGCCTGTTCAGAGAAGGGTTAGTTTCCAAACATAAAGACGACGCAGTTTCGTATTATAAACACTATTCATTCTTGTATCGAAACATCAACATTACACGAATGAGCGGTTTTAGAATCAAAGGTGGGTCCACATACCCATGATGTGATATGGGTAGAATCAACGTAGTACAAAAGCAGAGCGAAAGAGTTGTAACACCTAGCAACTTGCGATCCCGCCAAAACGATAGCCCGGAGAGTAAACAACTCACATTTGTCCCTCCCTCTCTCCCTAATTAATATTCTAGTGGCGGATTGATACACGCAGGACTGTGGTGACTTGGACTTGGTTACACCTCGTGGGTGCATACAGGTACAAGGCATAAAAGGACCATGTTCCTCTTTGTTCACTGTCCTTACTTGCTCAACTTTTGTATTACGAAGATTCTTATATCCGTACCACATCATGGGCCCGAGGACGCACTTTTAATAAGATTCATTCTTGTAAACTTAGTGTTTCCGTATAAGGATGAATAAAGTGTTTATAATAGAAAACGGCGTTGTCTACTTGTTATGAAACTAACACTTCTCTAAACAGGCCGGAGACACCATAAGGCAAGGAGACATACAGATCATGGAGGAGCTACAGCATCTTCAAGTGGTAACAACAGGAAGATGCATATCTGCATCGACCAGGAGAGATGGCCAACATCCTTCTGCAAAGATAACACCCCAGCACAGAAGGATGATCGCAACTGATCTCCATCCAACTATTTCTGTAACTTGAATCTTCTTCGTGCGGTCACCGCACGATCAGGAGAAGAAACGAGTTGCAGAAAGCAAGATCATCAAGTTGGTAAAATTATAAGGTCGACATCAAAAGCTCACAGAGTGGACGAAGAACAAAGAGAAGCGTATTCCTTTTATACCTTGGACCTGTGTACACCTACGAGGTGTAACCAGGTTCAAGTAAGCATGAAGCAAAAGTCGAGCCAGCGAAGAACACGGGGCCATCCTGAAGAGGAAGCCAATAAAGGAGCATCTGGGGCTCCCTCTGAGGAGCCCCTTTTAAATAACCTTCTCGTACAATGGCAGTA
Organism: Brachycybe producta; assembly: GCA_036925085.1. Lineage (NCBI taxonomy): Eukaryota > Metazoa > Arthropoda > Diplopoda > Playtdesmida > Andrognathidae > Brachycybe > Brachycybe producta. The sequence goes on from JAUPFP010000096.1 coordinate 334,405, forward strand.
GCATCGGACGCCGCGGAGACAACTCTACTTGGGACTCTGACTGTAATAAGGTACCACCACGAAACCATATTCGGGAAAAACCCGACAAGTTCATCGTGGCCCTCATCGTACACAATCACCCAAGTCTACTAGGTGTGTGAGCCAAGGAGCGAGGAATTACCGTCTTCCACTTCGAGGACCAAATCAACATGGAACGAGAGTACAAGAATCTCCAAGATTGGATCCGGAAATTCTTCGGCTGGAGGAGGATCTTGAGCCTCATCGGATGTGCCGTTCGACAGCCCACCCTCCATGATGATCGACCATATATGCTCTTCCATGATGCCATGAGCGCCATAGAGAACCGAAGGAACCGGAGGTAATACAAGGGAACCACCGGGGTCGTCACTCAACTAGAGGCCGAGCTGTTCACCAGTCCCGAGAGTCCTGCCAACGGATTGGTTAAAGCAGTGTATTAAGCCAGCGGGACATTTCTTCTTTTCTAAGTATTTTTATATACTTGTTGTTTATGCATGTTTGCATTTATTTTTGTAATTTTTATCTTAAGTATTTTCATACTTGTTTTTACTTTTGTAATTTATGCACGTTTGCAGTCGTTTTTGTAGTTCAGCTTTTTAGTAATTTTCATACTTTTCATTTTATATGCATGTCTAAATTTTAATTTTTATATATAGGCCGCTGTCTATTTTTATAAGTATTTTTAGGCAGATGCCTACGTTTTATATGCTTTATATTTAATTTTAGGGAATTCTCCCTTATTTTTGTACTAGGCGTTTGCCTATTGGTTAATTTTTATATTTATATTTTAAATCTTGAAGTTGTATTCTGTGTAGGAATTTCATTGATAGCGAGTTGCTATTATTCTTGTGATTGTTTAAATAACGGGTTGTTATTTTATTAATATTAATTATGCTTATATCCAAACAGAATTTTAATTAACAATTTGTTGTGTTTTTAGCATTTCATACCAACGGGTATTTTAACGAGTTTTATACTACTTTTATACTTGGTGCACAGGGATGTGCCGCAAATCTAGTTGGGTGTGTAACGGATTTGGAATTATTATTTAGAATCACCCTGTAATTTAAAGTATTTTAATAGATGGGTTTCACCTCATGCTTGGGGGTGGCTGGGAGGTCATCACAACGATTCCTCCCTGCATACCAGGATGAGTAAAGAAAGGCGAGAGGCCTGTATCGTCAATTCTAATAGGATAAATACTAGAAGAATTGACGATGCAGAACTCTTGGCCAGTGAAACTCCTGTCAGGTGGAACGAAAAGGAAGAAGAAATCCTTTTCGTTTGTATTCGTAATTGAATTGAATTTATTTCATCTTATAGATGTATTGTATTATTTTTGTGTAATTTTAAGGTCCTGGTTGTGTCCAAGAAACTTGGACACACCTGGCGCCTTTGTTTCTTGATCACATGTTTTCATTGTTATTGAAAGTATTTAAACAGGACCGGGTGGATTGGGATACAGACTGATGATTGCCACAAATACGGAATCACCTAGATCTTGCTCTCTTCTCAATCCACAGCGAGTCGCTGTCTTTGTAAATAAAAAGACATTATCTAAACTATCAAATCCATGTGTGGACTCTGTTATTTTTGGGAAGTGGGACTTGTGGGACCCGTGTGTCCCTGGTGTTCTAGTATACAACACAGGTGCCAATAGACCGAAAGACTTGAGCATCAACGTTCAATCGACACTTTCAAATGGCTACCAGAGATCTCTCTGTGGGCCGTGAGAAAATGGGAATGTTACAATATAGATGGAGGGAGGGACAGAGATGGGTCATGCACCCCCCAGGCTAGTGTTCTGGGAGGATCGTGACTGATTCAGTTTTGCAATGTGTCATGTTGGTTTGTGCTATATTGTAGGTATGCAGTCAAATATAGTTTATGATTAAGAAGTATTCCCAAAATGAAACTGCACTTCAGATTTAGAATTTTATAATATTTCAATTCTTTAAATTTAACTTGTATTCTTTATTTTCAGGAAGAAGTAAAAAAGGGAGTTCCACCTCCAAGTGAAGCCTCAGTTGGCATTAAAGCTCCAGTGTATGAAATAAGCTGCAAAGAAGTGAGTTAACCGTCCATCTCATTGTATTATGCATTCCTCATAGTAGAACAAATTGTTTATGCAGTTGTTTTTCTAACTTTCAAGCAGTTGTTTATAACTAGTGGTTTTTTTTGGAAATGTATTGCACTCTAAAAAGCAAAAAGGTTTAGTACCACAGGATTTCACAGGAAACTACCCATGAATTCTTTGTACTTTATTGGTAGCTTCTGTGATGTCAGCATACTTTATTTGATCATGCTATTGTTGTAATGGTTAGTTTTCACAGCAATCACAGTGGTGGTCTGTGATTTCCTCTACCAGCAGAATAGTTTCTATTGAGGTCTGGGTTTGGTTTGGGTTTGAAGGCTTATGTAGGGAATGGGTTTTTAAGCTTTCAATCAGAATAGACTGGCATCTGTAATTTGTTGAGTATTTGGGTGGGTTTGATTACTTAATATATATTTTGGCCTATATAAATATTATACCCCAATCCTACCTTTAGTTGCTTCTCCATTGGTTCCTTGGATTTCCAGTTCAAATAATGAAAAACACAAAAATCTGTCTTAATATAATTCTTGGTATTATTCGTATATATCCAAAAACCAATCCAATGATTGAGTCTCAATTCCAATAATCAAATTCACAATATAATGCACAAAATCGGAAATCAAATAATCAATTGCAAAATCCAATGATCAAATTCTCATATCCGATAATCAAATTCACTACACAAGGTACAAAATCTCAAATCCAATAATCAATTGCAAAATCCAATGATCAAATTCTCATATCCAATAATCAAATTCACTACACAAGGTACAAAATCTCAAATCCAATAATCAGTTGATAAATCCAATGATCAAATTCTCATATTCAATTATCAAAAACACCAAAAACTTTATCTTAAGAGGATTACAGAAGCGTCGGCGTTTTTTTGACAGACGACACTATGATTGCAGTGTCCGACGTCAGAGGCGCCACTTGTATTGAATTAGCATAGACATATGCTAATTTAAATTTCAAACATATACAGTTAGGTTTGGTATCCATTATCTGGAGACATAAGTTTTTAAAATGTGATTAAAACTGTAATAAATATTAGATTGTTTAATGGAACTAATAAAGATTTTTCAGACTCTAAATCTGCCTTTAATCTCATAGGGAAAAAAACTACATATTTGGTATCCATTATCTTTTTTTACAAAGGTGATAATATAAAATAAAAAAATGTGGTGGTAGATTTATTTGTTTTCTATAAAACAAGTAAATTTCATTACCTAATTGCATGTGTATATTTTTATATTGAAGTAAAAGTCGTAATGGGCCAATTTTTTCAGATCAATAAGAATCTGATTGAGTCAAGGCCTGGTTAGAGAGTACATGACGTCACATTACACATAATATTCTATTATGTAAACTATGTGTATGTTTTGTTTTAGGTAGAAAATGTTGACCCGCCATGTTTGTTTTTGCTGCGTGTAAGTGATGTCTAAACCTTCACGTACTCTACTTCCATGCATGCTAGAAGAAATTTGATGAATTCCTCTAAAAGATTCAATTAAATTTCATGCAGAAATATGTATTTATAACCTTAGATGCGTACCTTGAAGTTCATGAAAAAACCCATCGGCATCAAATAATTACGGCTATGTCCGGTACTATAGAGCATAGTAAGGGCACCCAATTTCAAATTGTACAGTTACTATAGTTATTGTGGAGTCTATAGTATCTCAATGGCAACTGTCAAATTTGAAATAGGTGTGCTCATTCTTCTAAAAGGTGGGATGGGTAAATTTAAAAATAAGAAAACAAGAGCAAGAAAAGAAGACATGGCATAAAATTTTAGATTGTGTTCCTCTCAACCGTAGCCTCTATGGCACCTTATAGAAGGTTATGTCTAACCTAGGTGGTAGGTTGCCATGGAAGCAGACAGCCTACATTTTATAAAAAATAGACATTGCAACAAAAATAATGTATTTTCTATAGAGAAAACATCATGCCATTTATATATATGTATATATATATATATGTATATATATATATGTATATATGTATATATATATATAAATATATATATATAAATATATATATATATATATATATATATATATATATATATATATATATATATATATATATAAATATATATATATATAAATATATATATATAAATATATATATATATATAAATATATATATATATAAATATATATATATATACATATATATATATATGTATATATGTATATATGTATATATATTTGTATACGTTACCACCTATGTATAAAATGCCTAGGCAATATGCAAACCACACTTTTGCTAGTAAATATGCAAAATTCAGAATTTAGGACATGGACAAACAGACTAATGTTTCTGGCAATTCGCAAAATCACTAACATTCAGGCAATGTGCTAAATAACTAAACCTTATGGGACGGATTGCGATCCTTACCGGACGGCTTGCGAACCTTACGGGACGGATTGCGATCCTTACCTTAAAAATGAAAAGAACTTTTGAAAGTGGACATAAAAAAAAGAAAGAAGAATTAACTGGCAACTCAATTATCCCTTTTGTCTAAACTTGACAGTTCTTTCAAATCTACTGTCAATGTGATAAAAGAAGGTTCATCAACTGAGGGTAATCAACCAGATCAGCAGCAGTAGCCTCAAACTACATCAAACAAACATAAACACAAAACATGATATGGTCTTTGGGATGCTTTAACTAATGAAAACATCTCATTTTGGATTGAGAAAGGTCTCTGCTTGTCAACACTGGAAGGATTCGTTTGAAAAATCAAAGTAGACATTTAAAAACCAAGTACAATATTGCTCTTTTGGTCTCTTTTAATCCACCAAAATGAATGGCAAAAAATGCAGTCGAGAATGGCTAGTGTATTTTCCAACAACTGGTTGTTTGTATTGTTTTGTTTGTAAGCTTTTCTCATCATCATCATGTACATTATTCAATAATAGATTTAGTGACTGGCAAAATTCTGTCACAATTCAAATTCATGAAAACTCTGATTATCATATTGCATACATATTATATATATATATAATATCCCAGGTCTGTGTGTGTGTGTGTGGAGTAACAAAAACCATTGAAGCACGTCGGTATTTATATAAATTTGAATAAATGAACCGTTTTTTTCTTCTCAAGGTTAACTATATGTTGAACTCTTCCTTTGGAAAGTGTAGAAGGGGGAGAGAGAGAGAAAAGTGGGAGGGGTGATGGGAATAGGTTGGAAAGTGTAGAAGGTGGAGAGAGAGAAAAGTGGGAGGGGGTGAGCAGAATAAGTTGGAAAGTGTAGAAGGTGGAGAGAGAGAGAAAAGTGGGAGGGGTGAGGGGAATAGGTTGGAAAATGTAGAAGGTGGAGAGAGAAGAGAGAAAAGTGGGAGGGGTGAGGGGAATAGGTTGGAAAGTGTAGAAGGTGGAGAGAGAGAGAAAAGTGGGAGGGGGTGAGGGGAATAGGTTGGAAAGTGTAGAAGGTGGAGAGAGAGAGAGAAAAGTGGGAGGGGTGAGGGGAATAGGTTGGAAAGTGTAGAAGGTGGAGAGAGAAGAGAGAAAAGTGGGAGAGGGTGAGGGGAATAGGTTGGAAAGTGTAAAAGGTGGAGAGAGAGAAAAGTGGGAGGGGTGAGGGGAATAGGTTGGAAAGTGTAGAAGGGGAGAGAGAGAAAAGTGGGAGGGGTGAGGGGAAAAGGTTGGAAAGTGTAGAAGGGGGAGTGAGAGAAACATGGGAGGGGTGAGGGGAAAAGGTTGGAAAGTGTAGATGGGGAGAGAGAAAAGTGGGAAGGGGTGAGGGGAAAAGGTTGGAAAGTGTAGAAGGGGGAGAGAGAGAAACATGGGAGGGGTGAGGGGAAAAGGTTGGAAAGTGTAGATGGGGAGAGAGAAAAGTGGGAAGGGGTGACTGAAATTGAAATGAAAGGAGTAAAAAAGGAAAAAACGACGCGCATGCACACAATATTGCCGGTGAATTTTGCTCCCGTCATTTATGACGGGTTACCCCACTAGTGCTTACATATTTAGCAAGAAAATGGGGTTCAACTTTTGATTCAAAGTTAGAAGACATAAAAAGAACAAGTTTATTGGAGACAAGTCCTTTAATGTGTTGTTTAAGTTATATGCATGTTGGCAGAACATGGATTACCTTTCCGAGTAAACGATGAAAAATTTAATTTGGCCAGAAATGTAATTTTTCTTGGATTATTAGAGCTCATTGCCAAATTATATCCATTTCTTGCTAATCACATTGAACATCATGGGAATGTTGGCTCTGGAAATGTATCATATTTGTCCAAAACGGTATGTGATGAACTCATTGACCTTATGGCAAAAAAGTCAGAAAATGTGTTTTAGAGGGGCAGACTAATTGTAGGTCACTAGGTTACCTACACTTTAGAAATGTAGGTCACTCAGTGACCTACACTAGGTAACCTACACTAGGACTAATTGCAAGTCACTAGGTGACCTACACTAGGACTAATTGCAAGTCATTAGGTGACCTACACTAGGACTAATCATAGGTCACTAGGTGACCTACACTTTAGAAATGTAAGTAACTCAGTGACCCACACTTCCTACAGCTATTCAGACAAGAGTTGCGGGTCACTTGTGACTTACATCTTAAATAGCTATTCAGACAAGATTTGCGGGTCACTTGTGACTTACATCTTAAATAGCTATTCAGACAAGATTTGCTGGTCACTTGTGACTTACATTTTAAATAGCTATTCAGACAAGAACTGTGGGTTACTCAGTGACCCATACTTCATATAGCTATTCAGACAAGATTTGTGGGTCACTCAGTGACCAACACTTCAAATAGCTAATCAGACAAGATTTGCAGGTCACTCAGTGACCTACACTTTATATAGCTATTCAGACAAGATTTGCAGGTCACTCAGTAACCCACACTTCATTCAGCTATTCAGACAAGTGTTGTGGGTCACTCAGTGACCCACACTTCAATTCAATTCAATTCAATTCATTACACCTGTGATCAGCTTGAGAGCCATGTGATAGGTGGGATTTCTCCCAATCACAAATCACGTCAATCGGACAAAACTTAAACATCATCATCAAATAATTGAACTCGTCTTAACATATAGCTATTTAGACAAGTTATGTTGGTCACTTAGTGACCTACACTTCATATGGCTATTCAGACAAGAACTGTGGGTCACTCAGTGACCCACACTTCATATGGCTATTCAGACGAGAACTGTGGGTCACTCAGTGACCCACACTTCATATGGCTATTCAGACAAGAACTGTGGGTCACTGAGTGACCCACACTTCATATGGCTATTCAGACGAGAACTGTGGGTCACTCAGTGACCCACACTTCATATGGCTATTCAGACGAGAACTGTGAATCACTCAGTGACCCACACTTCATATAGCTATTCAGACAAGAACTGTGGGTCACTCAGTGACCCACACTTCATATAGCTATTCAGACAAGAACTGTGGGTCACTCAGTGACCTACACTTCATATAGCTATTTAGACAAGATTTGCAGGTTACTCAGTGACCTACACTTTAGCAAGCTATTCAGACAAGAACTGCAGGTCACTCAGTAAGCCACACTTTAGAGAAGGTATTATAGCAAAACTTGTATTGTGCTGCTGTGATGCACAGTTTTGTTGTGCAGTTGTATTGCAGTTTTTTTGCTCTGTTGTGTTGCAGTTTTTTTGCTCTGTTGTGTTGTGCAGTTGTGTTGGTGTTCTTGTGCAATTTTTTGCGCAGTTGTGTTTTGCAGTTTTTGTACAGTTTTTGCACAGTTTTTGTGCTGTTTTTTGTGCAGTTTTTTACGAAGTTTTTTTTGTGCAGTTTGCACAAATAAACTATACTAAAAACTGCCCAAAAACTTCTCTTAAAAGCCACTAAAAATTGCACAAAAAGACTGCACTAAAAACTGTGCTAAAACCACTAAAAAATTGTGCTAAAAAACTAAAAAAACTGCACAAAAAACGGGCCAAAAAACTGCACTTTGTAACAACCTGGGTGGTCCATTACAATACACCCGGAAAATCTGACCAAAATTCACCGGTATAAGGTTTCTTAATGGGGATGGGATCACACCTGTAGCAGTGCACAGTGGTAGGGTGGCAGCAACTCCACAGAGCCTCTTTCTCGTCCCAGACAGTGCCAACATCATATACTTAACGAGAATATTGCGTTCTAACACCGGTTCCACCGAGAGCGGACATGAGTTACTGGTCGAAACAAAATGGAGATGACACCTCGGCTCCCCCTCTCACCGGTTAACTCCCCAAATGATTGACACGACATGGTATAAATATAAAAGAAGATATTTTTATTTACCCTTATAGTTTAAAGCAGTAGTTATATTTACAGGCAATGACTAGCCTACTTGGCCAGCTCAAAACAAATTAATGTGAGTGATATTCGGCCACTTGACTTGTTCAAGCAACTCTTTATGCTCTCTTTTATGTAACTCATCTCTTCTCTTGACTGCGTGGTGGCTGCACGGAGAAGATTCGAGCTATAGAAGTAGTTGGATGGTGATGGATTGTAACCATCTTTCTGCATAGGGGTGTAAATCTGTCAGAAGGGTGGTGACCATCCACCTCTGTTCGCCATTGTTGTTCATCTTCTTTTGTTAGGAAGATCTGCTGCTCCGTAGAGATCAATATGTCTTCTTGCCTTATGGTGTCTCCAGCTTGTCTACAGAAGGGTTAGTTTCAGAACAGTAGACAATGCAGTTTCATTTTATAAACACTTTATTTATTCTTGCATAAAAACATATACGTTACAAGAATGAATTCTATTAATGTGATACGGATATAAGAATCAGCATAGTACACAATTTGAGCGAAAGAGTGGACAAAGAACAAAAAGGAGCATGGTCTTTTTATACCATGGACCTGTGTACATCTTCGAGGTGTAACCAGGTCCAAGTGACCATGGTCCTACTAGTATCAATATGGCACTTGAATGTTAATTAGAGAGGGAGAGAGGGACAAGTATGAGTTGTTTACCCCCATTCTATGGTTTTGGTCGGATCATAAGTTACTGGGGTTACATTTTATAAAACAAAAGCCTAATGGATAAGTAAAACTTGCACAACTAGCATTGAAGTTGTCAGGCCTGACACACTTCCACACACACTTCCAACACACTTCCCTGATTAAATGGCTGGCCTGGCCATTTAATACCTCCAGGCAGCTCTGCCTAGAGGTGGACAGTGGTCACTTATGACCTCTCATTCATTGAACTAAATGGGGAGGCCTGCTGACTTCATTATGGCATCTGCCCAACAGCCTCCTGTATGCTGCCCGGCAGACTACCATAGAGTTCATCTGCTCAATAAAAATTTTTGACCTTAGCAGACAAGGTTGCCACAACTTAAAAACTGCGAATAAACTATGCAAAAAAACTGCATTAAAAACCACTAAAGAAATCCACAAAAAACTGCATTAAAAACCACTAAAGAAATGCACAAAAAACTGCTAAAAATGTGTGCAAAAAAACTGCAAAAAAACTGTGCTAAAAACTGCAGTAAAAACTGCTAAAAAATGTAAAAGAAAAAATGCGCTAAAAACTGTCTTCGGTAAAACAAATGCACTAAAAACTGCACAAAAACTGCAGTATAGAACTGTGCAAAAAACTGCACATAAAACTGCAGTAAAGAACTGTGCAAAAAACTGCACAGAAAACTGCGATAAAAATGTGCAAAAGAACTGCACTAACAACATGCACAAAAAACCACTAAAACTGCTAAAAAAAGCAAAAAACTGCAATAAATCTGTAACAAATCTGTCACACAACTGCACAACACAATGGCTTAACACAACTGCACAACACAACTTCACAACAAAACTACATGTTGCATTGTGTTGCACAGGTGTGTTGTGCAGTTGTGTTGTCTTGGTTGAATACTTATTTAAAGTGTAGGTCATGAGTGACCCATGAATCTTGTCTGAATAGCTATGTTAAGTGTAGGCCACTGAGTGACCCACAAATTTTTTCTGAATAGCTATTTAAAGTGTGGGTCACTGAGTAAACCACAGTTCTTGTCTGAATTTTAATCTAAAGTGTTGGTCACGAGTGACCTGCAAATCTTGTCTGAATAGCTATATGAAGCGTGCATCACTGAATGACCCGCAAATCTTGTCTGATTAGCTATATGAAGTGTAGGTTACTGAGTGACCCGCAAATCTTTTCTAAATAGCTAGTTAAAGTGTAGGTCATGAGTGACCCACAAATCTTGTCTGAATAGCTATTTAAAGGTTAGGTCACTGAGTGACCTGCAAATCTTGTCTGAATAGCTATTTAAAGTGTAGTTCACGAGTGACCAGCAAATTTTGTCTGAATAGCTATTTAAAGTGTAGTTCACGAGTGACCCGCAAATTTTGTCTGAATAGCTATTTGAAGTGTAGTTCACGAGTGACCCGCAAATTTTGTCTGAATAGCTATTTAAAGTGTAGGTCATGAGTGACCCACAAATCTTGTCTGAATAGCTATATGAAGTGTAGGTCACTGAGTGACCTGCAAATCTTGTCTGGATAGCTAGTTAAAGTGTAGGGCATGAGTGACCCACAAATCTGGTCTGAATAGTTATATGAAGTGTAGGTCATGACTCATGAGTGACCTGCAAATCTGGTCTGAATAGCTATATGAAGTGTGGGTCACTGAGTGACCCACAAATCTTGTCTGAATAGCTATATGAAGTGTGGGTCCCTGAATGACCTACATTTCTAAAGTGTAGGTCACTGAGTGACCTACGATTAGTCCTAGTGTAGATCACTGAGTGACCTATGATTAGTCCTAGTGTAGGTCACTGAGTGACCTACATTTCTAAAGTGTAGGTCACCTAGTGACCTACGATTAGTTTGTCCCTGTTTTAGATATACGAGAAGATAATTCCACACCAGATTCATTATGTCTGTTGATTCCACACCAGATATATCACATGTTGACCAATTAACTGTTGTACGATTTGTATCACCTCATCATGGATATCCTATTGAACGATTTTTAACATTCCTACCATTAGAAAACCATTCGGGAGAAATGAATGCAAAATTGACTTTAAGAGCCTAGATACAGCGTTTAATTCAAAATTTCTCCGGGTTTAAAGTCACGTAACTAATAGAAACATAATTTCACGTGCTAAGCTTATAAAAGGAACATCGTGAAGCCAATACATGAACGCACGTGCTAATTATTTTGTTATTGTTCTAAATTGCTTTTAATGAAAGTTCTTCAAATGTTTGTGGGACGATCTATTTGTCCTATGGGATTTAACATGGAATTAAAAAACTATTTTGAACCTTTTTTTTAAATAGGACAGTTTCAAAATTTATATAAAGCAAGCACTTAAAGAACAATACTTTTTATTGCATTTTGAGCTTTACTGTATCTTCATTGAGCGATTGTGAGACCATTCTTTGTAATTTATGCAACACCATATAGTAACACTAATTTGTCTCCGTCTGCTCAAAACAAGATGTAGGTGTATCTAGATTTTTAACAAGTGTAGTGGACAATATTATAATAATGCAGCCATCATATGCCTGGAAAATATAAGGGTATGCAACAAAAATTTTGGAAATAAGTGTGCCATATATATTCCTTGTGCTGGGCATTCACTAAACCTTGTTGGCCGAGCTGCAGTTGATTGCTGTTTAGATGCTGTGCATTTTTTTTGCTATTGTGCTGCTAATACATGTACATGTATATACTTTCTTCTCTGCTTCAACAAAACATTGGGCTACTCTAAAATTATTAATTGGTTCTACTGTAATTCTACAGTATGAAACCACCTTTCCGACACTAGATGGGAAGCATATATGATAGCTACTGCAGCAACTATGATTCAATCAATGATGCCTTATGTAAAATTCAGTATGATGAAAATGAAAATGGTGAGACTAAGATAGAAGTGGGAATTATTCAGGATAAAATGGAGGAATTTGAATTCATGTTTATGCTTATACTATGGATTGTATACTAGAGCAGTTCTATAAAACTAACAAAACCTTACAAAACACTCATGCATCACTAAGTACATGTGCAAATTTATGCATATCATTGTCATATTTTGTAAAAGAGACCAGAAACAATTTCAATGAAGTTGAGCAAAAGGCCAAAGAAAAGTTGCCAGAAGTAGATTATAAATGTAAGTAAAAAAAAAAAGATCAGAAGAAAAAAATAAATTAATGATGGAAATGCATCTCACATTGATGAACTTTTGCCAAAAGATAAATTTAGAATAAAATCCTTCATTCCCATTATGAATTTCTTACAAACTAATTAACAAAATACATCAGAAGTGTATGAGAATATTTCGAGTAAATTTTCATTTTTTTTTTAATTTTGACTTGTCAGACAAAGATCGTAGAGAAGAAGTAAATTGTTTAATAAAGTACTACCCAGAAGATATAGATGACAGTATTTATGGAGAAATAAAACACTTTAATCTGTGAAGACAATATACAATCAGGTTTTCCAAGTATTGAAGTTATATTTCGAATTTTTTGAGCCTCATGATAAGAAATTGTTCAGCAGAGAGATCTTTTAGCAGGCTAAAGAGGATAAAGAATGAATACAGAACTACAGTGCACCTCCCTGGCCATTTTGTGCATTGAGAATGACAAGCTTCGAAGCTTATTCTTGGATCATATAATAGTTGACTTTTCTATGATAAAGTCACGAAAAAAGATGTTATGAAATTTTCGTTTTCTATTTTCTATTTTCTATTTATATTTCTTAATACCACAAATGTTAACGAATTAAAATGCTAAAAAAAATGTTGTGATGATTTTTTGGTGGTGGGGAAGGGCCTCTTAAATGTTATAGCTTATGGCCGCAAGAAGTCTAACTCCAGCCCTGCTCCCAATCACAAATTATCATTCAGGTAAAAGAAGACATTGTTAATTTGAAATCGTCCTAAAAAAAAACTATGAACTGGAAGAGAATTCCATAGTGTAATAATAACATTTGGGAAGAAAACACAAAAATATGCATCAGTTCTAGCCATTGATTATTTTATAGTCTTTGATTGCCCTTGTCTTCCCTTACGAGGATGTATATTTAATAAGTCATTAAGTAGGGCAATTTTATCATCTGTGATGAAACATCCGAAAAGGGCAAGTTAGGTAGTGTCAGGACCCAAACTGGTCGGACAAACTTTTTCTCTGTTACTAATTGACTCTTACGGCCAGGCGGCCTCGTACTGTGCTGTTTAATATAGTGAACTTGCTATACAAGATGGTTCGACGTACAAAAAAGTCCCACGCCGAAAAATACTGGTCGAAAGATAGCGGCGACAAGGCGAAATGCTGTTAGCCCAAAAACACATCGGGCACTGGTCCGAGCCGTTCCAAAGGTGATGATGCAGCACGAAGTACATAGTTTGCGACCCCAAGTCGAAACCCCCAAACACCATAAAAGTTTATTAAATCAAAACTTAAATAGATACATACAAATGAGGTGCCGGACTTTGGCCAGCTCGAAAAGCCCGTAATGCCTAGTTCTCACAACCTTCTTGTAGCTCAGGCTAAAATAACCTTGGCTAAACGACTGTTCACATGTGAGCAGTTACATATAGGATTTGTGACTTGCCTAAAGGTGGCGCTCACTACAGCATATTTATTTCATTTTTACAAATTTGGCACTGGCCATTATGTGTGTATAGCCTGCATAATGTATACATAATTGGAGGGAAAATGGTCTATAAAGATCAACAACCAACGATCTATAAAGAATAGATTGGCAATTTCATAGACATCAGCGCCCCCAAACTGAGGCTACTGCAGCTATGCACCGCCATGACAGTTATAGGCAGAAAGGACAGTGATCAGCAGTCAAATACATTAGGGCAGATGGACAGAAAAGGCAGAATTTCGTTATTTCTGGGCAGGTCGCAATATTTTTATGCAGGTGAGGGTAATCGAGGGTAGGTGGGGGTACTACCTACTAAATTTTAACCATTACCTGCCCGAAAAAAAAATTTCCGGAATTTTAAAAAAATTTTGAATTTTTTTGTATAGGGCAGAATGGGCAGAATTTTGTTATTTCTGGGCAGGTCGCGATATTTTTGTGCACGTGAGGGTAATCGAGGGTAGGTGGGGGTACTACCTACTAAATTTTAACCATTACCTGCCCGAAAAAAAAATTGCCGGAATTTTAAAAAAATTTTGAAATTTTTTGTATAGGGCAGAATGGGCAGAATTTCGTTATTTCTGGGCAGGTCGCGATATTTTTGGGCAGGTAAGGGTAATCGAGGGTAGGTGGGGTACTACCTGCCAACAGTGAAAAAGCGAATGACTGTAACAGCAACAGCTAACAGCTAACCAAATTAATTATTTTCAAAGGCCATTGTATAAATCACGTTTATGTACGTATTTTATTATTCATGTTAAATACGTGTATTTTGGTATTTAATTGTGTAAAATAAATAATTAAATTTGATTGTATAGTATTCAGTATAATTTTACGAGTAAGTTACATAAATAATGAACAAATACATTAAATGTGCAGTTCCTTTTCTCAAAAAAAAAAACAAGAATATATGAGTTTGCTATGAGCAGCCTATAGGCAATTGAGAGCTTTTTGCCTTTTACTGTCATGGCCGCCGTAGTGTTCAATTCGCCTCAAAATGGCGTCTTAACTGCCAATCTATTATTTATAGATCGTTGAATACACCTTAATAACAGCAGCCATTTTTAAACTGACTACATAACAATCTTGTTTTATAGTTTTAAGAAAAGTCAGTAACTTATTTTTTATAATGAAGATAGTAATAAACACGAAAGATGATAGTGGCGATTGCACGTCGCCCACTTTGTACACTTTTCTCAAAAGTTTTTTTTTTTATTATTCGCACAAACACCAATATGAAATAAAACAAAAAGTCGCCATAAAAGGAAGAATGCTTTGAAAGTCTTAACAGAAGACCTCATTTTGCCTTTAGCAAAGTACGCTCGTAATTTCAGGTCTATTTACAGACTATAAAAAATTCCCATTGAAAATTTAATAATTTTATTTGCTACAATGGTGCCATCTGTCAGTACAAATAACGCTTTAAGTATCTATAAAGCGACCTTAAAGGTGAAAGTCAAATTTGTGTGAAATAAAAGTGATTTTCATTTCTCATTTCAATATCTCTCCAATATGCCATTTATCAAATGTGCAATTAATATAATCTATTATAAAACCATAAATATAGACAATCATTTGATATGCCCTAATTGAAGGTTTTTCTAAATTTGAAAACTAAATCTCGGAAAAAAAACAGTTTTTTTTAATAATTATTATATTATGTGCATTGAAAATCAAACGGGGTATTAATGAGCCTTGCGTTAATTTTTATGTTGTATATTTTATACATTTTTTAGTGGGGACAGTTATACAGCACGGTCTTGTACACGATTCAAAATCAGATCGGATCTCGATCAGCAGATCATCATTTGCCTGTGGTTAATGATCTTTATAGGCATGCCCAAAAAGCTTTTGGAATTAGTGATGAGGAACACAAACGGTTTCTCGAAGTTGCGCAAAAGGAACAGGTAAAGGAAAACATTCGTTATTTAAAAAAATATTTCTACATGGAAATATGTATGTAAAAACTAGTTCTTTTAAATATTTCGAAAATTTTCAAATAGTTTTGTTTTTAAATTTTAATTATTATTTTAGCCACCAATTTTGGTTCTTAATGTCACCGTGATCGAGGCTAAAGAGTTGGAAGCTAAGGATCCAAATGGTACATAAAATTGTTTTTTTTTCTTTTAATAATACATTTGTTAAAAATCTGTAATGGTGTGTAACAACCCGCCCTGGGTTGCCCACAATACCCCAGAAGTTTACCTTGAAGTTACCGGATTTGACTCCGATTAGGTGCAGGATTGCAGCCGTGCTTGCCCCTGACCGACTGGACCATTATATTCTCCCAGGCAACTCCACCTATAAGAGGACAGTGACTCCATCTGACCTCTCACCCATTAAACTCAATGGTGAGAGGACTGCTGGCACCAATATAGCGTTTGCCTGGCTGTCTACTAGGGTGGAGTGAACTGTATAGGATGAAAAAAAATATTGGCTTTCGAATTTGGCAGGGGGTGGAAAAGTTGCGTTTGGGTATCAGTATATCCACCGTAAAATTTCATGGACCTAGGATAACATCTGGAGGTGCCCCAATCGCTTTCAATTTTGTATTAAAAATCTATGAAACTTAATACAAATACATATAATACAAAAATACATATTTTTTGCAATTAACGTAAACCAATATTTAATGGAATGCAATTGACCTTTTTAATTTACAAAAACGAGCATAAACACATAACACTTTAAACAGTCTTAAAACAAACACTAATGAACTAAAATTAAATTTTATTTTGATGCGAATTCCGCCTTTGCATTGAAGGTCTTCATAAGGGTTCTGGATTCGATTCTAGCCCGAATAAATCCATCTCTTTGGTCTTCCCCACATACAGCCGCCGATGCCTCGTTCACAAGTTTAATGCAGCGCTCGGTTCCCTGCGTATGGCACGGATACTTGGGAAATTCTAGGATGATGTCAGATGTGGCTGTGGCCGCATCTCGTACAAGGTTCCGAATTTCAATATCAGTCATATGCTTTGTGAGAGGCGGCTCATTTCTGTCTGTATCATGCCACTGTATCATGTTGATATAGTCCTTAGCATCAAAGTTCAGAATTGGGACTCTGAATTGATGCACGGCACCTGGTGTGTCCTGTTGCCTTGCAGCTAGGATCCTCCTACAAGCCAATTCCCGGATATGCTTTCTTTCATCTGTTAACATTGCTAGCTGTATATTTTCATTATGTCCAAAAATGCATTTCTTTGAATCACTGGATCCACGATAGCTCTCAACTCTCGTGGCAGGTACCTTGAGAATGTAATCACTCTGAAGAGGTGACGAGATCCCTCAGTGCATGATGATTTCATCTTGATGTGAGTCGAGGTTGGAGCATAGACTTTCATAACGTATGTAGCTAGTGCTACAAGGTTTTCCGATGGATCTGCAGTAGCCACATACAACCTGAGGATTCTGTTAGCTGTTGTCAGCCACCTTGAATGAACAACTGGACCAGGCTTTAGAAGAGCTAGATCAGCGGGACAATCTCCAGCTGATACAGCTTGGCACATGCTGAACAAATATTTCTGTGATCGGAGCTTAAATCATCGTTGTCAACATTTGGAAAATTTTCAAGTTTAATTGAAGAGAATGGAACAACTGGCATTACTTCGCACTTCTAAATAGCCTTTCTTATTGGTCCAGAAAACGCTTTAGGACCATGTGTTACACCATCAAGTTTGTGTAGTAGATGTCGTAAAGCTGAATGATAATTAAAAATATCACAGGTTTCATCACAGTTAATTAAAAGAATAATTTGACATTTAAAACCCCCAATCAATTTTCTTTCTAATTTTATTATTTAAATTTCGGTTTGACTAGAACACTCAAAGTTTAAAAATAAATGCTAACCTCTTGACAAAAGAAATAAAACTCTTTTAAAACTTGACTTTTAAAACACATGTTTTGCCAGTAATGAATTTTCACCAAAAAGAAACTTTTTACTTCAAAGAAATTTCTTATCTCCTTCAAACCCCCAAAATAAAACGATCTGTATAATACGTTTCCTCGTTGTCTTGTTCTTCCGGGGTCCTTTCCTGGGTCCAGATGGCCTTTTTGGTTCCTGGCTCCAGGTTCTGCCTCTGTCGAAAGGATGGTGAGGTCCTCCAGCATTCCTAGTGGCGTCCATAATGGCGGTTTGCTCCTTACATTGTCCTGTGTGGTTCTCAATTTCAATTTCCGGCCGGAAGTGGGAGGAGCTTCTATCCTTAAAAAACTCTTTTCTCCCTTTTTATCCCACCAGGCGGCGCTCTGTATAGCGGCAAATTTGAATTTAAACCTTTACTTTTTGCAATTTCGATGTTATTACATCGTTTTATGGGGTTTTATTGCCAAATTTTTTTCTTTTAAAACGCAATTGATTTCCAATGTTTTCAATTGAAGTTTTACCATATGTTTGCACACAGGGGTTGCAGATGTCTTTTTCTTAGAGGTATTTTCAGCCATTGTGTGTCTTCCTAAATTTTATCTTGGACACCCTGTCCTCATTTTCTTTTTGTTTTTGATGATCACCCTGATTGTTTTTCGTGCCACCCTCACAATTTTCCATCAATACATCATCCCGATAAAGATGTTCCTCCGTAGTTCCACCCTGTAACTTATACTTTTTGCCTTTTCGAGGTGTCTCTTCCCCTTGAAGATATTTCTCTCTTCCCCTTGAAGATATTCCTCTTTTCCCTTATCAGGAGCAGCTATTCCTAGCTTCACTGAACCTGATTTCCCATGGACTGCATCACAACATTCACCTTAGATGTTCTGACAAGCCCACTTTGCAGTGGCGCCATTTGTAGGTATCCCTCTTGGAAACAACAACTCTCAATACCAGTTGCAAGGTTTCCTTTTTGTTCCTTTACAGGAGCAGCTACTCCTATTTTTGCTAACTCCTATTTCCTTATGGGCTTGGTTTCGACATTCTTCCTGAATGTTTTTACGGCCCCACTGTGCAATGGTTTCTTTAGTTGACCTCCCCCTTGGATGGTATGGCTTCGGATTACTACTGCAATTTCCTCACGTGATATCAGTTTTGTTGAGGCTTCTTGTCAGGCCACAGCTTGGCTTCCCTTTTGTGTCTTTGCAGCCGCCGTATGTCGGTCATCTGGGCACAGGTCTTTGGGCTCCCCTATGGATCCTTCCTGTCGCACCTTGATGCACATAACGTGTGGTTGCTCGGAGACTTCGTTTTGTTGACGAATCTGAGCTTGGACTTCTTGATGACTCCAAGTTGACATTGTTTCTTCCATTATCCTTTTCCTTGGTTGTTTCGGCTTTGGGCATCACAACTTTGGGGCTGAGTGGCACCTTTAGAAGTTTAAAGCCTCTTCTATTATATTTTTCATATGAAAATAGTGCATCACACCATTAACATGTACAGGCACCATTTTCATACCATTTGGCAAGGTGTGAATTTTGTCAACCTCAACGGTATTAGAAAGTTTCGTTGCCGTCGTTGCCAATGGTTCGTTGACTCTGCTTACAGTTGTCGGGGTAGCCGCAGCAACACTTTACTGGTTCCGGTTTTGGTCTTGCAGGATTTAGGCAGTCATGTCCCATGTGGCCCGCCTCCAAACATTGGTAGCAGAAAGAGCGGCCCCTGGGGTTTATTCCAAGGACTTCTCTGTCTGTTTTGCTGTTCCTGGTTTGTTTGTTTTGGTCCTTGGTTGTCATCCTTTTCAGGCGGGTTTAACTTTTTGTCTTGTCTGCTTGATGTCTTCGGTTGACTGTTGGTTTTCTTGACTTCCTTGATTCGACTGGCTTGCACCCGTTTTGGTCATAGGTCCAGCCGATGTCTTATAAACCAACTCATCCACAAGTTCACCTTCAGTTTGAGTAGTGAAGCGAATGAACTCATGGAACTGATCTTTTGGCACCCCATACAGATGTTTTCGTAATGCTGGTAGCAGACTTCCTGAGCGTAGCTATGAGCAAAGATTCATCATCGTTTGGATTAATCCTATACATTTCTGCATATTTTTCAACATAGACTCGAAATGTTTTGTAGTCTTGCTGACACCTCTCAATCAATTCTCGATTCATGCGGACTTTTTGGTCAGGTAGGAGGAATTCAGCGATGATTTTTTTCTTCATGATTGACCATGTGATTTCTTCATCTTCATAAGCAGAACGGAAGTGTGCGAGCCATTTGATTGCACGCTTCCATAAGAGCCCTGTAAAGTGACTGATCGCTGCAGGGAGTTCCAGTTATGTGCATTAGCGATGTCTTCAAATTTTTCAACGTACAGGAGGATGTTCTCGTCACGTTCGTATTTTGGGAATTCCTGTAGCAGATGTAGCGAATTCTTTTCAAAGTACGGCGTAGGTCCTAGGTCCCGTGTCCACATCTTTGTTTCATCTGTGCCAGGCTTGCACCTGGGTTCAATTGATCTCTTGTCGCTGGTTGAACCCACCCTTTTTTTGCTTCGTTCGTCGCCCAAGACTTGACGAACCAGCTCTTCCTGCTTTTCCATTGACAACTTTCTGATGATGTCGGCAATGGCAGCTTTCTCTGGCGTATTGCTTCCATCATTGTACTGCACCTCTGGCTTGACGACAACTGAAGTGGGTTGAGGTATTCCCTTTTCTTCTTCAGCCTCCTCCGGTTTGGTCCGCTGTCTCCTTACGATTTTCTTCAACGCAGCAGTTTTCTTTTTTCGACGTCTCTCCTCCCTCAGTCTCTCCATATCCCTCAGGTCCTTGAGTAGTTTCTGTAGGCTGGTCATTTCTGACGTCGATTATTGTCTGCTGCATGTTTTTCAACACGATCCTTTGTAGCTTATGGAGTAACAAGTTGTTCCACTACCCGGCACCTCTACCAAATTTGTAACGAACCACCTTCATGGGGGATAGAATGTACCAAAAAGTGGTTGGCTAAACCACTTATTCTGTCCTGGTTTGGGAGGAAGGGAACAAATTAATCCATTTTCGTTTCCTCAGAAGTTCCTCTTTAGTGAACTTTTACAGATAAAAGGATCTTTTAGCTGTCTGTTACTCCTTGGACTTTCGCCCGTTAACAGCTAGTTGATCGTGTTCTCCTATGTAGTCTCATCTAGGATAGGAGATCGAGGTTGGGACTGTGAGGAAAAAGGGCCCAAGCCCCGTAGTGTGACCCAAACAGGATATTGGCATCGTCAGCTGTTAGAACTAGGTCAACCGTCTGTACGATAGTACAGAGGGATGACAAAGTCTCATGCCATTACAAATCAAAACCAAACGATCCAGGAGAAAATAAACGTGCCAGGATTGCTCCCGGACTTATCGTTTCAATATCATATCTCAGATTTGGAAAATTTTGAGTAAATACTTTGCTTGATCCTAGTAAAAGTCTGCATTGTGTTGAAGAAATTAATAAGCAAAAACACAAGCCAGAACTTCAACCAAGGACCAGTCACTTCTCTGTAAAAGACATAACCAATTTTGCTACAGATGTAATTTGTGAGATCAAAGGTGAACTTACCCATAACCCACGTGGGTTAATTTATTCTTTGGAAAAAGCTTGATGCAATAAAAAAGCCTTCCAAGCTGCCAACTTTAAAGAGACCATTAACTCCAGATCCTTTCAAAATTTTGCCAAGACTTACACAACGATTGCCAAAACGATTTTTAAAATTTAAAATGTTATTAATATAATGTAAAAAAATAAAAAGCAATTAACTTCATATAAATGAACTTTATCAGATAGATGCGCCACCAAACAACAGACGTTAGCAATAATAAAACCAAAGTAAACTCCTCTACTTGAATTTTGATGTTGTCACCTCACATTACTTTTAACTCCCGATTCAAATACATGTATTGTCTATTCATTTCAAAGTACTATGGATTTAATATTTGAATTATACCACCTGCCACGTGGCTCTTGAGTTGATATGAAAGTTGTTTTTAGTTTAATATATGACTAGGGAATACATGTATTTGATTAAGGAATTATGAAAGTGTGAGGTGACAACATTTGCCACTAAATTGAGGGGTAGACATTCGTTTTTAGAAATTTAAAATGGTGATTCATAAAAGTCACTTCATTTTGAAGTTTTTTATAATTTTATTGACTTATTTTTAATTTTAAAAATCGTTTTGGCAATCATTTGGTAATCAGTCTTGACAATATTTGAAAAGTAATTTCTCCAGGGAGGTAATGGTCTCTTTAATGTTATGGGGTTCTGGTGAAATTTGATTATTTTTCACAAAAATGAGGTAAATGGAGGAAAATTGAAAATTCTAATGTAGCCTACTAAGAAGCCCATCTAACGATGTGTATACTGGAAAGGCAAATGTGCTCAGCACAATACAGTCGTTTGCCCCGCCCTTTTATGGCTAGCCTAATACTTGAGTGTCTTGCAGGTGTAATCCGGAATTTGCGAGAACTAGTGTAGGAAAAAAGACTAAGGCATGTACAAATTCAAACACCCAATTCATTCCTCTTCATGTTAGTGAGCATCTGAGGAACCGATTTTTTCGTATATACTGTATATATATATGGGGAAATGAGGAAAATGAACAGGTGAAGAGACCCGAAAAGACCATTTACCAAACACCAAAAAAATTATATCATACTCCTGCACATTGCGAACACCAAGCCATTCCGTAAGGTTTGCAAGCCTTTCCGTAAGGTTTGCAAGCTTTTCTGTAATTTGCAAGCCTTTCCGTAAAGTTTGCAAGCTTTTTCCCGAGGTTCACAAGCCTTTCCATGTGGTTCGCAAGCCGTCCCGTAAACTTCGCAAGCCATCCCGTGCGGTTCGCAAGCTGTCCCGTGCACTTCGCAAGCCATCCTTTGCGATTCGGAAGCCATCCCGTAAACTTCGCAAGCCATCCCGTGCAGTTCGCAAGCTGTCCCGTGCACTTTGCAAGCCATCCCCTGCGGTTCGCAAGCCATCCCGTGCGGTTCACAAGCCATCTCCTGCAGTTTGCAAGCTGTCCCGTGCGGTTCACAAGCCATCTCCTGCAGTTCGCAAGCCGTCTTGTGCGGTTTGCAAGCCGTCCCGAGCGGTTCGCAAGCCGTCTCCTGCGGTTCGCAAGCCGTCCCGTGCAGTTCGCAAGCCGTCCCGTGCAGTTCGCAAGCCGTCCCGTGCTGTTCGCAAGTTGTCCCGTGCAGTTTGCATGCCGTCCCCTGCGGTTCGCAAGCCGTCCCCTGCGGTTCGCAAGCCATCTTGTAAGGTTCCCAAGCCTTCCTCTGTGGTTCGCAAGCCGTCCTGTAAGGTTTGCAAGCTTCCCGTAAAGTTCGCAAGCCATCCGGTAAGGATCGCAATCCGTCCCATAAGGTTCGTAAGCCGTCCGGTAAGGATCGCAATCCGTCCCATAAGGTTCGTAAGCCGTCCGGTAAGGATCGCAATCCGTCCCATAAGGTTCGCAAGCCGTCCCATAAGGTTCGCAAGCCGTCCGGTAAGGATCGCAATCCATCCCGTAAGGTTCGCAAACCGTCCGGTAAGGATCGCAATCCATCCCGTAAGGTTCGCAAGCCGTCCGGTAAGGATCGCAATGTGGCAACCTAGTCTGCTCTATTTTTAAATTTGTGATAGAGCAGACGAATTCCCTATGGTGGTCTGCCTGACAGCTACAGTAGGCTGTTGGGACGGACACCATTTTGGTGCCAGCAGACCTCTCACCAAGAAGTCTATGGGTGAGAGGTCAGATGTGACCACTTTCCCCTCCAGGTGGAGTTTCCTGGAGGTTTCCTGTGGCTGACCAGGCCACAGGAAACCTCCAGGAAACTCAGTGTGTTGTAGGCAGCTCAAGGGACTAGACCTGTGGGTGGAGGTCAGGAAGACCTCCACTGTCCGGCGTTTGGTCTTTGGCTTTGGTCTTTGTTTGCCTTGTTGACCTTGTGGCCTTTGTTTTTGTATATATTTATGGGGGTAGTTGTGCCAAGTTGTGTAAATATTCACTGAGTTATTTATTGTCGTTCATTGTAAGTGTATAGTTAAACACTTTTTCATCTTACTTTATAGAAAACAAATAAATCTACCACCACATTTTTTTAAAAATAGATAATGGATACCAAATATGTAGCTTTTTTTTTCCTATGAGATTTTGCATAGGAATAAAACACCTTTTTAAATACTTAATTAAAAATATTTAAAGGCAGATTTAAAGTCTGAAAAATCTTTATTAGTTTCATTAAGCAATCTAATATTTATTACAGTTTTAATCATATTTTAAAAACTTATATGTCTTCCAGATAATGGATACCAAACCTAACTGTATATGTTTGAAATTTAAATTAGCATATGTCTATGCTAATTCAATACAAGTGGCGCCTCTGATGTCAGACACTGCATTCATAGTGTTGTCTGTCAAAAAACGTCCAATGCTTCTGTAATCCTCTTAAATAGCCTTAATAAAAAGCCTTATTTACTTGTCTGCTTAGCATTTGTTTTCAAAGTGCAGGGGAGAAGCGCGTAGTGGGGGAAACCGAACAAAATGAAGCTCTCGGCTGCCGTATTTTCATTCAGAATATAAAAATTTCTAAGAATATTTTTTACAAAAAAAAATGCAGATAATGTCCAGATTTTTCTGTTGGACCACCGGTTGGCGACCTCTGCTCTAATTCATCACTTAAATTACAAAAATAAAAACCAAATAAACCAATCAAATCGATTGACCAGTGGTCAAGAAAATATTAAATATGACTCATCTCTTAAATAACGCAATACAAAAAAAATGCAAGCCCATTGTATTGACTTAGTGGTGCTGTTTATCAGGAAGATCTCTTTATGTTAAGGGGTAGGACTTGGAGGAAAGGACCCAGGATCCAGCGAGGTGTGAACAAAACAAGGATATTGGTATCCTTGTGGTTTTAAAAGGAACTAAGTCAACTTTCTGTACAACTGTACAAAGGGATGACAAAGTTCCATGCCACTCCACAAAAAACGAGCCAGAATCGCTCCTGGACTGATCGTTTCAATGTTGTATATCTTACACTGACATATCTTTAATAGTGTATATTACAACTTCCAAACCCTTTATGATACAAACATGACTTGTTGTTTTCATGTTGAAGGTTTCAGCGATCCGTTTTGCATGCTGGGAATACAACCTGGTGACTATATGAATTTTTCAAGCTGTCAACCCTCAAATGTTGAATCAGTGGACCTGGCTATGACTGGAGGTGGAGAGTGCAGTGGTGTACAGAATGAACATGATGAAAACAAACTGAAGAAACATCACAGGTAAATGATAATTCAGAAAGTTAAAATTTATGAAGTAGATGTGTGGACTATTTAATTTTGTTTGAAGATGTTTATTTGTAACATTTGTATTTTTTTTATTATGCTGTGGAAACTGTTTAATCCAAAATGGAAGATATGCAGACATTTTAATCATCTTGAACAAATTTTGTTTTAAAGGAAAAAAATGCATCTATGAAGTTGGCAGTACAAATGAATGGGCCAGAACAGGACGCAATTGGGCTAGAAAGACAATTGAATGGGCTGATTGAGCCAGCCACATTTAGCGAATGGGCCACATTCCTAACACTGTAAAATTACCCTTGAAAAATGTACTGCCAACTTCACAGGCAGCAGTACAAATGAATGAGCTAGGGCTGAAAACAATTGGGCTAGCTAGTACACCCAATGGGTTGTTTGAGCCAGGTAATTTTTTTGATTGGGCTCAATTCCTTAGAGCCCAAAACGGCCCTTCAACTTTGTACTGCAGCAGTACAAGCAATTGAGCCGGGGCTAAAAACAATTGGGCTAGCTAGTACACCCAATGGGCTGTTTGAGCCAGGTAATTTTTTTGATTAGGCTCAATTCCTTAGGACCCAAAACAGCCCTTGAACTTTGTACTGCAGCAGTACAAACAATTGAGCTGGGGCTAAAAACAATTAGGCTAGCTAGTACACCCAATGGGCTGTTTGAGCCAGGTAATTTTTTTGATTAGGCTCAATTCCTTAGGACCCAAAACAGCCCTTGAACTTTGTACTGCAGCAGTACAAACAATTGAGCTGGGGCTAAAAACATTTGGGCTAGCTAGTACACCCAATGGGCTGTTTGACCAAGGTAGTTTTTTGATTTTGCTCATTTCTTTAGGGCCCAAAATGGCCCTTGAACTTTGTACTGCAGCAGTACAAGCAATTGAGCTGGGGCTAAAAACATTTGGGCTAGCTTGTACACCCAATGGGCTGTTTGAGCTATTTCATTTTTTTGATTGGGCTCCATTTCTTAAGGCCCAAATGGTTCATACATTATGCCCTATAATTATAGTAAATTTACAAAATGAAGTGACTGGACTATTGCTGAAAAATGAGCTAGTTAGTACACCCAGTGGGTTGTTTGAGTCCAAATTTTTTTATTTTCAACTTTTGTACTGCATTAGTACAACTGACTGTTTACATTTTAAAGTATTTTTTATACTAAAGTACTTATCATTGAGCACTGCTGGTTTATTCAAAATAATTTTTATTTGAAAATTGTTGAAACTTTTTTTATAAAGAATAAATAAACATTCGCAAATAAACAAGTTTTGTAAGAGTAACAGGATCTGCTTTTGCTGTTAGGTCATCCATTCTCATCCATTGGCCATTCTGGCATTGACAATAAGCAACATAATGAGCCGCAATTTCTTCTATGGCACCATGCAAGTTGTACAACTTGCGAATTCTTTATAAAAAAAGTTTCAACAATTTTCAAATAAAAATTATTTTGGATAAACCAGCAGTGCACTAGGTAGCCCAATTGTTTTAGCCTCACCTCAGTTTGTACTGCTGCAGTACAAAGTTCAAGGGCCATTTTTGGCCCTAATGAATTGAGCCCAATCAAAAAAATTACTTTGCTCAAAAAGCCCATTGAGTGAACTAGTTAGCCCAATTGTTTTTAGCCCCAGCTCAATTTTTTGTACTGCTGCAGTACAAAGTTCAAGGACCATTTTGGGCCCTATGGAATTGAGCCCAATAAAAAAATTACCTGGCTCAAACAGCCCATTGCATGTACTAGCTAGCCCAATTGTTTTTAGCCCCGGCACAATTGCTTGTACTGCTGCAGTACAAAGTTCAAGGGCCATTTTGGGCCTTATGGAGTTGAGCCCAATCAAATAAATTACCTAGCTCAAACAGCCCATTGGGTGTACTAGCTAGCCCAATTGTTTTTAGCCCCAGCTCAATTGTTTGTACTGCTGCAGTACAAAGTTCAAGGGCCATTTTGGGCTCTAAGGAATTCAGCCAAATCAAAAAAATTACCTTGCTCAAACAGCCCATTGGGTGTACTAGCTAGCCCAACTGTTGTTAGCCCCAGTTTATTCACTTAATTAAATTTTGTATATTTACTAGTGAATACTCTAAGGCCATTTGGGCCCTAAGTAATTAAGCCCAATAAAAAATAATCTAGCTCAAACAGCCCATTGGGTGTACTAGCTAGCCCAATTGTTTTTAGCCCCAGCTCAATTGTTTGTATTGCTACGGTACACAGTTCAAGGGCCATTTTGGGCTCTTAAGGAATTGAGCCCAATCAAAAAAATTACCTGGCTCAAACAGTCCATTGGGTGTACTATCTAGCCCAATTGTTTTCAGCCCTAGCTCATTCATTTGTACTGCTGCCTGTAAAGTTGGCAGTACATTTTTCAAGGGCCATTTTACAGTGTTAGGAATGTGGCCCATTCACTAAATGTGGCTGGCAATCAGCCCATTTAATTGTCTTTCTAGCCCAATTGCGTCCTCTTCTGGCCCATTCATTTGTACTGCCAATTTCACAGACGCGAAACAAATTTAAGAGCCAAGATTCTAGAATCTCGACATGTTGACTTTAATCTCGACATGTCGACTTTAAACTCTACATGTCGACTTTTTCTAGGATCTCGACATGTTGACTTTAATCTCGACATGTCGACTTTAATCTCGACATGCCGACTTTAATCTCGACATGTCTTTATTCTCGACATGTCGACCTTATTCGGCCATGTTGCGCGCACCATACTCTAATAATTAAATTATTGCAAGCACCCTCTTGTAGCAGCAATAATTTAATTATTAGATTATGGTGCGCAAAACATGGCATAATTAACATGGCCGAATAAAAGAGATTAAAAGTCGACATGTCGAGATTCTGTAAAGGTCTAAATTTCCAGATTAAACTCGACATGTCGAGATTTTAAGAAAAATCTCGCATGTCGTTTATAGGGCTCCATATTTATTTCATTTGTGCCTGTTTTTTTTGTTATTTTTTTCTCTTTCTGTTTCATGGTGGCCTTGTCAAATTTTGCATATTTGCTTGCTTCGTTTTCAATTTCTCCTGCATGAAAATATATAATATATGGCATGTTTTGGAACTGAAGCACGGAGGAAGAATATCGTTCCGAGGAATCTATTGGTAGTGATTTTGAAATGGTGGAAAATACATCACTTTCATCTATGTCGTATTATTCATCCTACGTGCCACTACCGATGAAATTACTTTGGAAGAATTCTGTAGCCTTGATGTTTTTATCCAGTTTCAAATTGAGTTTCAAGCGACGTGATAAAGAAGTGAAGATGGAGCATCACGACAATCTGTCCAATGACATCCCAGCCAAATATATCTCAGCAACCAGTGTTAAGCCGCATACGCTGAACCCAATGTGGAATGAGAAGTTTACTTTGTATGTTTCATAATTTCGAATCTCAAATGTATGGAGCCCTGTAAATGCCATACAATGAAAATAATTTTCATTACAGTTGTCACTTTTTTTTGTCGATTGACACTTTTTTCTGTAAATTCATACTTTTCTGTCAATTAACACTTTTTTCTCTCATTGACAAATTAGTTCTTTCATTGACATTTTTCTGTCAATTGACACATGTGCGAGTGAGGCCGCTCACTACCAAAACTCCTTTTGCCAGATGGCACCCTGTGGTGTCCAATACTGACCAGTTTCAAAAGATATCAAATTTGTTGAGAATTCAGTCGGAATTCTCCAGAATTTCGACAGTTTAAACGATTTTAGAAAACAGACTTTCTAAAAATAGAAACTTCTAAATAGTTTTCTGAAGTTTCTCACAATTAAAAATAGCTGTTAATTCCAGAGTAGATTCTCTGGAATTATTCAAATTATTCTGAGAATTTGATGCCAAATATGGAGATATTTGGGATTGATTGGTCAGTCGGACCTATGGTTGAGCCCTAGTCAAGAGTGGCCCTTCCCAAGGGCCGATGAAATAAAAGAACATGCTCAGGGCAGGCTCGGGGACTGATTGTGTTGATTTTAAAGTGAGAAGTTGGATATTCTGAATGCAGAATATCCTGAGAAATCAGTGCATCACTTATAATGTATCGCATTATCCTATAAAATAAATCAGTTTGAATCGTTAAAGAAAAGTCTTTTTCTGCAAACACTTCTGGGAGGTGTAGGCATCACTGTTTCTTTCAACTATGGGAACTAGGGAGTCCCGTCTACACGGAAACCCCGAAAAGAACAAGTATCAACAATACCAGGGAGTCCGACCTTGGTCAGAAGCAGAGGCGCGACCAAGGGCCACGCATCCAGGTCAACCAGTAGACCTGGATGGTCAACCGGCGGGTCTGGGACCAGCCACCCAACAAAGAGACAGTCAAAGTCTAGAACCGCCTGGATGGGGTCCAGGCATATTACAATTGACACTTTTTCTGTCAATTGACACGTTTTTTCTGTCAATTGAAACGTTTTTTCTGTCAATTGAAACGTTTTTTTCTGTCAATTGACACTTTTTCTGTCAATTAACACTTTTCTATCATTGACAAATTAGTTCTTTATTTACACTTTTCTGTCAATTGACACTTTTTCTGTCATTGACAAATTAGTTCTTTAATTTACACTTTTCTGTCAATTGACTCCTTTTCTGTCAATTGACTCCTTTTCTGTCAATTGACTCCTTTTCTGTCAATTGACTCCTTTTCTGTCAATCGACTCCTTTTCTGTCAATCGACTCCTTTTCTGTCAATCGACTCCTTTTCTGTCAATTGACCCCTTTTCTGTCAATTGACACTTTTTCTGTCAATTAACACTTTTCTGTCATTCACAAATTAGTTCTTTCATTGACACTTTTCTGTCAATTGACACTTTTTTCTGTCAATTGACACTTTTTTCTGTCAATTGACACTTTTTTCTGTCAATTGAAACTTTTTTCTGTCAATTGACACTTTTTTCTGTCAATTGACACTTTTTTCTACCCCAACCTGACCTGACCTCACCTAACCTAACCTTTGACAGAAGAAAAGTGTGAACTGTAATGAAAATTATTTTCACTGTATGGCCTTTACAGGGCTCCGTACAAATGATTGTTTTGTGTGTGTCTAGATTCTAGAAGACTAGAAGTGGACGCATTTTTATTTGTTTTTTGAAATTGTATTGTCAAAAGTTCTAACATTCATTTTAATGGATGCGTACCCAGCAGTTGCAGAGAGGATATCGTATCTCGGCTTGAAGAGTGACACAACTAAAAAAACACTTTTTTTGGGCAAATGAGTTTAAAGTTAAAAGAAGATTCATAGCTCATACTTTGCTGAGCTTTTCAAGTGGAAAACCATTTTGACTTTTCACATTATCCATTTTATTTGGCGCTTCCTACGATAGATTGAGATAGAAAAAATGCAACTTTAAACTCATTTTCTCCAAAAAAGTGTTTTTTTAGTTGTGCCATTCTTCTTGCAGAGGTGCAATATAGACATTTGCTCAGAAGACTGTACCCTAAAGCAGCGGTCGCCAACCTTTTGGACCTCACAGACCACTAAATTCACAAATTTTAAATTCCGCGGACCACTAATATGAATTTTTTTAAAAAAAGATAATAATGTTTGTCAAATAATGATCAGAGAACTTCCATTTTATTAATATAAAATCTTTAAAGGTTGTTTAATTGTAACAAAATAATTAAAGTTAGTTTAATTATTACAAAATAATTGAAGCTTAGGGGAGAAGCGTGTGGTGGGGGAAACTGAGGGGAAAGGCGAAAATTGTCATTCAGAATAGAAGAATTTATTAAGAATATTTTTTTTTGTTTTATTATTAATATAACAAAAAAAAAATGCAAATATTGTCCAGATTTTTCTGCCGACCACCGGTTGGCGACCGCTGCCCTAAAGCCATTTACCCTAATGCCAATTTCCCCTAAATGGCTGATTGTCCTAAAATCATTTGCCCTATTATTTTTTTTTTTTTGCCCTAAGGGGACACTTGCCCTAAAAGGCCTACTCCAAAAGCATTTTTTCATGTAGCTTTTTTCTACTGATGGCTCTGCTTCATTGATTGTCATGAAGAAGTCTTTAAGAGACTACATTACAAAATTACTTTGAAAAATTTCTGCAAAGCGCGCTAGCATCATTTTTCTATTGAGCCCATATACCCAATGTTAAAAAAATATTAATTTTTAAAATACACAGTTGCGGCAATGTGTTTATTTTTCATATCAGTTGTCCACCTTAAATGTATGCTGATCGACTGATATGCTGTTATATTTTTAAAAACTGTTTCAAAATCGCGAATTTTTAACTCATACAAACTCCATTGAGTACGCCCAAATAAAAAAAAAGATCCATTAAAATGCTCGTAAAAATATCTAAAAATAATTTTAGAAACCACAATTAAACCACAGTGAAGCCAAACACATTGGCGCACGTGCTGATTTTTTTCTGGTTTTTTAAAATTATTTTTACGAGCATTAATGGATTTTTTTCTTATTTGGGCCTACTGAATGGAGTTTAACATAAGAGTTAGAAATTCGCGATTTTGAAACAGTTTTTAAAAATATAACCGCACTTAAAAATGTTTTGTCATTACAACACTCGATCAGCATATATTTAAGGTGCACATTGCACTTTGAAAACTTAATATTGGACAACTTTAAATATGAAAAATGAACATATTGCCGTATTTTAAAAATTAACATTTTTTCTTTAGCATTGGGTCTATGAGCTCAATAGAAAAACGATGCTAGCTCTCTTTGTTTTTCGAAGTAATCTTGTAATGTAGCCTCTTAAAGATATACTGTATATAGACCCAAAAATAGGTTATATATCTCGAGTTACACTTTATGGATTTATCTGAAATTTTCAATATAAAGAAAGCATCTTATATTATAAACTTTGTGCTAGGCAGACATTTTTTTTTCTTAATTAGGTAAAAATTAAAAAAATTAAAAGCTCGAAAATGATCGTTTCCTAATAATAGACACACTAATGAACTTTTCACTTTTATTAATTTTTTGTAACAATAACATTCTGAATAGAACAGTAACATTAAAATTAATAAGGTATACGACTGTCCTGATGTTTTAGAACTTCATACATTCTTTTCTACATACTGTAAGTAAGTACTTTAAATTATATTTATAAACACATTTACAGAAATTCTGCCTGAAGCAGTGAAAAGGGCACTTTTCAGCTTTAATATTGTAGTATAATGATGGCAATCTGCTTGATCATCATGTACGATGAGGTCCCAATAGTTTTCTGTAGTTTTCTGAGTGGTGATATTTTCCTTCCATACTTAAAAAGTCCAGGGACTTAAATCCTACAGAGAACTTTTGGGACATGATCTACATAATGATTAAGCCGATTGCCATCAATATAATACAATAGCAGAGCTGACAAGTCCCCTTTTAGATCCTTCGGGGCAGAATTTCCGCAAATTTGCTTATAAATAATGTTTGAAGCATGTAGAAAAGAATGTTTTTAGTTATAAAACATGAGGACAGTCGTATACCTTATTAATTTCAATGTTACTGTTATGTTCAGATTGTTATTTTATCAAAATAATTAATAAAAGTGAAAAGTTCATTAGTGCGTATATACATGTAATTAGGAAATTACGGTCATTTTCCAGTTTTTAATTTTTTTTAATTTTTACCTTTTTAAGAAAAAAAAATTCTGCCTAGCAGAAAGTTTATAATACAGTGCGTTTCATATATATAGACGCACCCCAAAAATTGGTTATAACTCGAGTTATAGTCAATGGATTCACCTGAAATTTTCAGCATAAAGAGATCATCTTATATTCTAAACTTTCTGCTAGGCAGAAATTTTTTTCTTTAAAAGGTAAAAATTAAAAAAATTAAAAACTGGAAAATGACCGTTTCATAATTATAGACGCACTAATGAACTTTTCACTTTTATTAATTATTGTGACAAAATAACATGCTGAATCATTAAAAATAGTAAGGTATACAACTGTTATGATGTTTCAAAACTTAAAACATTCTTTTTTACAGAATTAAACAATATTTATAAGCAAATTTGCAGAAATTCTACCCCGAAACAGCTAAAATGGGACTTTTCAACTCTGCTATTGTAGTATAATCATAGCAATCTGTAAATCATTATTGTATGATGTTGTCCCGAAAGTTCTCTGTAAGATTTAAGTCCGGGGACACCCTGGCCATTCGAGAGTGGTGATATTCTGGTTTCGTAACCATTGATTCCTTAGATTACTGGAGCGAACTGGTGCATTTTCTTGCTCGAATGCTAAGCTAACGCTAGGAAATCGACTTTGGCAGGTCAGTAAACACTATCATAATATTGTCTGATAATAAACATTATTTTTTGGTTGGTTCAAATGCGCTAAATACTTCGCATATTGTTAGGCCACCACCACCGACATATCTGAGTGCGTGAAAAAATTCAATCTCGATGATTCTGACGGTTTTTTTTTCTTTCTTCATATTGGAAGGATGTTACGAGAAAAGCACAATATTTTCCTAAACAAAATTTCGGCAGTGGGGGAGCCTAATATTATGGGGAACATTTAGTGCCTTTCAAACGAGCAGCTTAGTTTTTGAAACGCGAGCTTAGCATTTATTTCAACCCAAATAAATATCAGTGATTATCAGACAATGTTACGAGGGTATGTACTGCCATATTACATCGCTTCTATAGCATTTGCTTAGTATTCCAGCAAGAAAATGGCCCAGTTTCCTCCAATAACCTAACGAAGGAATGGTTACGGAACCAAAATATCACCACTCTCGAATGACCGGCGTGTCTCCCGGACTTAAATCCTGATGAAAACGTTTGGGACATCATTGTACATGATGATTAAGCAGATTGCCATCATGATAATACAATATCAAAGCTGAAAATTGCCATTTTAGCTCCTTTTCAGTAGAATTTCGGTAAATTTGCTTATAAATATTGTTTAATTCTGTAAAAAAGAATGTTTTAAGTTTTGAAACATCATAACAGTCGTATACCTTACTATTTTTAATGATTCAGCATGTTATTTTGTCACAATAATTAATAAAAGTGAAAAGTTCATTAGTGCGTCTATAATTATGAAACGGTCATTTTCCAGTTTTTAATTTTTTTTAATTTTTACCTTTTAAAGAAAAAAATTTCTGCCTAGCAGAAAGTTTAGAATATAAGATGATCTCTTTATGCTGAAAATTTCAGGTGAATCCATTGACTATAACTCGAGTTATAACCAATTTTTGGGGTGCGTCTATATATATGAAACGCACTGTATAAGATGCTCTCTGTATTGAAAATGTCATGCGAATCCATCAAGTATAACTCGAGATATAACCAATTTCTGGGGTGCGTCCATGCTGTTTATGAAACGCACTGTTTAAAGAAATTGTTTTCATGTAATTTATTTGATAAAGTTATCAAATAAATGACATGACAACAATTTCTACTCACCTTTAGTAAATTTGTTTTAATGTTTTTCATTTTTTTTTTATAAGTGACATTGATGATATCAATACAGATAAACTGCATCTCGATATTTGGTCAGTTTTAAAGGATTCGAATTTGCTATTATTCAGTGTTTTTTAAATTAATTTAATTATTGTGTTTATTGATTTCTTTTCTAAGGGATAACGATGACGATTCTTCGGTTTTCGAATCAGTTCGTCAACTTAACCAAGTGCAAAGTTGGAAAGGGTTAGGACGGTAAGTAAAGCAATTATGAATGATAAAAAACGGGTTTCAGAGCCTTTCCGTGAAATATACGCACGTATAGAGGGTCTATAAGGTTCTCTACGGACGTCAATGGGGTGATGTAAGGGCCGATATAAGGGCGCTGACAGTGTTAAAATTATCATCGTTTGTGACAAAATGTTTTTAAAAATATTTCTAAGAATTTACAAAATATAAACGGTATATATGTCATGAATAAGAAAATAAAATTAACCTACTTTCATAACTAGTTGAAATTCTTGTAAAACGATCGCAAGAGGC
This sequence comes from Brachycybe producta, assembly GCA_036925085.1. Lineage (NCBI taxonomy): Eukaryota > Metazoa > Arthropoda > Diplopoda > Playtdesmida > Andrognathidae > Brachycybe > Brachycybe producta. Next base: position 369,208 of record JAUPFP010000096.1, read on the forward strand.
GAAAATCCCCGAACCATGTACACAACTTGCAAACTTTTTCCCGTTGGATCGTTATTTTTTTTTTTTTCGCGGGCGACCCAACGGAAAAATAGATCTGCCAGAGAAGTGCAGTTGTAGGAGGTACTGATTCGGGCATTTACTCCTCTTGTGTGCGTTTCATCGGAATACAACAGATTATCAAAGTAAGTCAATTTTGTTTTCTTATTCACGACATACCTTTTATATTAAAAAAACTAATTTTCGCAAACGTTAATAGTGTTAACGATGTGAGCGCCCCTATATCGACCTTACAGCGCCTATATATCGCCCCATTCACGTTCGTGGCGCATTTAAAGTTTCTTCAAATTGAAATTGCAATCGTTTTGTTTACATTATTTCATTTTTATGTTAAGATATTTCAAACAAGTGGCACAATCAGCAAGATCATATGGAAGTTACAATGTCGATGATTTTTTGGGTTGTGTCAATGTGACATTATATGTAAGCTATTTTCAGTTTGTATGTTTGTTTCTTTTTTTTCACGTGTTAGGCCTTGTTTACATTGGACTGAAAATTGCAACTTTTTGAAAATTTTAACTGGTGAAAAATGGGATGCACGTAGCCTCCGCCTATTCACTAACATAATCAAAGGCCACGTGCGTTCCATTTTTCACCAGTTGAAATTTTCAATAAGTTCAAATTTTCACCCCAATGGAAATAAGGCCTTAACATGTTTTATTTTCACCTAAGGTTTACATATTGATTTTTATTAATTATACTAGCATAAATGCCCGGTGTTGCCCTGACCAAAATGTCATTGTACCTATGCCCCCCATTGATGTACATCTAGTCTAGACAGATGAATATATAAATGTAAAACGTTTGAGGAACGACAACATTTTATACTGGATTGACAATTGTTTTTAAAAAAAGAATAACCGACTCAATTGAATATCGGCCCAAATGACTACCGACCCTTCTGGCATTTGCCCGAACTGCCCTATGGCCAGCCGGTCTTTGGTTTTCAAGGTTCACTTCATTGTAAATGCCCCATTAGATCATGTGTTATTTTATTGCAAATGTCTCTATGCAACAATTAGTTTTGTGGCAAATGGTTTTTTATGTCAAATTTCCCTTTAGGTCAAATTTCCCTTTTGGTCAAATATTCATTTATTACTGGTACATGTATTTCTTTAAAACAATTGTAACTTTTAGGTAAATAGGTTTTGGGTAAGTGTCCCTTTTGGTTAAATGTCTCTTTTGGGTAAATGTGAATGGCTCTTGGGATTATTGGTCTTTGGGGGAGATGCCATTCGGGCATGTGGCCCTTGGGACAAATAACATAGGTTAACTGTTTGTAGGGTAGGTGTCGAATTAATTTATAGGTTTTGTACTGTATGCTTATCTTACAGTATACTGTGTATTTAAAAACAAAAGTTAAAATTGATTTTACTTTTAAAAAAAAAAATAAGTCATTGTTTTTACTTTTGTTTACAAAGGACATTCCATCTACTGGTGTAGACCAATGGTATCAGCTTGAAGGAAGATCTGTGCGATCCAAAATTCAGGGGCAAATTCGACTTCGCCTGAGCATCACGACTCGAGACAGGGAGTCTCCAAGTCAGGACCATTGGTGGGAAGTTAGAGAACAAGAACAACTGTTGCATACGTTCATCAATTACGAGATGACCACTTTAGGAGTGAGTGTGTTTCCCAGTGTCATTATGTTATTAGTGTACTAAAACATATTAGTATGTTTAAAATTAGATTTGTATGATTGTCTTGTGCAGATCACATACAATACCTGTCAAAACAATGTACATATTACATATAAATATATACGTACATGCGCACGCACACACCTACAAGCATACACAGACAGACATGCGCACACGCAGATATTTGACTATGAGTTTGTGTTCCGTGATTTTTGGCCAAGTGTCCTTTTCCCTCTTTTTGAATTATGTGCCCGCTTTCTTATTTCTTTTAATAGTTAATGAAGTTATATGCCGGGGTTTATTGGTGTTGAAACCAGCATGTCCCAAATGAGGCTCCACGAAGGGAAGAAAGAGTTCTATGAGAAAATAAACAAATAATTATAATAGTTTCTTAAAATAATTTCAATTTTAATTTAAGTAGTTACAGCATGTCCAATGGTCCATCTTTCATAACCCAAAATAAAATGAGTCATAAAATGTTGTAACACCCTGCATTTCGTCTTGTCATTAGAATCATAGCTTTGGAATTCCTCGTACCCCAAGTGCCGCATTTCCGCCCCTTCCTCTACCATGTAAGACCTCAAAGTGTAAATCACATCCTGGTTCCAGAATCGGCAGATGGATACCCATCAAGGCACGGTTCTTTAGGCATGGGTTCATCTGCATAGGTGCTCCCAGGCCCAAGGTATAAAGGTCCTTGTCTTGATCAATTTGGGGCTCATTCTCTGGTATCGAAACAGGAAATAACTCATTCTATGGACCGGTGGCTAAGCAATGCCACACTTTGTAACTCTTCGCTATTTAATGTATCTTACTGGTTGTGTGCATTAAACAAGTAAATTCGTCAACTTGCATTCTTCTCGCCTGTTATTACTAGTTCTCTCCAAAGCAATTGTGCTCAACAGAAATTACCAAAGAGAACGACCCCGGCACCACACGTAGGGACATTTGCCTTAAATCCATTTGCCCTAAAAGGGCTTTCGATGGAGTATGATTAATAGGTTCTGCGTGCTGCAGGCATAAAAAAAGCCAAATGACGTAAATTTTCACTACTGATTAGGGAAAATATCCTTTTAGGTCAAGTGGTTTTAGGGCAAATGTCCCTTTAGGGCGAATGGTTTTAGGGCAAATGTACATCCCTTTATGGCAAATGGTTTTAGGGCAAATGTCCGTTTAGGGCAAGTGGTTTTAGGGCAAGTGGTTTTAGGGCAAATGATTTTAGGGCAAGTGTCCCAATGGCAAATGCCCCTTTAGGGCAAGTGTCCATAGGGCAAGTGTCTTTAGGGCAAATGTCCCACACCCATATGAAACAGGGGTTCAACAAAATGGTTAACCTTTAATTAGAGAACTTTTATCTTTTATTTGACCTGTATTCTGTATTCTTAATTATTAAATACACATAATGACAATGTAGTTTCTTGTTGAAAACACTTTATTCATTCTTGTACCAGATACATTGAGATTTACAAGAATGAATGCGGGCCCATTGTTGTGATACGAATAGAAATCAATGTATAATAAGCGTGAACTGTTTCAGAGAAAAATTAGTGACGAACAAAGGAAAACGCGGTGCTTTTATAGGTTTGAACTGATGTACATCTATGAGGTGCAAACAGGTCCAAGCGACTACGCTTTGAGAAGTAGCCCTCCACTCTTAACAGGTTTGTACGCGCGGGGAGGGAGGGGCAGTAAGGAGTCGGATACCCTCAGGCTAGCATTCTGGGGGAATCACAATATGCTGGGTGTTACAAGGGGGATATCGTGATATTATGAACATGTCTTTTGTATAACCAACGTGCAGATAAAAGCAGCTGTCTACAGCTTTTTAAAGCAAGGGTCTATATCATCGTTTGCTAGAGAAAGCTAAAATAAGATCAATTACTCATCAAATCAGATTTAACCCTTACATTGTAGGTTAAGTATAAGGTACTAGCCTAGCATTTTTCTAAACTGAATTATGGCTATTATACGAGCTCGTATGTTCAACTTCTATTAGTATTGTTGTATGTATGTTGGAATCTGTAAAAAGGTCTGCTATTATTAAATTTATTTTAGGTGGATGTTTACAAGTGGGGTGGAGATCTTTGTGAACCGGCTCATATAATTCTACACCAACATGCTATACAAGGGGATCTCAGTGAGTTACAACAAGCTGTATGGTATGTATCAAATACTTGACATGTACACTGTACAGAGACATGTAGACATATGTTTTTCTTTTGTGAATTCTTATTAGCTACTGGAGAGCATACAGCCATAAACACATGGAACAGTCGTTTGACTACACTTTTTTATACAAACTTTTGCAACGGCTTAATGTGGCATGGAATACAGACACATTAAATAGAGATGAGGTTCTCAAATTTTTTAAAACTCGATATATGAGTTCTGGCAATAAAATAACAAAAATTTGGAGGAAAAATACGTTATTTGTTGAATATAAACAAAATTATGCGTCATTCCTTCACAATAGTTTCCTCCCAGTGTGTAATGCATGACATTTTTGCCAGCCTTAAAAACAAATAAGAAAGTAATCATCTTTCAACCCATTCCTTCATTTAAAATATTTTCATAGTCTCAGCTTTCAAACAAAAATAGATTGTTAAAAACATTACCAATTAAAAGTGTTATTAATGAGTGATGTACAGGGTGGCCCAATTTTTTTTGTCATAGCTTGTTTTAAGCTATGACCAAAAAAATTGTGTGCCATCCTGTACATCTCTCATTTTTTCAACAACCTTCACAAACTTACTAAATCACACACAGAAACCATGACAAATTCACCTGTCAATACATTGGGGTGCTTCCACCTACCTCACAATAACAAGATTCTTGTTACTTTATTGCCAACCTCATATATCAAATTACATTACTATTGCAAATATCTCATCATCATCATCATCATCATTTCCTGTACCTTATCCTGCGAGCAGCAGGGTCGGCCTTGCTGGTTCTAATTCTCCACTCGTTCTGAATTTGCACCAAGCCCCCAGTGACCCCACATGCCACCATATCCCGTTTTACTACCACGTCCCAGGTTTGCTTGGGTCTTCCTCTGCCCCGTTTTATTCCCAGGTCTAAGTTCATTGCTTGCCTCAGCAGCCCATCTTCTCCGCTCCTGAGGACATGCCCAAACCACCGCAGCCTAATTTCCTGCATCTTTTCTACTATATTTGTTACCCCTACACTACCCCTAATAAAATCATTTCTGATCCTATCCCTTCTGGTCACCCCACTCATAAACCTTAGCATTTTTATATCAGCTACCTGCATTCTATCCTCATGCACCTTCTTGATTGCCCAACATTCTGACCCATACAACATAGCTGGTCTGACTACTGTCCTATAAAACTTTCCTTTCAATTTTATAGGTAACTTCCTGTCACATAATACCCCACTAGCATGCCTCCACCTATGCCAACCTGCTTTTATCTGGTTTGCGATGTCTAAGCTCCCATCATCTTGCAGCTAGATATAGGCTAAGTGCTGAGCCCTGGTGCACACCAATCCTAACACGAAAACTATCAGAGAACCCCCAGGCAGTCTTAACGCTTGTCCGTGCATCCCTATACATGTCTCTCACCATATCTATATAACTCACCCACCCCCTTCTTCTGTAATACCTCCCACAATAACTTCCGTGGTACTCTGTCATAGGCTTTCTCTAGATCTATAAAAATACCATGTGTAACTCTTTCTTGGCAGTCCGAAACTTCTCAATAACTTGCCTTACGGCAAAAATAGGGTGCATTGTGGATTTTCCTGTCATAAACCCAAACTGATTTCTCCCAATTGCAGTTTACCCCGTAGTCAAGCTTCAATTACTCTCTCCCAAAGCTTCATTGTATGACTCATCAATTAAATACCTCTATAGTTCCCACATTCCTGAACATTACCCTTCCCTTTGAAAATAGGCACTAACCAGCTGTCCTGCCATGCTCCTGGCATTCTATCCCCATAGCCAATCTATTGAATAACTTTGTAAGCCAGGAAATGGCAACATTCCCGAAGACCTTCCACACCTCTACTGGTATCCCATCTGGCCCTAAAGCCTTCCCAGGCTATTGATGAGGAGCTGTGCTTAGTAGACACGTTTTTTTTCCTCCCGGGTTTTTTGGCTTTTTTGTTATTTTAAACTTGCCATCGGAAGGTAACCTTAGTTGAATCTAGAAGTGTTTTGTCTCCTGATCACAGTGGTACAATCGGAATTCAATTTGGATGAGTATTTTTTGAGATATAGCGACATTATCTTCGGTAGTGAATCATGGCTAACTGAAGATGTTTCTTCTGCGGAAGTTTTCCCCCAACAGTTTAACATATTCCGAAAAGATCGGAACTTAATCAAAGGTGGAGGTGTATTTCTTGCTATCAATAAAAACCTTACATCAAAAAGAGAACCCTCTTATGAAGGTGATTGTGAGGCAGTTTATTGTAGCATTTCACTTCATAATGGGAAAAAAAATTTCTTATTTTCATTCTAGACGAGGAGGAATTACTCCAATTTAGAAAATGTTTAAATTCCTTATTTTCTACCCACAAACATGCATCAGTTCTCATTGGTGGGGATTTTAACCTTCCTGGAATAAATTAGAAAAATTATACTGTTGACTCCCAGTACCCTAGCAATAAATTAATAGATATACTGCTTGACGGGGTATGCACATATTTCCTGGATCAACTAGTGCAAACTCCCACATGCTGTACCAATACAACAGCTAATATTCTAGATCTAGTTTTTACGAACACCCCAGAAAATGTCAAATCAATTGAAATTGCTGATGGCATAAGCGATCACAAAATGATTTACTTAGAATTTGTCACCCAATTTGAAAAACTCCAATCAGCTCCCCGAAAAGTCTTTCAGTACAATAAAGCTGATTGGGCTAATTTTAAGCTCTTTGTAACAAATGAACTGAACAATAAAAGTGGACTATCAAAAGACATAAACCAACAGTGGTCACTGTTTGTTAATGTCATTTTTGATGGCATAAATAAATTCATTCCATGCAAAAATGTAAAATCAAGCGTGGAACCAATTTGGTACACCACTGAGATATCTAAAATGAAGGTGAACATATATGACAATATTAAATTGCAGTTTAATTCCCAGCGATGTCCTGTGAAAAGTTTGCTTAAAAAAGAACACTTAAACTTTACTAATAATGTATTAGGGGCATCACTCCATAAAAATCCCAAGTTGTTCTGGAAATATGTAAAAAATCTCAACAAAATTCAAAATAATATAACTTCAATTATAACACCACTTGGTGATGTCTGTACTGACAAACAGGTTATATCAAGCACACTTAACGATTATTTCCAAAGTGTCTTTTATGCTAATGATGGCAATGAGGAACCACAATTTGGCACCTTTTCTCATGTCATGCCTGATATAATCATAAACTCCACTGGATTACAAAATTTGCTTTGTAATCTAGATGTTAATAAATCAGCTGGTCCAGATGAAATCTCGCCAAGATTGCTAAAGGAGCTGGCCACAGAAGTTAGGCCTTTTTTAAGTAAACTTTTCCAAGATTCCCTTGATAGTGGTATACTGCCTATGGCATGGAGGCAAGCAAACATCTGCCCAATTTTTAAAGCAATAGATAAAAATTGTCCAAAGAACTATAGACCCATTTTTCTGACCTCCATTGTTTGTAAGACTCTCGAGCATATAATTTATTCTAATACAATCAAGCATTTAAAAAACCATAAATTAATTCATGAAAACCAGCATGGTTTTCGAAAAGGCAGATCATGTGATACCCAGCTAGCACTATTCATCCAAGACATACAATCTGGCTTGGATAGTAAGGGTGAATTCGACTTGGTATTTTTAGATTTTGCAAAAGCATTTGATACAGTGAAGCATTCACTACTAATTAAAAGAATGATGACTTTTAACTTAAATAAACGGGACGTGGACATCATCATTTTTATCAAATAGACAACAGCGAGTCCAAATTGATGGTGCTGTGTCAGACTGGGCTAACGTAACATCTGGTGTACCTCAGGGTAGCATTCTTGGACCACTGCTTTTCTTTCTGTTCATAAACAATCTTGCAGACAGATGCAACAGTACGATGCATTTGTTTGCAGATGATGCTGTTGTTTACAGGAGGATTAGGGATAATGAGGATAGAGAAGTCCTCCAAAGAGATCTAGACAGTGTTGAAGAGTGGTGCTCTGAGTGGCATTTACAACTGAATAGGAGTAAATGCAATGTTATGCGAGTTTCCCGAAAGCGAGAATCTTGCATGGCAGATTACAAATGGGAGATGTTCAGCTAATTCATGTTGATACCATCAAATATCTTGGCTTAACCTTGTCCAAGGACATGCTTTGGAAAGATCATATAACCAAAGCAATTGCCAAAGCTAATCAAAGGCTGCGGTTTGTCCAACGCACCCTTAAACATTGTAAAGAAAATGTAAAGAAGGTCTGTCACTTTACCCTAGTTAGACCTATCTTAGAATATTGTTCCCCAATTTGGAGCCCATTTAGAAATAACCTAAAACAAGAAATAGAAATGGTGCAGCATAGGGCTGCAAGATTTGTAAAGGGACGGTATGCATATACTGACAGCGTATCGTCTATGCTTCAAGAGCTAGAATGGGAATCATCAGCAGGCCAAAGAAATGAGCAAAGCCTCGCTCTTCTGGGGTGTTTGCTGTCTTGTGATAACATTACCCTGCTTAATGGTTTACTTACTAGAAATCTTCGTAAAGGTAGATTTGGTCATTCAAAGACTTTCAAAGAATTAATGGCTAGGACTGATGCATATTTTTGGTCTTTTCTTCCTAATGTTATTAGACTATGGAATTCTCTTGCTGTGAATAGTTCTTTGTTAGGACGATTTCAATTTCATGATGATGTCTTATTTTTAAATAATGACAATCAGTCGTGATTGGGAGCAATCCCCCCTGCCACATGGCTTTCGAGCTGATTGCAGGTGTATTGAATTGAATTGAATTGAATTTTTCACAATGCCTGAACAATTTCCTCGGCCCTAACCTGCTCCACTCCATCATTATTTCTTCCAGTGAAAGGCTCATGCTCTACCCCCTCATTCATAAGTTTACTAAAATATTCCCCCACCTGTTCCGTACTGGCTCTCTACCCCACAATACTTTGCCCCCATTATCCTTGACACTCGGCACCTTTTTAATATCCCTGCCTTTCCTCTCCCGTGCCCTAGCTATTATATACTGCCATTTCTCCTGCTCTGGTACCTAACTCAGCATACATGTCCATGTATTTCTTATGCTTTTCGTAGGCTACCCACTGTTTGGCCTCTATCTTGGCATGCTTGTATTCTATCTGGGCCTCCCTGCTTCTATTGTGCCACCAAGTCTTGAAAGCATCTTTCTTCTTTTTAACTGCCATCTGTACCTCCTCATCTCACCACCAAGTTTCTCTGTCTAATCGAGACCCCCTACTCGTACTGTCCCTAGTACCTCGTTTCCACAATCACAGATCTGTTGGGCTACCCTTGTCCACAGCTCTCCTGCAATGCCATCTAAATCTCATGCTATCTTACCTGCCATTTTCTTAAACTCTTCCACCTTGTCTGGTACTGGCTACCACCTAATTGCTGTTTCTCCTCTATGTCTGAAAACCTGTTTTGCACCCCTTGGTTTTAGGTCTAACACTAATAGCCTATGTTGTCCCGCTAACTTTTCACTCGGTATCACTTTACAATCCTTGCACTCGTTTCTATCCTCACTCCGAATCATGAAGAGATCAATGTGGGATTCTCCTGCCCTGCTCTTAGAAGTAATCAAATGTTCCTCTCGCTTCTGGAGTAGTGTGTTTGCTAAAATTAACTTATGTGCCACTGCCGCCTCCAGGATACTTTCCCCTGCTTTATTTCGCTCTCCATAGCCTCACCCACCATGTACCTCTTCATACCCTTTCCTACCTCTACCTACATGTCCATTAAAGTCCCCACCAATTATGACCTGTTCCTTCCTACTCAGGCCCAATATCAGGTCATCAAACTTCCCAGAATGCTCATTTCCTGGCTGTATCTAATCCAACCTGGGGGCCATATGCACTAACTATATTTATAACAATGCCACCCCAAACTACCTTTACTACTAACAGCCTACTATTTATCTGCCTAATCTCAACCACACTATGTCTGAGTTCCTGATCTAGGACAATTCCCACTCCATTTCTGCCCTCCTCACTACTTGCATAAATTAGTTTATGTTCATCCCCAATGTCCCTGGATTTATCACCTTTCCATCTTGTCTCCTGCAGACATGCAACATTTACCCTCCTAGCCTTTAGCTCACCAGATTACTCCTTAGTCTTCCCCGTCAAACTCCCTATATTCCAGGTGCCAAACCTAAGTTTAGTACCTCCACTTCTACCACTACTTCCAAGACCTCCTTGTTGATGATGCTGGACTCGCTTCTTTAGCCCCACCCGTCCACTGTGGGGTAGCCCTCGCAAATTTATCACAGCCACCGGGCGTTGCAGCTGCACGTTGTTTATGGCGGGGACGCCCTAGCCATATTCGGAATACTATTTAGAACCAACATCATGTGTTTTGGCAAATCTTTACAACCGGCTGCCAACCTGACGTCAACCCTCCACTTTTGCACCCGGGCTGGGGGACCGGCAATGGCGTAGTTTGTTTTTGGTCTGACCCGAGTATTTTATGCCCTCAGTACCCTCCATAACTGGCGGGCAGTGCCCTATCCGCCACCTGGGGAAACACCCGATAGGGGACCAACAACCCCCTCGGGCGTTATATTGCAAATCTCTGATTAAATTTTTTTTTCTCCATTTTATTAGGAGCAAATTCTGTCCGAATCATTTAGTCAGTTTGTTGAGTTTTGTTTCATGTTGATTCGTAAGCAACGGGACCTTTTTCCACCAGCAAACAAAGCAGCTTACTATAAACTGGAATATTTGCTCAGGTGATTAAAAACTACAAAGACTGTATGTTAATTTAAACCTCATTTTTTAACCATTTGTGATTTAATTCAGGATATATGCTTTAGTGTGACAATTGCCCTATAGTCACTTTCTCTAAAAATGTTTGCTATAATGGGAAATTTGCCTTAAAGCATTTACTCAAAAGGGACATTTGCCCTAAAAACATTTGAAATAAAAGTTTTCCGTAAACGAGGATTTGCCTAAATCTGTGTATCAACAGACAGTATCTAACACAGCGGTCGCCAACCTTTCGTACCTCACGGACCACTAAATTCAAAATTTTAAATCCCGCAGACCACTAATATGAATTTTTTTAAACCGATAAATACGTTTGTCAAATAATCCTCAGAGAACTTCCATTTTATTAATATAAAATCTTTAATTGTAACAAAATTATTGAAGTTAGTTTAATTATTACAAAATAATTGAAGCTTAGGGAAGAAGATTGTGGTGGGGAAACTGAACGAAATGTAGCTCTCGTGTGCCGTATATTTTACAAGAACTGTACTAGAATCTAGTACATTTCGTGAATTTAGTGCAATATAAAGGCGAAAATTGTCATTCAGAATAAAAGAATTTATTAAAATATTTTTTTGTTTTGTTATTAATAAAACAAAAAAAATGCAAATATTGTCCAGATTTTTCTGCAGACCACCAAAAATTTCTCGCGGACCATCAGTGGTACACGGACCACCAGTTAGCGACCGCTGATCTAACAGACTTTTGTCAGTCTTAGATAAAAATTTAAATTTAAATTACAAAATCATAAAAAAATTAATGGATGATAATGAATGATTGAGTTCAGGTATGGTGCAATACTTCATATCGCCATTAACTTGTTGTGTTGATTCATTCCTACATGCAAATTTCCGTAGACGATTAGAAACTGATTGCTAAACTTGATTTTTTTGCCAAAATACATGCAATAAGGTTTCCAAATTAAAAAATAAGTTAAACATGTTCATAATTTTTCTACGCGACGAGATATTTTGATGAGAGGTTGAGGCAACACTGTTTGAATTTTATTATTAATATATCCATAGTGATATCGATTGTAATGTTGATATGTCGTTTCTTATCAGTTAAAAACATTGGCAACTGCTACTGTTCCATCATCCAAAATTGAAATTCGTGCAGTAATCCGATTTTTATGGTTGAAAAAGTGTACTCCCACTGAAATTCATAAGCAAGTGCATGAAGTTTATGGTGAGAAGGTTATTTAGAGGCAAGCAGTTGGGTAATGGTGGAAAATGTTCAAGAACGGCCGTATCGATATAACAGCTGACAATGTTGAGCATGTTGATGAAATGATTTCATCAAACCGACAAATAACAGTTAATGAAAAGTGTGGGAACATCCTCCATACAGCCCTGATTTGTCGCCCTGCGAGTTTTATGTCTTTGGGCCAAAGAAAAATAAACTGGCAATTCAAAACTGGTGATCACATTCTAAAATTTCTTGTACTTTTTGAGTTGTGAGTGCAACTTACTTTCTGACTGCCCCTCGTACATACACTGATAGAATTTTCTTACTCCAGTGTAACTGGGGTGACCGGAGATTCTATTTTAGTGCACAATTCAGAAGTGCTGCAAGGAGTTGAATTAAGCAAGTTTAAACTTCGTAAATTGTCAGGCTGTATCCGATTTTTTTATTGGGAAAATAAAAAAACTGTAAAAATAAAAAAAGGGCTTGCAACCTTTTGACTTAAGTACCTAGTGCCATTCGTCACATTTACAACAGCAGTTTTCAAATTACAGTCAATACAGCAACGGAACCCTTTGATTAACAAGTTATCATTAACTGGTCATCAGCAGCAGTTCTGTCAGTAAACAATTTCTTACTTTTATGTTTAGGGCACTGCCCCTTTAATGAAAAAAAATATTAGGGCAAATGAATTTAAGACAATCATCTATTTAGGGCAAATGTTTTTAGGGCAAGTGATTTTGTGCATATGTTTCTTAGGGCAAAAAAATATTAGGACAAGTGAATTTAAGGCAATCATACTTTTAGGGCAAATAGATTTTTGGACGATTCCTTTTGCAAAATCAGTAAAGTGTTGCCAATCAAAATTTTGTTTCATCAAGTGGAAAACGTGCTTTTCTATTTCGTGAAATGCTATCTATTTAGTGTTTTGATTTTTTTCATTACGACAAGTTTTTACTTCAGTGTTAGCATTTTTCTTTCTTAAAATGAAGATAACTAACTGGAGAGGTTCGCTTAGTCACTGAAGACTGTTTAGGGATAGTAATCTAGCCAAGTCTATTCTTTGTTCAATTTTGTTTATTGGTTTAACAATTTTAAAATCCACCACCATTTATAATTTTACAAAATAAAGAAACAAGTTTTTCTATCACCATACATTAAATAGAAAAAATAAAAATCAATTGTTGTTACACTTACATAAACAGGAACATTTTGAAAAGTAAAAAAGTCCCCAAAGTTAGCAACTTTTTCTACAGTAGAACCGATATAGTTCTATATCGGTTCTACTGTATGGAACCTGTACAGCTTCTTGTGGTGAACCCAAATGGGAACCAACTTGAAGCGACCGGTAAAATATACAGTGACCAAAAAGTTTGTGGGATATCTTTTTTTTTCAAGTGGGAGATAGCCTTTGAAGATGGAATGTGATGGGCTCCTCTGAAGTCTTTTTTTTTTCGAAAATACACCTCTTTTTATTTGTTTTTTTGAGGGCTGGATTCCATTTTCCAAAGCTATGATTGGTTAGTTACAATAAAGACAGAAATACAAAAAATGGACAAAAATATAAGATTAATGGATTGGGCTTATAATCGATTTAGACTTATAAAAATGACATATATAGTGTAAGTTTACATGGGGTGCAAAACTGTTATATATAAAAAGGTAAAAGTATAATAATGTTAATGGTTTTTGTTAGTTTGTTGTAAATCACAATTTTTTAAGGATAAAAAATCACTTATAATGGCATAAAAACACTGGTTAGGGTACTTTTAAGTTTTTGACAATGTGCAATATTGTCTTACTAATGGTTAATAGGTTTTTTGTTAAATATATATAAAAAAATTGTCTGGGATTTTTTGTTAAAACATTCAAAATTATCCAAAAAAATGTTTTTGGTACTCTACTAGAGCTTAAAATTTCTACCCCCTAAGGAAAAAGAAAACATTAACAATAAAAATAAATGGGGAAGGTTCCTGAGCATTTTTAGTAAAAAGTAGGGCAGTATACAAACAATTTAAAAAAAACTCTTATGTGCTTATTTGCACTTATAAGATGAATTGTGTAAGTAGAAGAAAATACAAAAATGTTATGTGTATGTGAGCTTTTGACGTCGACTATTATTTTACCAACTTGATGATGATGATGTTTTCTATAACTAGTTTCTTCTCCTGATCGTGCGGTGACCACACGAAGAAGATTCAAGCTACAGAAAGAGTCGGATGGAGATAGATTGCGATCATCCTTTTGTGCAGGGGGTGTACTCTATGCTGAAGGATGGTGGCCATCTCTCTTGGTCGACGATGATATGCATCTTCCTTTGTTGTTATACCAATTGAAGATGCTGTAGCTGCTCCATGATCCGTATGCCTCCTTGCATTATGGTGTCTCCGGCCTGTTTAGAGAAGTGTTAGTTTCCAAACATAAAGACAACACAGATTTCCATTATAAACACTTTATTCATTCTTGTACAGAAACACTCAAGTTTACAAGAATGAATTGTTAATCAAAGGTGCGTCCTCATGCCCATGATTTGGTACGAATAAGAATCTACGTAATACAAAGTTGAGCAAAGAGAAGGACAACGGACAAAGAGGAACATGGTCCTTTTATACCTTGGACCTGTGTACACCTACGAGGTGTAACCAGTTCCAAGTGACCATGGTCCTAAGAGTATCAATCCACCACTAGAATATTAATTAGGAGGGGAGGGAGGGACAAACGTGAGTTGTTTACCCTCCGGGCTATGGTTTTGGTGGGATCGCAAGTTGCTGGGTGTTACATGTATTTGCACTCATAACATCAGGAAGTGAACATACATTTTGCGTAGTATAGAATTACACCAAATGGATGTAACATATACAATTATGCATGTTATACATTTTTACAAAATTATGCACGTACTATTCTGTATTCTTTTCCATCAAGTCCTCTTTTTTTACGAATCACAAGGACTAATTACTTTAAAATACGAGTAGGTATTTGTCATTTTTGGTATAATCCTTTGTAGTAAAGATTTTATCGAGCTGAGTATGGCCTGCATATATTATACTAGATGGGGGTGGAGCATCTTACTGACAGTTGCTGTTCCAAGGTGTGAGGTGAGCTCTTCATCAATTCTAACTACAAGTTACGCTTAGAGTATGTGGTTGATAAAGGATTACTTTGTGATGTGTTCCAAATAAGGTCAAAGGTGGTTTTGTTTTGATTGTACCACTGTTGTTGCAAAGTTTCTGTTTGTGGAACTTGTGTAACCATTCTGAAGACGACCATTGTAGGTGCTTACAAAAAAAGGTGAACTATCAATTTCATAGGCTCATTCCGTACTTTGAAAAGCTTTGTAGTTGCTTGTGGAAGAAAAAAATAAATGCTTTAGAACTTTTTCGAAATTCGATTTCGCCTGAATTATTTCAAGCAAGAATGCAGGCTCTAGAAGAAACTCGTTCTTTTAAACCTCTTGAGGGTTAATTTTTGTGCATGCTTTTTTCCCAGTGGAAGAGTAACAACTTAATCTGAACAGACACCGTCACAAGGATGTGTTGCCAAGGTCCTGTTTTATTGTTTGTGGAAAGGATAGCATTCCCAAATTCAGTCATGTTATTGTTAGTATGAGCATAAAAAGAGAGTTAAGACAGATGAAACATGGTTAAGAGAACCACTTCTTAGGAGGTGATTCTGGTGCCGATCCTCATAGTGTGGGAGAGGCCTCTGGAGTTGGACTCGTAAAGAGACTGCCTACGAAAAGTTATTATCACCAGGTCGTAAGTTCCTATGTTTGTCGGAGTATTTTGATATTTGGCTAGTTGTAAAGTGCAATTTCTTCATATCCTGGATCAAGTAAACATACATCTCATAACTCCAGGGATATCCTCATGGAAGCCCGGATTAGTACCAGAACTTTGTGTGCTAGGAACAGTGTGTTCCTGGATAAACAGTTGGTGTGATATCGGTTACCGATATCATGGCTACTTTTCATTGAGTGCCACTTTTCAAGCTATGGTTACAGGAAGTACGATGTGGAAAACATTGTAGCTTTTACGATTGTCGGTTACCTGTTGTTAGTTCTTGTCAACTTTGGTCAATGAGAATTTTACGTGATGGATGTATTGGGATCAGGTGTTAGTGAAACGGATATTGTCTATTATGTTGCCCCATTGATCCAATCCTTTTTTGGGATATAACTTTCTTGAGGATATTTCAGCCATATTGATTTGAAAGCCAATGTAAAGCAGCAGTGCAGATCTCACCATAAGTCTGGTAGACCTCCTAACCAGTCATGCAATTATTCTTTGCCAGTAAGGGTTGTGTTGGTGTTTGTCTGAATATGCCGACAATCTGAGGAGGTTGTTGTTAGATGCCTTGAGTTAACCTGGTGTGCTCAATCAAATTTTTGATTGAGCAGACAAACTCTATGGTGATCTGCCTGGCAGCATACGGTAGGCTGCTGGGACGGACGCCATATTAGTGCCAACAGACCTTTCACCATGGGAGTCAATGGGTGAGAGGTCAGAAGTGACCACTGTCCCCTCCAGGTGGAGCAGCCTGGAGGTATAAATAGCCTGGGCAGCAATTTATTCAGGGCAGTGTGTTGGAGGCAGAATGACTGACTACTTGGTTGGTGGAGGCCAGGCTGGCCTCCTGTTGCATCATTTCTTCTCTTTTGGCCATTATGCCTTTGTTTGTTTTATTGTGTTCTTAGCTGGTGGAATGCACCAGCCAAGTTATGTAAATTACAACCACTGCTTGTTTTAACTGTAAGTTACTAAATACTTATATTTTATAATTTACTTCCGGTGTCGTGTCTGATTTGGGGTGTTACTGTGGGGTGGGAGGGATATCCGGGATATTCCACAATCCTTTTTCATCATTTTGTGGCCGGTACTCGCAGTGGAAACCGGAGTTCCACCACGATATTCTTGTGGTGGCGTGTTCACCGGCAAGGGAGGCTTCGATAGAGTCGGCACTACCCTGGTTGACCGTGGAGAGGGCTGCTATGGGTGCGATCCCATCCCCATGAAGGAGCCTGGAGCCGGATAAGTTTAGTCAATTTATCGGGGGTATTGTGACGGACCAGTCGGGTCGTTACAATTGGTGGAGGCACCGGGTACTCATACCCAGCCTCGCACAGTTGTTTGACAGTTTAGTTGGTCAAACTAGCGACTCAGCGTTAGTATGCTGCTGGGTGTGGACTTTGGTCCGTGGGACCGGCCGAAAATGCTGGTAACCTTGTTTTACCGCTTTTACACCATGGGGTGTGGACTTTGGTTTGTTGTACCACGGTAGAAAGTAGTAGAAAAGGTTTTTACTGCAAGTACACTGTACAGTGGACTTTGGTCTGGTATCACAGTAGAAAGTGGTAAAAAGTCATTGTTAATGGTGAAGTACACCGTGGAGCACGGACATTTGTCCTTGGAACCGCGGTAGAAACCGGTAGAAAGTAACTCCATTACTTACTGTGGGACATGGACTTTGGTCTGTGATACCGCGGTAGTTCACGGTTCCATCCATTCTTTCCGGTGTTTTGCAGACTTTGGTCCGTGAATCGACCGTTTTCGACGGTGGAATTCTGTTTTCGGTGCAAATGGGGTTGGAGTTGCACACCCGTATCGTTGACCATCCCCATGCGGCGGAAGGCAGAGTACCACTGGACACAGTGGTACTGAGCGGGAGCATGGACCAGGATTCTCTGGACAAGGGAAGTCTCGTGGACAGTGTTCTATGGAGCCAACCTTCAGATGGGTATTTGGTCACTGTGGCGACATGCCTTGTGCCCTTATACCCTTATGGGTGGGTGGGGCGTAGCTACATTTCCTGTGGCGACATGCCATGGACGATCTTCCCGGAGGATCTCCATCGGAAGATGGTGGTCAAACCGGTGCTGATCTTGTTGGGGTGGAGCTCGGTTACAGCCAGGTGTCCATGTTTCCACTGCCGCTGTCCGGTCAGACGTGGTGGTCAACTCCTTAGGGAGATGGTGATAGTCCCAGACAGTACTACTCGGGAGGCACGGGCCTATTTGGCATGGCTCTCCAAACAGCAACTCGTCGAGATTGCCTATTTGATAGGTGTCCTTCGGTGATAGAACTGCGGTTTACACCATCGCCCGTGCATGAAGGCTCATGGAGGGAAGCACCGCCGGTGCAAACTGAACAGGTACCTAACAGGGAAGAAACCAGGCTACTTCCTTCATAGATTTGGCTGGGGATTTCTGCCTGGATCCGGACAGCAACCAAGGGTTCGCATTGCGTTACCCTCGGAAGCTGACTCCGTGTCTGACAGACGAAACAGAGTAGGCAACCTCGCAGGGTTACTGCTGCTGCTTGGATGCCCGCTCCAGCGGTTTCTGCGGTGATTCAGGCATTCGGGTTTTTCAACCTGGTCCACTCATTTGTAAGTTATGATGGCCGAGACAATGGTCCTATGGACGGTCCTATGGAATATTACGCCCACTTAGTGGACTCTTCCGGACCTCACCGGGACTGAACCGAAAGATGCTATGCATAGCCGATTCAGTTCGGGCAATCAGGCTCGTGTTTGCTTCTTAGAGTTCGAGAAGATGAAGCAGGGATCGACTGAGTTTGTGCAAGTGTTCTATTGGCGGTTCATTGAGCTGTCAGAACACGTGTCTCCGGGCAAAAACGAGAGCTGTTGGCTCATATGTTTCAAATGGAAGCTGCTGAGGGCTATCACCGATCAAATGTTCGGTTGCCAGGCTGAAACAGTAGAAGCATTTGCCCATAGAGCATGGCTTGTTGAAGCCGATATGCTGACGGGAGGTAGATTACCTACCCGTGCTCGAGAGGTCCATGAGGACCAGGCTAACACCCCGTCCTCCGGTTTCATGGCTAGCTCTGTGAGCTCTGCCAGGCTTTCTATTTCAAACCCGCCAGGTGTGAAGGCCGCTGTGCCATTCAGGTCAGACAAAGCAGTGGACAAGACCGGGGGCAAGAAAGGAAGGAAGCAGGCGAGGCCTGGAGGACAGCCGGCGGAAATGCCTCAAAGTTCAGACTATGGGTCAGGAGGATCACTCCTGCAAGTAGGCCCGTGTTTGGGCTGCACCAAATGGGGCACCTGAAACGGGACTGTCACAATGCCGAGGCAAAAGGACAGGTCGCCAGAGTGATGCCTGGCAAAAGCCAGAGGCTCCAGCCATTACTAGGCTTATCGTCGGTATGGCTGGAGGATCGCAAGTACCTGGTCACCATTGTGGATGGACATTTCTACTACCGACTCGTAGAGGATGACAAAGA
The DNA here is from genome assembly GCA_036925085.1 of Brachycybe producta. Taxonomy (NCBI): domain Eukaryota; kingdom Metazoa; phylum Arthropoda; class Diplopoda; order Playtdesmida; family Andrognathidae; genus Brachycybe; species Brachycybe producta. The sequence goes on from JAUPFP010000096.1 coordinate 388,304, forward strand.
GAAGCCTTCGTTAAACCACTGCTGGTTGCTACCGAACTGAGTGGTGAGCGAACGGTAATGATTGAAAGCTCAGGGGTCTGACATTGTCAGCGCTCTGATGAAGGGATGTACTTCCGGGCGGTCTCCAAGTATGTGGATGTCCTGCTGGGAGCAGGGGTGCCTCTGGCAAGGTCTGGTGACCCGGAAATTACCCGTTTGGTGTTTCCGAAGCCATGCTTTACATTAGAGGCCGTGGTCGCCCAGTTGGATAACTGGTTTGCCTCACCCTATATGCCTAGTGGTGAGGTACTGGATTGTGCAATCATCGAGCATCCGGGAGGAGTTGGTGTGCCCATGCCTTCCGCCAGGCCAGGGAAGTATCTGGTTAGAGAGGCTGGATCCCAGACTTCTACACATCTGGTATTACCATTCTGTGTGGATGGTAAGGTGGATGGGATGCAGAATTGCGATGATGGGAGCCGATGGGTTCCTATTCCCAAACTTCAGAGCCGGGCATATGCCTGGGGACCACCAAGAGTGTGGGTGTCTATGGGTGATCGTCTCCTTGAGATGATCTTAGACACTGGGGCCGATGTATCAGTCGTAAGCATAAAGGTGGCACGAGTGATGGGGTTACCCAATAAGGAACTGGCAGTTCCGTCGTGCCTACTCGGCATGGGTGGGAACTCCATCAAAGTAGAAGGTGTTGCACATGTGGACTTGGCCATCCACAGAAAGATCGTGAAGGTTTCTCTTTTGGTAAAAGGACAGTGCAATGTGTTGCTGGGTGTTATCACTCCGCTCGCTTCGGCTTGATGGTGGATATTGTGCACCGGAAAGTATATTTCCGGGAGGATGTCTGGACACCACATCCAGATGCTCTTCTAGCCACTTACACTGATCAAGTGCTAGGGAAACTCGTGGTGGTGGAATCAATTCCATCACCGACTTGCCTGACCAGCAAGCCGTTGAGGAGTAGGCACATCAGAGATTGATGGCTGCTCACATACCCACCGCCCCTATACCCAATTACCAATCTGGGAAACTCGGCCAAGCATAAAAATGGAGTTTAGCGTACAAGGCTGAACTTGGTACGGTGGTCTCGCAGTATTCTAACCTGGTCTACGAAGTGGAGTTTGTAGATGGGTACGGTCAATAAGTGCGAGACCGGTTTCATGTGAATAACTTGAAACCGTATGTACCAACCTGCAAATTGCGGGAGGAAGATGGGCCACCATCTGTTTCTTCGAAAGTCTACTGACTCTGAGGCAGAGGAAAACCCTCCTCCTCGGTATAACCTCCGTCTGAGGATACAAGGGTGTTTGAAGTGTGACCGTTTTCCTCCAGTGATGCCTGGCACCACCTTGAATGGTGTGGAATTCTTCGTGAATCCCTGCCATGGTGGGAGGGAACTGGCTGTTTGCTAGTTTGGGCGGATCGCTGGGATAGGAGGAAGCCTGATTTGCCTGCATGGTGGAATGGCCAGGTTTTCGTGGAAAACCTGGGACTACCCACTAAGGAAGGTCGGGCTAAAGGCCCGATAGGATCGGACCGTGGACGGGGAAATCTGTCCATAAACTCCTCCAATATCCCATCTCTCCCAAGCCAGTCTGTTGGTGCAGAGATTCACCGTGTGTGTCTGCCCCTAAATAGGCAGACAATGGTAAAATCTATGGTGACCACGGTTGGGGCGGTTGAAGATGTTTTAGGCACCAAGCCACAGTCAGTTGTCGTGCATCCGGTGAATTTGTGCCCTATGTGCCACGTTGTTTCTGGTAAACAACGAATGCCAGAAAGTGGTGCAACCGCTGTGGGTAAACCGTCATTGGCAAGATCCCACGGTGTTTGCCCCACCATTCCAAGGCCTTTGGAGGCCGTGGTGGAGACCACGGCCAAGGAAGAAGCCCGATTAGACCGGTGGGATGAAGTGCGGCTTGACATGGTCCAGGAAGGAAGCTTCCTGGTCAGTGACAAGCGTTACTTTATTGGGGAGTTTTCGACCGTGCAAGTGAAGAAGGATGCCGCCAAAAAGTGCAAGAAAAAGTCCAGAGCTGCACGGATCACTGCTCGAGTTAACTCTCTTGCGGAGCGAGGCCAGGCTGAAAGCCCGTGAGACTGCTATGAGTACGTTTACTGGCCGGGGAGGCCGGCTACTGTTTTGGGTTCGCCTGAGGCAGTGGCTGGATACTCCTTCTGGCTGTTGGATGATCTCAGAAGGGACTGGTGAGTTGAAAAGGCAATCCAGCCTCCAGTATCTGCTCCCGGTAACATGGGTAAACCTGCAAGTGGTGGTGGTGAAAAGGGACAGAGCTGTCCCCGCCCTCACACCCCACCAGTGGCTGATAGCTCAAGAGGGAAGAAAGCCCTCCGGTTGAGGACAGGCCTTTCCACCTCGCAAGCCGATGAGCCAAGAGGATTGAGTTTGACTCCTCATGGCTCAAGCAGCCAGTTCACACTGTGCCACTGCTTGTGCAATGTGTGCAACTGATCGTCAGGAGCTCGAGCTCCAGGCTGCGCAGTTTCCTCCCCTGCAGGAAACTATGGCCAGGGGTCTGCTTGGCAGCGGGTAACCTCCTGTCGGTCATGTTGTCGCTCCGATTGTGAGTGCCACTACAACTGCTCAGCAGTGAATTGCCAAGAGGGAGGCAATGCAGTCTGCCAAGGCACTAGCCAATGGTGCGGTAAATAAAACTGCTGGTGGTAAGAGTCAGCTGCCTCTTACATCGAGGGGAAGCCTCTTCTTCGGGACGGTCGAGAGAGGTCTGGACAACCATCCTAGGCCGCCGGTTCAGCTAAGGGTGCTTCACCGAAGCAGAGTACGGCACCGGCTGGAAAATCTTCGGGGAAGAAGTCCAAGAGGGCGAAGGGGGCTAACCACCTGCCTCACGGGAAAAAGGACAAGAAAAAGTCCAAGCATGAGGAACGGGAGTCCGACACCCTCCACAAGTAGGTGCCAGGGAGCCAAAAGTGGAGGCTATCCACTGTGGAGTCCCAGCGTGCTAAGGCAGGTATGCTGGTCGGGAATCAGCTGATGCATACCCGTCCCGTAGAGGCAGTGCAAATGGATGGTAGGGCTATGCGTGGCATTGTGGTCAGCATACCTGCATTTTTCCCGAAGGTGGATGCAGTATCGGACTTGCGAGTTTGATTGGTGGGAACCCTCCATCGTGTGACTTTGCCCTTACCGAGGTCTTTGAGGCCCTAGGACCAGAAACGTCGACCTCCCCTAGGCCTGTGCCTAAGGGACGGCGTATTTGTGTGATGCCCCCGTATTCAGATGCAGAGGTGCATCTGAATAACCGGCTTGGTCTATAGCAGGACCAGCCGGGAATGGGTGGCCATGGCTATTACCGTCTGGAAGAGCCACTTCCAGAGCCGTGGGTAGCTAGGCTACTGCCATACAACTTGAACCACGTTGCATTCGGTTGTGGGGGTTTGCCAGTAGTAATGGTCGTGAACTCGGTCCGACAAGCATTTAGTATTGTGGATGTGATGGGACTAGATGTCGAGATAGTGCGGCTATCCCAGCGTGCAGCCCCATTCATCCAATGCTTGTTGGGATGCGACCTAAGAGGTATGGCTGGGCAGTACATTACTGAGCCACTACCAGGGGCTAAGATCGAACCCACGGTCGCCCTGGTAGACCTCCTAACAAGTCGGGTGCCAAGAATGCGCCCGCAGCTCCAGGATATTCCATTCGAGGAATTCTGAGCCTTGGAAGAAAGACGACTTAGAGGGGCGGTCTTCGATCCTTGTCTTGGGTGGCGTAACACCCAGGTGTGCTAATGGTGGGCATGCCAGTGGGCAGCGGTGTGGACGGGCTCCACTCTTGCCCCACCCCCAGAGAAGTCGTCTGGAACCTAAGTGGTCAGGTTTGAGAGAGCAACCCTGGCTGGCTCGACCAACCTGTTTCCGGGCGGAACAGGGAAGTTGAGAGGATTGTGGCAACCTGGTTTGCTTAATCAAATTTTTGATTAAGCAGACGAACTCTATGTTGATCTGCCTGGCAGCATACAGTAGGCTGCTGGGACAGATGCCATATTGATGCCAGCAGACCTTTCACCATTGGAGTCAATGGGTGAGAGGTCAGAAGTGACCACTGTCTCCTCCGTGGAGCAGCCTAGAGGTATAAATGGCCAGGGCAGCGATTTATTCAGGGCAGTGTGTTGTAGGCAGAGTGACAGACTACTTGGATGGTGGAGGCCAGGCTGGCCTCCTGTTGCATCATTTCTTCTCTTTTGACCATTAGGCCTTTGTTTGTTTTAGTGTTCTTGGCTAGTGGAATGTACCAGCCAAGTTATGTAAATTACAACCGCTGCTTGTTTTAACTGTAAGTTATTAAATACTTATATCTTTTAATTTACTTCCGGTGTCATGTCTGAATTGGGGAGTTACCGCAGGGTGGGAAGGATATCCGGGATATTTCAGCGTCCTTTTCTATCATTTTGCGGCCAGTACTCGCGGTGGAACCGGAGTTCCACTTTGATATTCTCGTTGTGGTGGTGTGTTCACCGTGGTGTCTGGCGAGGGAGGTTCCGGTAGAGTTGGCGCTACCCTGGTTGACCGTGGAGAGGGCTGCTACGGGTGTGATCCCATCCCCGTGAAGGAGCCTGGAGCCGGGTAAGTTTAATCAATTTATCCGGGGTATTGTGATGGACCAGTCGGGTCGTTACATAGACCTCTTAACCAGTCATGCAATTATTCTTTGCCATTTTGGTTGTGTTGGTATTTGTCTGAATATTCCGACAATTTGAGGAGGTTGATGTTAGATGCCTTGAGATAGCTAATGAGTATGGTACATGGCTGAACACTTAAGCTTACCTGGGGCCCGTTTCGCAAAACTAGAAGTCTTGTGAGTAACAATTGCAGCTTACAAGTGTAGGTAACAAGTTGTTGGCAACAACTTGTTGGGGACAAGTGAAATTTGACTTGTTTGTCACAAGTGTAGTGTGTTAGTATTCATACATTTTTCTCTCCTTTGTGTGTAATTCCATAGTGCTAAAAGCGTCAAAGTGTTGCATTAGGAGATAGGAGATACGTGATAGTAAGAACATTCTGTTTAATTTCAAATTAACACATGTAAAATAATCGTACCTACCTTTTGAGTTAGATAGTAAACATTTACTTGTTACTAACAAGACGTGTAGTTTTGTGAAACGTGGGCCCGGGTAGTGTCTGATTCGGAGTGATTCCTAATGTAAATAACAATAACATTAATAATTTTTTTTCTCTTATATCAAAAGGTGTTTGGCGCTTATTAATGAGATGCAGGCGTTTTGGAGATGCTGTCCTTTCCATAAGGAAATCCACTTTGAGATAACAAACGCAGTGAAGGTATTTGAACATATGAAACCTCTTTTTTTTTGCTTTAATCTGGAATGAATCCTAGACAAATTTACTACTGATCTTTTTTCTTCTTCATTAAGAAAACTTTCTTGAACACATTACGAAACGCGACAATTTTCCTATGAAAAACAAGAGTGCTTCAGTATTTTTTTTTTTATTTTAATCTATAGTATTTGAAACGTATTTGCTTTTGTTAGAATTAAATACACAAAACGCCTAATTGAAAGGTGAAAAATGTTAAAGGCGGGTGATATAATTAGGGCTGTGGAGTTGTTATGTAATTGTTTGATTCCGACTCTTGTAATTTGAAATTTGTAATTCGTTTCCTAGTGGTTAGAGTGACATTTTGCGTAATCTCAGGGTACGTCAATATTGTATCTTTAAGACTCAATTTTGATGTTCGGTCAATTATTTTTCTTTTGGAGCCGGAGTCGTTTACTTTATTACGACTCCGAGCTCCAAATCCTACCAAAAATGAACGACTCCAATAACTCTCACTCCACAGCCCTAGCTGTAATTTTTGAATTTTTTTGAAGTTGAAGTTTACGAGAGAAAAAAATTGTATATTCTGGTTCATTGATTTATGTAGCTGTTTCATCATTCGAACGTCCCGTCCCAACTGCACTTCATAATAATTGCTGTAGTGAAACTATATGTGACAGTTTTCATAGGCGCGCTGACATTTCAAAAACTTAAAGGATACTCTGCAGCTCGTTCATGTTTTTAAGCAATAACGTACATTTTGATAAAATTTAATATAATTTGTGGCTATATCATGCTGAATCACAGTTGAGTGCGGAACCCATTGATTGCTCAAACTGAGCGCACAGTTTTAATAAATTATAGGGACTTTATTTGTGGCAATTGCTTATATAAATATTGAATTTAAATGGAAATTGAAAATTTCCAAGAGGTGATGATGAGCACTTCTTAGAAAATTTCTATGTATGCTTGAGGACCGAAGTACTCATGCAGATTTCGATTATCGTAGTTTTTATGCACAAATTTGCATTTATTATTTTTAGAAATCTAAGCAGCCCAGAATAATCTGCAGCCGCGGCTAGAGGATGCTGTTACTGAAATCTCCTCCGACTATTCCGCAGCAAATCTTTCCCCTATTTTAACAAGGAAGTGTTAGAAAGAAACGAAAGAAAGTGGGGAAGGGGAGGGAAAACACTTATTTCTTTTTTAAAGTAAATTTGGTTCGGTTTAGTTAGGTTTAGTTCGGTTTGGCCTGGTTTGGCCTTGTTTGGTTAGGTTAGGTTTGGTTACATTTGGTTAGGTTTGGTTACATTTGGTTCGGTAAACTAACCGAACCTAACGTAACCTAACCGTACCGAACCGAACCTAATTTACTTTCAAAACGAAACAAGTGTTTTCTCTCCCATCCCCACTTTCTTTCATTTTTTTTTAATGGCTAGTACACGCCTGGATTCTTTGTTGCGGGGCTGAATCGCGTCAGTTACTATTCAGACCCGCAACAATGTTGAAATGTTTCAGGGCTGAATCGTGTAACACCCGGAATGCTAGCCTGGGGGTGCGTGACTCATCTCTGTCTCTCGGCCGAGTAATACATTTGGGACCATGGTCACTTGAACCTGGTTACATCTTGTAGGTGTACACAGGTCCAAGCGTATAAAAAAACCCTGTTTCTCTTTGTTCGATGTCCGTTTTTTCGCTCAACTTGTTGTACAACGTTGATCTTTATCCGTATCACATCACTGGCACGTGGCCGCACCTTTGATCTGAAGCGTTCATTCTTCTGTATCTTAATGTTTCTGTACAAGAATGAATAAAGTGTTTACAATAATATACTGCGGTAATAAACTCAAATCGCCGGAGCGCTCACAATCGTGTCAGCTCAGATTCATGTTTCTTGAGTCCCATCGAAATGGGAAACATTTAAACATTGTTGCGAAACATTTCATAATGTGGACATCTTTTGAAACATAAACAAAGACTCAAAGGACTCAGTTTGCTTTTAATTATTAAAGACGTGTTTAATAATTAGAAGCAAACTGAGCCCTTTTGAGTCTTTCTCAGTGGTCCACATCTTAAGACATAAAAAAGATGTGGACCACTGAAAATACTGTTAAACTAACTGAGGACCTTTTGTATAAATTGTGTCTGTGGGAAGTTATGGTCTTCTGACTATAAAGGCAGATAAAAGAAATAAAATTTAGAAATCCTGCCCCATCTTCCAATTTCAGCATGTCCGCTTAAACCGAACGTGCTCTCAGCTGAGAAGAGCTTGTGTGCCCACCACCGTTTCTGCTTTATTTGGCCCTCTTTATGCCTCTTTATGCTGGTAATATTTACATGGTGAAAGCCAGAAGGATGAAGAGAAACTGAGTGTAGGTGTTTACAGTTCCTATCAGAGGGAGGACAAGCGGGACAGCTGCCCCGGGCCTCACAATTTTAGTTGCCTCAATTTGTAACTGAATATGTTAGAAAAAAAATATAGTAATGCAACAATAAACTGGACGACTGCACGTGTTCATTAATTTTTGTTCTGTTCTGGAAAAAAAACAGTAAGTAGATGCGTGTGTTTATATGGTATGCCACCACACAAACTTATATAACGGTGCCACCTCTTTGAATCCGAATTTGGGAACATACCATTTTACACAATACAAGTTCAACACAGGTTTTCGCGTCTTTTATGCAGTGCTGGCCTTAGCCTCCTTGGCGCCCTGGGCAGATTTTTTCAGGTCGCCCCATTCAAAAATGAGAAAATGAAAATATTTGCTTCATTACACAGGCCTGCAAATAAATACTTCATTTTTCTCCCACAATATTAGCTGTTTCTTATGTTTTTCAGTACAAAAATGCTGAGCATTTCCCTCTATCACGTAAGGTTTTTCCGCAAAGTGGGTATGCAAGTTTATGAGAAACACACAGAACAGATAGAAGTGTAGTAACACTTTAATTCAAAAACATATAAGATCAAAGTGAAATTACATTGTATTTAACAGATGTTGTTTGTACATTTATATTGTACAATCAAAGATCCTTATAATACCGAATTTTCTTGCCCTCAAAGCTTCATTTCAAACTTTTTCTCTTGTGTACTGCACCTGTCTCTTCCCTGTGCAGCATCCAGCAGTAGTCCGCAATCATGTTCACATCCCATCGTCCTTGATACCTCCGCTCCATTTCCTTGATGTCCTGATGAAACCACTCTCCTTGCTCTTCACTCACAGCACCAAGATTTTTTGGGAAATAGTCCAGATGTGAGTTTAAAAAGTGGAGCTTCAAGCTCATTGAGCAGCCCAAGGCTTGGAGGTTCTTCAACATGTTTTCTACGATGTTCTTGAAGTTAGGATCTTTTTGATTGCCAAGAAACTTCGTGACATCTCTAAGGGATGTTCATGCCAATCTCTCGATGTCTCCCATCTGTGCTTCAAAGCTTTCATCCCTCATAAGTTTTCGTATGTCTGGACCACTAAAAACCCCTTCTTTTAACTTTGCTTCCGACAGTCCTGGGAACTTGCTTGTTAAGTACTTGAAAGTATCCCCATCTTTCGGTTATGCCTTTACAAACTGCTTCATCATGCCTAGTTTGATGTGAAGTGGGGGTAGAAGTACTTTTTTGGGGTCCACAAGAGATTTAAAATGAACGTTCTTTTCTCTGACCTTTAGTATCCTTCTTGGCCACACTTTCTGACTCCAGTGCTTACTTTGGCACGACTATCCCACTCACACAGGAAACAGGGGTATTTGGTGTAGCCGCCTTGTTGTCCAAGGATTGTTGCAGGCAATCACAGACTACGTAGAGTGGGTACAGAAGGCAAAGCTGCAGCGGCAACACAGCCTGGCAGTGACCCTTGACATCACCAATGCATTCAATAATGCATGGCACCCGGGTATCCTTGAACAACTGCGGGAAATGGAGTGCCCTGAAAACCTTCAGCAACTGGTTGGGGCCTTTTTACAGGAACGCCAAGTGGCCAGTGGGACCTCATCGAGAGAGATAAACAAGGGCTGTCCACAGGGTTCCTGCTTAGGGCCAGTGCTGTGGCTGGTCTTGATGGAGATTTTCTTCACGGCCATGGCAGGCTGGTGATCAATAGAGGACAGGGTCCAGGCATTCGCCGATGACGCATTGGTAATCATTTGCGGACCATCGGTGATAGTTCTAGAGGAGAAGTAGAGTCAGTTCTGGGTGACGTGCACTGCATGGGCCTCAGGAATGAAGCTGGCATTTGCGGCCCAAAAAACAGCTGCGATCTTCTACCCGGCCTGGCACGGCTGGCACACAACAACGAGAAGTGGACACCAGTGGCCTCTCGAGACATACGGAATGCTGGATGATGGGAGGCTGCAGGCCGAGCTCTGCCGGTTTGCAGTGGCAGCAGTTTTTGAGAAAGCCTGGAGGTTTCTAATGAGGATCAAGCCTAGTTCTCTTTTGGATACTACTCTGTCCGCTATTCGCTACCTGTTTACTTTGCTTTCATGGGCGCCTCGAAATGCGCCATCCGTTTACTTTACTTTCAGGGGCACCTCGACCACGCCGTCTGTTTACTTTACTTTCAGGGGCACCTCGACCGCAAAATCCGTTTACTTTCAGGGGCGCTTCAACCGCGCCATCCGTTTACTTTACTTTCAGGGGCACCTCGACCACGCCGTCTGTTTACTTTACTTTCAGGGGCACCTCGACCGCGAAATCCGTTTACTTTCAGGGGCGCTTCAACCGCGCCATCCGTTTACTTTACTTTCAGGGGTGATTCGACCGTGCCATCTGTTTACTTTACTTTCAGGGGCGCTTTGACCGTGTCATCCGTTTACTCTACTTTCAGGGGCGCTTCGACCGCGCCATCCGTTTACTTTACTTTCAGGGGTGCTTCGACCGCGCCATCCGTTTACTTTACTTTCAGGGGCGCTTCGACCATGCTATCTGTTTACTTTACTTTCAGGGGCGCTTCGACCGTGCCATCCGTTTACTTTACTTTCAGGGGTGCTTCAATCACGCTATTTGTTTGTGGATAAGTGTGTCAATGTAATATAGGTGGAACAGGCCTAAAGCCTCGTGGCGGGTGGGCCTTTAAACCCAATTACAGGTAGGTAGAATACATCACGTATTATACGTAGTTTTATACCGTATATGTGACATAAACTGTGACATAAACAATAAAAAACAGTTGCAAATTTGTAATGGAAAAAACTGGAAAATCGCAAAAAAAAAGGCTGAAAAGAAAAATTAGATATTTTAAAATTTAAGTGTAACTGATTGAAATATTTATGCACATAATGCTCATCAGAACGTTGTTTATCTTGCACTTGAATAACGTGATAAATGTAAAGAAGTTTTATTTCTATATTTTTATTGTGACGGACCTTTTTCCCTGGATAAAATTTGCTCTTTTTAAGTGGTACAAGCAAGTTTTCACTCATATTAATAGGGAGTGGCTAGGTTACTAATTCTATCGGCCCTGGAGGACTAGACCAATATAACATCTATTCAACGTCCTCACTAGGCTCTTGTAAAGACTCTCACAGTCTTGATGATCTTTTATTTCTGTACTTCTCGGACTTGCGTCCGTAAATTTACTCTTGAAAATAGTGTGAATATATTCACGAACCCAATGTTGCAGATTTGCACCTGTTGAAGACTTGAAGTATTCAAATTGGTGAAGAGCTGCAACTAGATGATGAATTTGCACAGTCGCGAAATAATTAAGTTTAGAATTAATTAAAAGCACAACTGGTTTCGTTGAATAAAAAGTTGAGGATTTATTCCACATAAAAGAATTGATGAAAATAACTTGGTTTGAATTACACAACACTTAGAAATAATAACCACGTTTCAAAAATGATAAAACCTAGCCAAAATTGGGCATAGGTTCGTTGAATTAACATTAACTAAGGGACATCGAAAAACCTCCCTTTTATACCCAGAGAATTTACAAGTCGGATTCTCAGGGCACATTACTCTGATTGGACAATAACAAAGTTTGGGCCCAAATAGACCAATCAATGGATTGGTCTCTTTGGCCAAACTGATGATCCATGGTTCTGTTATCACACCTAAGTGATAACAGAAAAACGTAAACAAATCAATTAAACAAGGGATTCAAGGAACCCTCTAGACCTCCATTGCTTTAATATATGCTTTCATATATCAAATAACCAACTTTTTTTCATTGTTACATGTGTGCGCATGAGTACGCACATGAACACACGTGCGCGCATACATATGCACATTTACACATGTGTGCGCATGCGTACGCACACGTACACACTTGTGTGCATGCGTATGCACACGTACACACTTGTGTGCATGCGTATGCACACGTGCACATGCGTGCACACGCGTGCACACTTGTGCGCATGCGTACGCACGCATGCACACTTAAAAACAAGTTTTTACCGTGGAAAAGTGAATTCCACGGGCTTTTACCGTGAGAATTTATGTTTTCACCGTCCAAAGTCGGTAATTCACGGTCGAACCCGTGTTGTACCGCCTTCATACGGTGAAAACCACTTTTCCCCCTTTCGGAACCGGTAGAAAGGGTATTCCACGGGATTTCACCGTGCGAATCGCGGTTTCCACCGTCCAAAGTCGGTAAACCACGGTAAAAAACATGGCTAACCACCTTCGGACGGTGAAAACATCCTTTCACCGAGTTCCGACGGTTGGAAAGGGCATTGCACGGACTTCCACCGTGCAAAATGCCGTTATCACCGTCCAAAGTCGGCAATTCACGGTCGAAACCGTGTTTTACCGCCTTCGGACGGCGAAAACCACTCCCTGGCAGGCTTCTACCATCCAAACACCGTCGAACTTGGGCCTTCCCAAGCGAAACGGCACTCGGACGGGCTGAACCCGCCGGAAAAGTGCTTTCCATAGTGGTTGGGCCACCATGACAACAGTCATGGCGGCGAAACCACACCCACCACGTGTGTATATGGTCAACGACCGTAAAACACACCGTTAACAAATAAAAGAGAACTGCCAACAGGCAGGAGAAGGAAATTTCCTTAGAGGGACTTACGTTTTCTATTTTGCCCTCGCTTTCCAGTCTTGGCACACGTTTTTGGCGGTGAATTTGTGGTTTTTTTGGTCCACGTGGTGCCGGCGTCCTTTGTTTGAAAGATTTACAAACATCCTAGCCGCCAACTTCACCGTCTTAGCGGCTAATTGCCGTGCAGTAGCGGCTAAAACATCATCAGCCACCTCATGCATGGTCACCATGGAGATTTCACCGTCGTCTGCCTTTTTAGGGGCAGACACACGGTGAATTCTCCTACACCAAGACTGGAACGGGTGGGTAGAGACATTTACTGTCAATTCTCTTAAATTGACGGTAATTGGAGATTGCACGGAGGTTTTTACGGACGGATTTTTCCGTCCACGGACCGATTTTGTCGGGCCTTTGGCGGGACACCTGGTGATGGGCCGCCCTTGGTTTCTACCGAAACCGTGGCGGGCCCCAAACACCGCAATGTCAGGCCGCCTCCTCTCCCAGCCGTCCGCCCAAACTAGCGGACTGCCGGCTCTCTCCCACCAGGGGAAGGACTCCCAAAGAGTACCCCACAATAGGGGCCTCCCTGGGGGGCTTCCAACCCGAGCGTCAAACCCACTCACCTCATACACCCTCGGTCTCCGCGGACGGAGATTATACCGAGGTGGAGGGGGGTTATCGGTCTCAGAGTCGGTAGACTCCGGCGAAGAAACGGACGGTGGCTTTAGCGCCGGAGTCAATCCACTCCGCGCCGAAGCCTCCGTGGCATCGCTGTCTGTATCGGAGGAGGTGTCAGAGACTCCAAGTCCATCTTCCTCCCTCACGGTACAGGTGGGTACGTACGGCTTAAGGTTATCTACGTGAAACCGGTCACGCACCTTCCGACCATACCCATCTACGAACTCTATTTCGTAGACCAGGTCGGAATACTGCGTGACCACCGTACCCCTCTCAGCTTTATAGGCCAAGCTCCATTTCTTCGCCTGACCGAGCTTCCCAGCCTGATCTCTTATCCACACCTGATCACCAGGCTGATACAGAGGAGGCTCCACACGGCCAGCGTCATACCGCTCCTTCTGCCTTTTCTGAGCAGCCGTCAAATGTTGACGAGCCTGCTCCTCCACGGCTTGCTGGTCAGGCAAGTCGCGGACTGGACCGTTCGGAAGGAGGTTATCAATCTCCAACCGAGGCTCACGGCCGAACAACAACTGATACGGAGAGACCTGTGTACTCTCCTGGACAGCTGTGTTATAAGCCCACATGGCGGGCCGTAATTTATCCCACCAATCACGCTGTTCCTTGAGAGGATCAAGGTACCGCTTGATGGTTTCCATTACGGTTTTATTCGTACGCTCCGTAAGCCCATTAGCTTGCGGATGGTACGCCGTCGTGAAGTGATGCACTATGTTATAGCGCTCCCGGAACTTCAGCAGGACTTTGGTGGAGAACTGGGATCCACGATCCGAGACAAGAGCTTTCGGTGTGCCATACACCGAAAGGATCTCGTCCTTCAGGAATTTCACCACACAGGCGGCCATGGCCCTTCGTACCGCCCTTGCCACACCGTACCGGGTGAAATAGTCAACCATGATTAGTACATAGGTGACTCCACCCACGGAGGCAGGAAACGGTCCAACGAAGTCCATTCCCTAGGTATCAACTGGGTACTCCGGCACAATCGGTTGGAGAAATCCCTGACTTCGAGCGAACTGTCGCGCTCTCTGACACACCAAACATGACTTAACATATTCGGCAGTGTCCCGCTTCATACCGATCCAGTAGAAGCGTGAGCGCAGTCTCTGGTAGGTCTTAAACATCCCGAAGTGACCAGCTTCGGGAATGTCATGTAGCTTCCTTAGACAGAAAGCCCTGCATGACCTCGGAATGACCAGAACAGTTCTCAACCGATCCTGGATGGACCTGATGGCAAACAACAAGTCATCTGCCATCATAAACTTGAACCGGAGGTTCGAGTTGGGGTCACGGTAGATTTCACTCTTCACCTTGGAGCACCAGCCATCGGCCTCTTGCTCCTTGACCCAATCCACCTCGGAACGGATGTGGTAAATAACCTCACCTACGTCGACTTCGACGTATTCAGGTAAGGAAAGGTCCGCCACATCACGAACAGGATACCGACTCAAAGCGTCGGCATCCACGTGCAGTGTCTCCTTCCTATACTGAACCTTAAACCGGTACTCTTGTAGTTGCATCTGCCAACGCCCCAACCTGCCTTGCAGGTTCTTGGCTGTCTGCAGATTGCAAAGAGCATGGTGATCAGTTACGATCACGAACTCCCGGTTAAAGAGGTAAGGACGGAATTTACCCACGGCAAACATGACCGCCAAGCACTCCTGCTCGGTGACCGAATACCGTGTTTCCGCTCTTTTCATGAGTCGGCTTGCGTAGGCCAGAACACGGGGGACACTGTCCTCCGGTAACTTCTGGTAAACTACGACTCCCAAGCCGTACCCACTAGCGTCGGTATGGATAATTACCTCACCACGAGAATCGTACATGGTGAGTACCGGCGCTTCGGTTAAAAATGCCTTTAACCGAGCGAACGCTAGTTTGCACTGATCCGACCACTTGAAGGACGCATCCTTCTTCGTCAGATCATGCAAAGGCCTTGCCACCTTGGCGAAGTCCTTGATGAACCTTCGATAGTAACCGGCAAGTCCGAGAAAACTGCGGACGCCTGTCACCGTTGTCGGGACATCAAACTCCTGGACTGCCCGTACGAGATCCGGGTCCGGAGCAACTCCCTCGGCACTTACTACGTGACCGAGATAACGCACATTGTTAAAGCCAAAGAAACATTTCTTCGGCTGGAGTTTCAGCTCCGCCCCTTGTAACAGTCCAAGGACAGTGGAGAGTCTCTCGAGAAACTGCTCGAAAGTGTTCCCAAAGACGATAATATCATCCAGGTACACCAGACAAGTCTCCCACTTATGTCCTGCCAATAAGAGGTCTAGTGCTCTTTGCATGGTGGCTGGAGCATTACAGAGTCCGAAAGGCATTTTCTGGAACTCAAACAGACCTTGAGAGCAAATAAATGCCGTTTTCTCAACATCTGGCTCAGCCATCCGAACCTGCCAGTAACCACTAGCCAGGTCCAAGGTAGCGAAGAACTTCGCACCGGCCAACGAGTCGAGCGCATCATCGATGCGAGGCAACGGATACTGATCCAGCTTTGTCTGGGCATTCAGTTTCCGGTAGTCCACACAAAAACGAAAGCCACCATCCTTCTTGCGAACAAGCAGGATAGGGCTCGCGTAGGGACTACGCGAAGGTTGGATAACCCCTGCATCCAACATCTTCGCCACCTCTTCTTTCTCGACTGCTCTGGCCGCTGGAGCGGTTCTACGCAATCCTTCACGCACTGGAGGTTGCCCACCGGTGTCAATCGTATGTTCGACCAGAGAGGTTTCACCCAACTTCGTTAAGTCGAACGCGAAATGATCCCGGCATGCCAGCAGGAACTCCCGAAGGTGCCTCGCCTCTTCAGGCTTCAGATTGGGACCAATCTTAAGACACTCTTCAAGAGTGGGAGCCATCGCCACGTTGAGCACTTGGCATCCGTTTCCGGACGCCCCTCTCAACTTAGACGAGGACTTCCCTGGTCGAACTGTCTTCTGAGTGGGGTCTCCCCCTCTCAACTTAGACGGCTCTTCCAGCCCTACCACAATGGCAGCCTCCACAGCTTGAGCAGTGGCTACACCCTCTCCTGTTTCCAGGGCAATGGGTGCATTCCCCACGTTTTCAAGCCAGATATCGTACGTGCCAAGCCGGTTAGCTGCAGCGATACCTGCTTCTGCCAACACACCACGTCCACCTAAGGCTTTCCGGTGCGGCTCCACGAGAAGCAGCTGGCCAGGGCCGGCATGCTCTACCAGCGTCACGGATACGACACGTCGTACGTGGGCTGGTAGCCAGACATTCTCCCTCAGTCGCAGAGAACAAACTTCTCCGCGCCCGATAGAGGTTCTTGTCTCGGGCAGCTCTGGTGAAACAATGTTCACCCACCCGTCAACCTTCTCGAGTGCAGGCGGATCCACTGGGAGTTGCCGTCCCTGAGGCAAAGCCCTGGGTATCGGCGATGGAATTGCTTCCACCTCCCCAGGTTCTGCAAGCGCTCGATCGGTGCATGCCGTTTGGAGGGCGTCTGAATGTGCCGTCCAGACATCCTCCCGGAAGTAAACCTTCCGGTGCACGATATCCACCATCAAGCCGAAGCGCGAGGCGTGATCAACGCCCAATAACGCTTCGCCCTCTCCTTTCACCAAAAGGAGAGGTACCTTGATGGTTTTCTTGTGGATGGTCAATTCCACATTTGTGACCCCTACTACCTCGATGGAGTGCCCACCCATTCCAAGAAGGAATGAAGGAACCGCCAGTTCCTCTATAGGCAACTCCATCACTCGTGCCGCCGTAATGCTTAGGACCGACACGTCGGCCCCGGTGTCTACGATCATCTCCATCAGACGATCGCCTATCGACACCCACACCCTTGGTGAACCTACATCGTAGGCCCGGCTCTGAAGCTCAGGGATGGGAACTTGCGGGCTCCCACCATCGATCTTCTGCCTCCCGTCCACCTTACCGTCCACACCGGACGGTAATTCCAGACGTGCAGAAGACTGGGGCACAGTCTCAGAAACCAGAGACTCCCCAGGCACAACAGGAGCTATGGGCGCACCAACTCCTCCCGCCTGCTCGATGAGCGCACGATCCAGCACCTCACCACTAGGCATATAGTGTGAGGGGACAAACCAGCGATCCAGCTGGCTGCACACGGCTTCTAATGTGGAGCATGGCGATGGAAATACCCACTTTGTAATTTCCGGGTCCGCAGACCTCGCCAGAGGCACCCCTGCCTTCCGCAGGACATCCACATATTTGGAGACCGCCCGGAGGTACGTCCCTCGTTCAGAGCTCAGGCCATGACAGGCACCTGAGCTTTGAAGCTTTACCGGTCGCACACCACTCAGTTCGGTGGCAACCGGCCGCGGTTTAACGAGGATTTCTCCTCGTCCTCCATGAGTCGATAGTAGAACTGGCCATTGTGAACGGTGGCCAGGTACTTACGACCCTCCAGCCAAACTGGCGCAATGCCAGCGGTTGGCTGGAGGTTCTGACTTTCGTCAGGCACCACTCTGGCAACCTGCCCTTTGGCCGCAGCCTTCGGACAATCCTTCCTCAGGTGACCCATCTGGTTACACCAGAAACAAGGACCTAGTCGCCGGAGTGAATCTTCTGTACGGTCCGTACTTCGAGGCGTTGCCGCCGGCTGACCTCCGCCAGAGCCTGCCGTCCTCTTCTTCTTGCCTCCGGTCTTGGCTCCCGCCTTGTCCGACTTGGACGGTGCAGCAGCCTTGGCACCCGTTTGGCTCGAAGATGAAGCCTTGGTAGAGCTCCCAGAGCTAGCCGTGGTTCCGGAGGACGGAGCGTTAGCCCTGTCCTGAGGAACCCCTCTAGTACGGTTAGGTAATTTACCTACAAGAAGCAAATCGGCCTCAACCAGCCGTGCCTTTCGGACATATGCCTCCACCGTACCGGCCTTGCAACCGATCAATTGATCGGTGATGGCCGTCAGGAGTTTCCGTTTGAAGCGAATGAGCCTACAGCTTTCGCCCGGAGACACTCGGTCGGACAGTTCCAAGAACCGCCAGTAGAATGCCTGCACAGACTCGGTAGCCCTCTGCTTCATTGATTCGAATTCGCCGAAACAGAGGCGAGCCTGGTTACTGGTGCTGAAGCGGCTACGCATAGCATCCTTCAGCTCCATCCAGGTCAGGTCTGGAAGAGTTTCCACCAACGTGGCATAGTACACCTCCGCCGGACCGTCCAGCAGAAACGTAAAGAAACTGCATCGGGACTCGTCCGTCCAGCGCTGAGCTCGGGCTTTCGCTTCGAACTTGCGGAGAAAAGGCGTCAAGTCCTCTCTGCCGTCGTAACGAGCAAAAGAGTGGACCGGGTTAAAGAACCCGAACGCCTGAACCTCCGCTGGAACCGCTGGAGCGGGTGTCCAAGCAGCGGCGCTAACCCTGCGAGGCTGCCTGCTCCGGTTCCCCGAAACGTCAGACACGGACTCAGCTTCCGAGGGTATCATCATCTGAACCCTCGGCTGCTGTCCGGGTGCAGGAAGAACTCCCCGGCCAATTCCCCTAGGAGATGGCCTGGGTGCTTCCCGCATAGGTACCAACCGGGGAAGTGCCGGTGGTTCCTCTCCCCGTGCACCTTCACGCACGGGCGACAGTGAAAACCGAGGTGCCACCCTCGGCTCAACCGTTGACCGGGACAGTCGTCCTTCCAACCGTAGGACGTCTATCCCGTAGGCAATCTCAATGAGTTGCTGCTCGGATAGCCCGGCCAAGAAGGCCCGGCCCTCACGTGCAGTCTCATCCGGGATTTCCACCATGTCCCTACGGGGCTGATCGCCGCGTCCAACCGGACGGGCGACGGTGGAAACTTGGACAATCGGCCGTGGCCGACCGTCCCCCCCCCCCGGTGAGATCACCGTCAGACCCACTGTTTTCTAACGGGTATTCTCCCGGACCGATGTCACAGCGGCGTTTCCGCACCGTGACCCATTCCTCCGGGAGATCCCCGTCTACGCTACCGCTGGGTCCCTCTGTTTCCAGAGGATCCCCGCCTTCCGCCCCCGAAGGGGACGGTCGACCACGCGGCCGCGTAACTCCAAACCCGCATCTGCACCAAGTTCCCGACCTCCTTTCGGTACTTTTGGGGCTGTCTCCATTTTTCACCGTACACGAACGGCAAAATCTGGACAAAGCCACCAGATCTCGGGTTTCCACCGTCGAAAACGGTAAACTCACGGACAAAAGTCCGTAAAATACCGTTACGAACGGATGGAACCGTGCGAAACCGCGGTTTCACGGACAAAAGTCCGTGTCCCACGGTAAAGAACGGTCAGAGTTTAACCTTACCGGTTTCTACCGCGGTCTAACGGACAAAAGTCCGTTTCCCACGGGGTACTTCACGGTAAAAGACCTTTTACCCCTTTCTACCGCGGATCAACGGACAAAAGTCCGTACACCACGGTGTACTCGCGGTAAAACACCGTGCACCCCCGAAAACCACGGTACCACGGACCGTAGTCCGTGCCCCACGGTAATTCGACGGTAAATTTACCGTTAACTGCGGTACAACGGACCGGAGTCCGTTCCCCACGGTATATGACGGTAAATTAACGGTGAACTGCGGTAGATTTACCGTTCACCACGGTACAACGGACCAAAGTCCGTTCTCCACGGTGAGCAACGGAAAATCAACGGTGAAACGGTGATTTCCGCCGCTGTCCCACGGACCAAAGTCCGCGCCCAGTGGCGTACTCGCACCGCATGGTGATTCGACCGACTAAATGGTCGAATACACGGTAAATCACCGTGCGAGAGGCGGGGTACAGGTACCCGGCTCCTCCACCAATTGTAACGTCTCGCCGGACCGTTACAATAACCCGGTAAATTGATTGCAAAATCGACGCAAAAACTTACCGTCAACCGGCTCCTCTCGGGGACGAAACTGTACCCGTAGCCGCCTCCATACCCGTAGCCGCCTCCACACGGTGTTCCCCTTGGGATGTGCCGGCTCCAGGAGCCACCCACGACGGACACGACGAAAAACCACGCCGCCACGCCGTTGTTCTACCGCGAGCCGACACCAGTACCGGCCGAGACAAGACGTAAAAGACGGGGGTGTTGGTCCCCAACCGGGCAACCCACCCTCCGCGGTACTTCCCCAAAGAAATGACACGGACACAGCAAGTGACGATTAAAAGAAGAGTTTTAAATACACTTACGACGTTGGATGACAGTGT
The DNA here is from genome assembly GCA_036925085.1 of Brachycybe producta. NCBI lineage: Eukaryota > Metazoa > Arthropoda > Diplopoda > Playtdesmida > Andrognathidae > Brachycybe > Brachycybe producta. Next base: position 408,434 of record JAUPFP010000096.1, read on the forward strand.
TGATATTTACAAGTAAAGGGCTGGTCCGATTGACCAGCCCAAAGGCACTTTATACAAGCCAAAAAGCCATAAGGCAAACGAAGAGATGATTCAGATGTACTGGCCAGTGGAGGTCTACCTGACCTCCACCCACAGGTCTAGTCAAGCTCACAGCCTACAACCAACTGCCCAGATCCTGTGGTTGACTAGCCCACAGGAAACCTCCAGGCAACTCCACCTGGAGGGGACAGAGGTCACATCTGACCTCTCACCCATAGTCTTTATGGTGAGAGGTCTGCTGGCACCAAAATGGCGTCCGTCCCAACAGCCTACTGTAGCTGTCAGGCAGACCACCATAGGGAAATTCGTCTGCTCCATCAAAATTAAAATTTGAGCAGACCAGGTTGCCACACTTAGGAAAACTAAGAAGTCCCTAAGCAAATAGAAATAGTGATTAAGCCTTCAGGAACTTCTATAGGGCAAGTTTCTCTAAGACAAATGGCTTTAGGGCGAATGTCACACAACAAAATGAATAACTAATTTTGGAAATGCCCCCTCCCTCTTCTTTGGAATTGTTTCCATGGACGCCCATGTTTGTAAATCGTGTGGATAGACTTGATACTTTGAAATGGTCATTATGAAAAAAAATAACAAGAAAGGACTCTGATAGTTTTAGCCGTACCCCTTCAGATAATTGCCAGCCTAGGATATTGTAACCAGTACATAATTGCTTATTCAAGTTAGATGTATTGCCACTTAAGACATTGTGAGCAGTGACGATTCGTAGCTCGTTTCTTCTTCTATCGCGTGGTAGCCACACGAAAACGATTGGAACGACGTTAATAGTTGGATGGTGATGGATAGTAAAAGGGGTGAAGTCTCTCAGAAGGATGGTGACATTCCATTTCTGATCGTCGAACCTTGCTTCGAAGGGTTTAGATAGTCCTCTGGCCTTATGGTGTCTCCGACCTGTTCAGAGAAGGGACCAAGTAGCTTCTGATTATAAACGTTGGCACTAATAATCTAAAGATGGATGCACCAAAGGGGATAGCTGAGAGACCTCGTGCAAGGATTGTGATTTCTACTGTCCTGCCACGGTTTGAGCGTGATGCTAGGGGTTCTTTTTATCCAAACCCTGCAGTTCAGCAGATTTCACTAGAGTTATCTTTTCTCTGTCGTAGTGCTGGTTATTCATTTGCGGATGCTTCTCGGGAGCTTCTTAAAGCACCTGATAAGTATTATCTGCGTGATGGCCTTCACTTGACTGAAGCCGGTAAGGATGTATTGAGCTCTGTTCTCTGGAAATCTGTTTGTAATCAAGCCCAGGGAAACTTCTAATCTCTAAATGCCCTGATTCTAGGAAGAAATCAAATCTAGTTACTGTACCTAAAATAGTTATTCAAAAAGAAACCCAACTTTCTAACAAAAAAATTTCTTCTAAGACAGTTCCTCTGACCAAAAAAGAAAACAAGCTTATAAATAAATCTTTAAAAATGTTAATAATCAATTGCAGAAGTATAAAAAATAAAGTAATTCAGTTTAGAGAAGCTATAGAAAGCTATAATCCCGACATTATTTTTGGTAGTGAATCATGGCTAACTGAAGATGTTTCATCCGCAGAGGTTTTCCCCCAACAATTTAACATATTCCGAAAAGATTGGAACTTAATCAAAGGTGGAGGTGTATTTCTTGCTATCAATAAAAACCTTACATCAAAAAGAGAACCTGCTTATGAAGGTGATTGTGAGGTAGTTTGTTGTAGCATTTCACTTCATAATGGGAGAAAAATTTTCTTATTTTCATTCTATCGCCCACCTTCAAGTGACGAGGAGGAATTACTCCAATTTAGAAAATGTTTAGATTCCTTATTTTCTTCCCACAAACATGCATCAGTTCTCATTGGTGGGGATTTTAACCTTCCAGAAATAAATTGGAAAAATTATACTGTTGACTCCCAGTGCTCTAGTAATAAATTAACAGATATACTGCTTGATAGTGTATGCACATATTCCCTGGATCAACTAGTGCAAACCCCTACACGCTGCACCAATACAACAGCTAATATTCTAGATTTAGTTTTTACGAACACCCCAGAAAATGCCAAATCAATTGAAATTGCTGATGGCATAAGCGATCACAAAATGATTTACTTAGAATTTGCCACCCAATTCGAAAAACTCCAATCAGCTCCCCGAAAAGTCCTACAGTATAATAAAGCTGATTGGGCTAATTTTAAGCTCTTTGTAACAAATGAACTGAACAATAAAAGTGGACTATCAAAAGACATAAACCAACAGTGGTCACTGTTTGTTAATGTCATTTTTGATGGCATAAATAAATTCATCCCATTCAAAAATGTAACATCAAGCTTGGAACCAATTTGGTACACCACTGAGATACGCCGTGCTCTTCGTAAACAACGCAAATTTAGATCTAAAATGAAGATTAAAATGAATTAATTGCCATGGATGGATTAATTGCCATTATGGATTAAATTTAATTCCCAGCGATGTCTTGTGAAAAGCTTGCTTAAAAAAGAATACTTAAACTTTACTAATAATGTATTAGGGGCATCACTCCATAAAAATCCCAAGTTGTTCTGGAAATATGTAAAAAATCTCAACAAAATTCAAAATAATATAACTTCAATTATAACACCACTTGGTGATGTCTGTACTGACAAACAGGTTATTTCAAGCAAACTTAACGATTATTTCCAAAGTGTCTTTCATGCTAATGATGGCAATGAGGAACCACAACTTGGCACCTTATCTCATGTCATGCCTGATATAATCATAAACTCCACTGGATTACAAAATTTGCTTTGTAATCTAGATGTTAATAAATCAGCTGGTTCAGATGAAATCTCGCCAAGATTGCTAAAGGAGCTGGCCACAGAAGTTAGCCCTTTTTTAAGTAAACTTTTCCAAGATTCCCTTGATAGTGGTATACTGCCTAAGGCATGGAGGCAAGCAAATATCTGCCCAATTCTTAAAACAGGAGATAAAAATTGTCCAAAGAACTATAGACCCATTTCTCTGACCTCCATTGTTTGTAAAACTCTCGAGCATATAATTTATTCTAATACAATCAAGCATTTAAAAAACCATAAATTAATTCATGAAAACCAGCATGGTTTTCGAAAAGGCAGATCATGTGATACCCAGCTAGTACTATTCATCCAAAAAATACAATCTGGCTTGGATAGTAAGGGCGAATTTGACTTGGTATTTTTAGATTTTGCAAAAGCATTTGATACAGTGAAGCATTCACTACTAATTAAAAGAATGATGACTTTTAACTTAAATAAACGGGACGTGGACATCATCATTCTTATCAAATAGACAACAGCGAGTCCAAATTGATGGTGCTGTGTCAGACTGGGCTAAAGTAACATCTGGTGTACCTCAGGGTAGCATTCTTGGATCACTACTTTTCCTTCTGTTCATAAACGATCTGGCAGAGAGATGCATTAGTACGATGCATTTGTTTGCAGATGATGCTGTTGTTTACAGGAGGATTAGGGATAATGAGGATAGTGAAGTCCTCCAAAGAGATCTAGACAGTGTTGAAGAGTGGTGCTCTGAGTGGCATTTACAACTGAATAGTAGTAAATGCAATGTTATGAGAGTTTCCCGAAAGCGAGAATCGTTCATGGCAGATTACACAACGGGAGATGTTCAGCTAACCCATGTTGATACCATCAAATATCTTGGCTTAACCTTGTCCAAGGACATGCTTTGGAAAGATTATATAACCAAAGCAGTTGCCAAAGCTAATCAAAGGCTGCGGTTTGTCCAACGCACCCTTAAACATTGTAAAGAAAATGTAAAGAAGGTCTGTTACTTTACCCTAGTTAGACCTATCTTAGAATATTGTTCCCCAATTTGGAACCCATTTAGAAATAATCTAAATCAAGAAATAGAAATGGTGCAGCGTAGGGCTGCAAGATTTGTAAAGGGACGGTATGCGTATACTGACAGCGTATCGTCTATGCTCCAAGAGCTAGAATGGGAATCATTAGCAGGCCGAAGAAATGAGCAAAGCCTCGCTCTTCTGGGACGTTTGCTGTCTTGTGATAACATTACCCTGCTTAATGGTTTACTAACTGGAAATCCTCGTAAAGGTAGATTTGAGCATTCAAAAACTTTAAAAGAATTAATGGCTAATACTGATGCATATTTTAGGTCTTTTCTTCCTAATGTTATTAGACTATGGAATTCTCTTCCTGTGAATAGTTCTTTGTTAGGACGATTTCAATTTCATGATGATGTCTTATTTTTAAATAATGACAATCAGTCGTGATTGGGAGCAATCCCTCCCTGCCACATGGCTTTCGAGCTGATTGCAGGTGTATTTAATTGAATTGAATTGAATTGAGTTGTCCCAGAAACTTGAATACGTACAGGAATGAATTGGTTGAATTAAAGGTGCGTCCACGTGCCCATGATGTGATATGAATAAAGATCTACGTATAACAGAGTTGAGTGAGTGTATGGACGGCTAACAAAGAGAAACACGGTCCTTTTATGCACTTGGACCTGTGTACACCTACAAAGTGTAACCAGGTCTAAGTGACTGTGGCCCCAGAGATATCCCTCCGTTCACCGTTCAAGTCCAAGTATAGACTGAGGGAGGGACAGAGATCAGTCGTGCACCCCCATTCTAGCATTCTGGAAGGATCATGAACGACCAGGTGAAAACAACATTAAAAAATTCCCTTCGTCATTTACTTACTCTTCAATTTCTAATCTAACTACGAGTTTTTTTTTTCTGAAAGATTTTTTTCAAAATGTAGCCTCCACGGTATTCTCTTCACATTTTGATTTGTAATCAGCTGAAGTCATTTTATTTATTTATTTTTTATATTAATGCTGTTTTGTTTTTTTTTTCTATCAGAAAGGAACATCTGAATGGTATGAAACAATGTTCGCGTTTACAAGACCTCAAATTGTGGTTAGTTTTAAGATGATTTTTATTAAGAGGCTACATCTCAAAATGACTTCAAAAAATCTCCACAAAGAGCCCATAGACCCAATGTTAAAGAAAAAATGTTAATTTTTAAAATACACAGTTGCGGCAATATGTTTATTTTGTCATATTTAAAGTTGTCCAATATTATGTTTTTAAACTAATTCAAAATTGCGAATTTCTAGCTCTTATGTTATACTCCATTGAGTACGCCTAAATAAGAAAAAAACATCCATTAAAAATTTCATAAAAATACCTAAAAAATAATTTCAAAAAACGACAATTAAACCTCAGTGAAGCCAACACATTGGCGCATGTACCTGACTTTTTTCTGTTTTTTTTTTAAATTATTTTTAGGTATTTTTACGAGCATTTTAATGGATGTTTTTTTCTTACGAGCGCGTACTCAATGGAGTTTAAACATGAAAGTTAGAAATTCGCGATTTTGAAATAGTTTTTAAAAATATAACGGCACTTACCAATTTTTTGTCATTCTATCACTAGATCAGCATATATTTAAGGTACACATTACACTTTGAAAACTTAATATTGGACAACTTTCAATATGAAAAATAAACACATTGCCGCGACTGTATATTTTAAAAATTAACATTTTTTCTTTAACATTGGGTCTATGGGCTTAATAGAAAAACGATGCTAGCGCTCTTTGCGGAGATTTCTCAAAGTAATTTTGTGATGTAGCCTCTTAAGGTAAAACTTAAGTTAATTTTTGTTCTAATTATTTTTTTATTTTTTAAAGACTGACGATTCGCTTCTGCACAGTTACATTGATTTGATCAACGTGATTAACGTTGATTTGCATCGCAGTTTGGTCTTCTGCAACAAACTGTTTGAAACGTATGTATTTCCTACACACTACGTTCTCACATTACGTTTACAATTGTAAAACATACATTTTTTTTAACTTTTTTAGCATTGTGGGTGTTAATTTTTTTATTGTGTCTTACAAGCAATTCGACAAAATGGTATGATATTTTAAAATTAATATATGGTTTTGTAGGAGCTAAAATCTAGCTAAATCTAGCTAAATCTTAGTAAACCTTTTTTAAAGGGGTTAACCCCTTTAAAAAAGGTTTACTAAGTTTATTAATTTTGTGCCTTTATCTCGCTGCAGAGTTTGGTTTACCTTAAGGGGCTACATCGCAAAATTCATTTGAAAAACCTCCGCAAAGAGCGCTAGCATCGTTTTTTCTATTGAGCCCATAGACCCGATGTTAAAGAAAAAGCGTTAATTTTTAAAATACACAGTCGCGGCAATATGTTTATTTTTTATATTTAAAGTTGTCCAATTTTCATGTTTCAAAGTGAAATGTGCATTTTAAATATTTGTTCATTTAGTGATAGAATGACAGAAAATTTGTAAGTGCGGTTCTATTTTTAAAAACTGTTTCATAATCGCAACTTTCTAACTTTTATGTTTATTCTCTAGTGAGTACGCGCTCGTAAGAAAAAAACATTTATTAAAATGTTGGTAAAAAAAATACCTAAAAACAATTTTAAAAAACCAGAAAAAACTCAGCAGTCACTGTGTTTCACTTTTGATTTTTGAAAATTAATTTTAGGTATTTTTACCAACATTTGAATGGATGTTTTTTTTTCTTAATTGGACGTACTCAAAAACTATTTCAAAAACGCAAATTGTTAACTCTTATTTCAAATGAGAGTTAGAAATTCGCGATTTTGAAATAATTTTTAAAAATAGAACCGCACTTACCAATTTTTTCTCATTCTATTACTCGATCAGCATATATTTGAGGTGCACATTACACTTTGAAAACTTAATATTGGACAACTTTAAATATGAAAAAGAAACATATTGCCGCGACTGTATATTATAAAAATTAACGTTTTTTCTTTAACATTGGGTCTATGGGCTCAATTGAAAACGATGCTAGCGCTCTAATGTAGTGATGTAGCGCTTCTTAAGAAAGCTTGATTGTAATTTTCTTTCAATATCAAATCAAAATTATTTTGATCCGTTGTCGCGGGGCCCCTAAAAGGCGTGGGGCTAGGCTTGCCACCCGTGTTCCTTTGTGGAGGACATTCCTCCATTCGGAAGAAATGTCCTCCGTCCTCCACAAAGGCAAAAATGTCCTCCACACAATAAATTTTGTAAAAACTTAAATGGAGGACTGTCCTCTATAAAGGAGGACGGGTCGAAAGCCTACTTGGGGCCCATATAGGACGGTGCCTAACCTGCCTATTTCATAATCTGGCACTGCCAGCAAGACAAAGTAAGATTGCTCATTTTTTGTCATTCTGTTACTAAATGAACGTATATTTAAGGTACAAATTGCACTTTGAAAAATTATGAAAAATATGAAAAATAAACACATTGCCACGACTGTGTATTTTTTTCTAACGATGCTGGCGCTCTTCGTGGAGATTTTTCAAAGGATGCGATGTGTAGCCTCTTACCTCATACTATTACTAATTTCAGAAATGTTGCATTTATTTTACAAATTTGCTTCTTAACACACCTTCCTAACATTTTATATAATAATTGCTTTCCCCCCATTTTGCAGCTCTTTAATCAGTTAAAGCAGGATTGGATTTGGAAGGTTTGTAGTATAGTAGTTCCTTACTAACATCTTGCTTTGAGAAGTTAACAATTAAAATAAACGTGTAGCATGGATTATTTTTAAACCACACATTTTAGAAAGTAAAGTTTGGTTTTTCATAATTAATATTTCATTTTTTTTCTTATTGTGTACAGTCAAACTTGGTTATAACATCACAAAACTCCCGGTCTCTTTTAAATGACGCTATTACCGAGTTTGTCTGTGTATGGACTAGTTTTATTCATCTTGCACTATGCTAATATTAAAAGGGTAAACAAAATAATACCCGAGCAGTATTTTGTAGATTGGCTTGTTTTCTTAGGCGTTTTTCACATTGCCTGAAATACTAACAAATGTACACATACACTACAGAGTTGGTTATTTAGCAAATCAATTAGTAATTTCTCACAATTTACTGATTTTCCATATTGCAGTACCATATGCAATATACAGCGTGGGCCCATAAAGACGAGAAACCATTGCTCTAGAACACTGAATTAAATATTACATCTTTATTGTTTCTTAACTTATTGTCTGATATTGTTGTAGCACAGTAAGTACTATTGCCATTATGTAACTGCAGTGTGGCATGGAGAAAAAAAAATATTGCCAGCAGCATAACTATCCAACGTTGTGGTTTGCCGAATCTCTGGCTGAATTCAAATGAAAATGTGAAATAATGTTTTTAACATTATTTCACAAAAAGCTCTGAAGTACCATAGGGAATTTAGGGAAATGGAACACTGCAATGATCTGGGTGACCATCTGCAGACAGCAACATAGGGATTTACACAATTGCAAGCTTTGTTTTCAGAGTTTTCATTATGCTATTGGCTGCAAAATATTTTCTGAGGTCCATTTTGTGGAATTTATGTTTTTGGAATATTATTTTTCAGAGTTCTTTTCATTGGTCGAGCTCTAGGAATTCCTTAAAAATGTGTCATTTTCAGAAGCAACTCTGGAAGTGGCCACACTGCGTTAGTGTTACCATGAGCAAATGTAAAAAGACATAGGGACATGTCCCTGTTCTTATTGCCGAGGAAGGTTTGTAGAGGAAAAGGTGTGCTGATAACTTTCAGTCAAAAGGAAAGGCCTTCAAGAACCACTTTGTGATGAGTCTGATGACACATAAAATGCAGCTTGTAATACCAGACCACTGCAGTCAATGCTATGTGTGTTCAAAATCAGCATTTTGAAATGTTTACAAGTTGTGAAATAATATATTAATGTTTTCTATTAAATTTTGTATTACATAATATATTATTAAGTAGTTTGGCATAAGTGGTGACAGGCGTGTGAGGTATTATGTGACAGGTGGATGCCAATAAAACTAAGGGGCGACTGAATAAGCGCCAAATTGAACAATCGCCAAACTGATAAGCGTTAAATGGAATAAACGCCAAACTGCATAACCGCCAAATTTTTGGCTTTTATTCAGTTTGGCGTTTCTTCCATTTGGCGCTTATTCAGTTTGGCGTTTGTTCCATTTGGCGCTTATTCAGTTTGGCGTTTGTTCCATTTGGCGTTTATTCAGTTTGGCGTTTATTCAGTTTGGCGGTTATTCAGGTTTTTTGTAAATTCTGATGGTCCATATTGTGAGCTTTTACAGACGTCAGACTGTGCAGATTTACAAACAGAACATGCTAACCTAACCTAACCCAACCAATCCTAACCTAACCTTAATCAATCTTAACCTAACCTAACCAATCCTAACCTAACCTAACCTAACCAAACCTAATCAATCCTAACCTAACCTAACCAAACCTAACCTAACCTAACAATGTGTTTATCACATTTTGGCGGTTATTCAGTTTGGCGCTTGTTCAGTTTGGCGTTTGTTCCATTTGGCACTTATTCAGTTTGGCGTTTGTTCCATTTGGCTTTTATTCAGTTTGGCGTTTGTTCCATTTGGCTTTTATTCAGTTTGGCGTTTGTTCCATTTGGCGTTTATTCAGTTTGGCGTTAGTTCAGATTGGCGTTAGTTCAGATTGGCGTTTGTTCAATTTGGCGATTGTTCAATTTGGCGCTTATTCAATTTGGCGCTTGATCAGCGCCACCAAAACTAACGGGCAAGTTTTATAGGACAGTGTCTAGACCAGCTATATTGTATGGGTCGGAATGTTGGGCAGCCAAGAAGAGGCAAAAGGATAGACTGCAGTTGGCTGAAATGCGAATGCAAAGGTTTATGTGTGGAGTAACAAGAAAGGATAGGATCAGAAATGACTATCAGAGGGAGTGTAATGATAGCAAGCATAGTAGAAAAAGATGCATGAAAACAGGTTGAGGTGGTTTTCGCATGTAACTAGGAGTGAGGAGGATGAGCTGCTTAAATACCTGATGGGGTTGGACCTGGGGGTTAAAAAGTGTAGAGGAAAGTCCAAACAAGCTTGGAATGTGGTGCTAAAACGGAATATGGGGGTATGTGGGGTCTCTGGGAGTTTGGCACAAAATCGAAAGGAGTGGAGAGTAGAACCCGTAAGGCCGACCCTGCATACTGCGAAAAAGGTGCAGGAAATGTTGATGATGATTTATTATTTTATTATAAAAATATAAATATATTAAATTTTAATGTAAAATAATAAATTTTAGATATTTTGTATTTTATTAATAGTTGATTCTTCCAAATAGTCACTTTTAAAATTTTCATAAAAAAAAAGACTTTTAAGAATATTAAAAACCATCTCTTATTTAAAACAATTTATTCATTTTAATTAATATAAAAATAGTCAAGAACTTTAAATATATTTTTTTCTAATATTATAACAATACTAGTGGGGTAACCCGTTATAAATAACGTGGGTAACCCGTCATGTATGACGGGACATTATAGTTTAACTATTTTATTCAATTACTGAAGGTCACTCAATGAAGGACATTTCCTTCTCGCCTCTCCCCCACCGCCCTCACATGTGTTTGCTTAAAGGTTTTGTGTCCTTGTTCGTACAGCGTTACACATCGCCAGACAGACTTGGCTTAAGTAGGGGGTAACTCGTCATAAATGACGGGCGCAAAATTCACAGGCAATTGTGCGCATGCGCGTCGTTTGTTCCTTTTTTACTCCTTTCATTTCAATTTCAGTCACCCCTTCCCACTTTTTCCCCCTCCACGTTTCTCTCCCCCTCTACACTTTCCAACCTTTTCCCCTCCCCAATTTAATATCATAGGGTTCTTGGATGGGAAGGGTGCAACATATAGTTGACCTTGAGAAGAAAGCCGTTCATTTATTAAAATTTATATAGATTCCGACGTGCTTCAAGGTTTGTATAACGTTTTCTCAGACAGATAGATAGATACCCACACACATATATATATCATCACTAAAATCATTTACCCTAGAAACATTTGCCCTAAAGGAAGAAGCCTTAATGGTTTTAGGTCAAACAGTTTTAGGTGAAACGGTTCTAGGTCAAACAGTTTTTGACCAAACAGTTTCAGGACTAATGGGTTCAGGGTAAGTGTCTGTAAGACAAATGTCTATATCCCGTCTTGTCATGCAAGTGAATTCTACGGTTTGTAAAGGACATTGCAAATTCACAATTTCTCATTACGAATTGTTCATTTGTAATAACATTGTCAATTTGCGATGTATGTCCTGATCATGGCTCCGTAGAATTCACTTGTGTTACAAGACTTGTATTTTTGAGATAAAGGGCATTGGAGGTTTGGAAACACTCCCATGGCTCAGAAACATTAGGTACACTCCTGGAGGCTCAGTTGGGATATATTTTTCTATTTTGAGAAGACGCCGTGTGGACTGCCACACCAGCTGATCTTCATTAGTGACCCCACTCTCAATATTTTTATATATTCAATCCTTCTACAGTATATATTTTGGGTTATGTCGGCATGTTGCTGGCTCTTGTACTTCGTCAGAGTCCATTGAAATATTGAATTTAAACATTTTAAAATTGTACAATAAATTATTGCAGGAGGTATTAGTTCATTTAAAGCCTAATACACACCTGGATTCTTTGTTGTGATAAATTGTTGCAGGGCTGTTCCGATACAAAGTTGCGGGGCAGGATTAGGAGATGGGGCAGGAAGTCGAAATCCCAAAACCACAATTTAGTTAGTGAATTTACACAGAAGGTCCTCAAGTAGTTTAACAGTATTTTAAAAGCTTATTTTTTTAATGATTAATAACAAACGGAGCTCTTTGAGTCTTTGTTCTTGTTTCAAAAAGCGTCCACACTATGAAATGTTTTGCAACAATGTTTAACTGTTTCCCATTTTGATGGGAGTCGATAAACTTGAATCTGAGCTGACTGCGATTCAGCCCCGAAACATTTTGACATTGTTGCGTGTCTGAATCTCAACAGACGCAATTCAGACCCGCAACATTGTATTGCAACAATGAATCCTGGTGTGTACTACCCTTAAAAGTTAAATCATTCACAATTCACAATTTAACAATAACTGCATAATTATGTTACACAATATTTTGAAACTAAAATTTTTCGCTTGTGTCTTGACATTATGAAAAATAGGTTGAAGATGACATTAAAATGACAGTGGAGACGTTATGCGCCAAATTACGGGAGAGTGTCGACATTAGCAGTGAAGCTATGACAGAGGATCTCACTATTGGAACGTCGTTGTTTGAGTTGTATTTAACACTGCAGGAGTTCTCGAGGTTTAAGGAACAGCTACCAGTCACGTGAGCTTCAGATAGAAGTTTGGCAGAATGTTCTTTTTATAAAGGAATTTTGATTTATATATATATATATTTTTTTAAATAAAGTGATCATCTTTCGCTGGCCGTTCCCTCCTTCCATGAATGGTTTTCTGGTGCCCTTCTTCGCTGGTTGTCTATCGCTCGTTACAAATCTATGCTTAGAATACGAAAGGCCGTTGAATTAGACAAAGTGATCATTTACAAGCTTGTTGCTTTATGCCTCGAAATCATTTTAGTTGTAAATTTCTTCAATTGTTTTAAGGTGGCATTATAGATATCTATTTAGCTTTTGTCTCATGGGCGGTGCCACCGTAAGTGGCCAAAAAACTATGCTCCAAAGACGTTTTTTTGGTAAAATTTCGACGCAAAAACGGTCAAGAATAAAAGTTTTTAGAAACAATATTATGAAAACAAAAAATTCAAATTACTGTATCAACAAAACTAGATTGACCCGTTTTTAGTTGTTTCATTGACATTTCATGAAAAAACTATTTTCACCTTTTTTCAAAAACTGTCATAAAAGGTTTATTTTTAACACGTCCATCTTGTTGTTTTGAGCTGACAACAACGAGACAAATGAGTGTTATTATATGGTGTTACTAAAACGGCAAGAAATCGCCTCACAATCGCTCAATTAAAATACAGTAAAGCGCAAAATGAAAAGGTCTTTCTATTTTTAAACAAGGTTTAAAATCGTTCGTTTTTTAACCTCATGTTAAATCCCATTGGATCAAAAACCGTCCCACAAACATTTGAAAAACTCGTTAAACACGATTTAGAATAATAAAATAATTAGCACATTTTTTCTTGTATTGGCTTCATGATTTTTTTTTATAAATTTTGAAAAGGTCCTTCTATTTTTTAATAACGTTTAAAATCGTACATTTTTTAACTCGATGTCCCATAGGTCCAAAAAACCGTCACCCAAACATTTGTAAGAACTCCCATTAAAAACGACTTGGAACAATCACATAAAAATTAGCACGTGCATTAATCTATTGGCTTCACGGTGTTTCTTTTTAAAACATTCGCTTGAAAAATACAATTTTCCTCAAGACGTCCACAGGTGACGGGAAGAGAAATCCTATAAAACATAATAGCCACGCAGGCGCGTCATCTGGAGAGACGAAAACCAAATAAATATCCATTCAGCCACCTTAAAATTAATGTCATTTGCTACTTAAAAATTTTTTAATTTTTTTTTTTAATTTATTAACTGATTCGAATGAAACAAACAGTATGATATTTACGATTTAATGCATTTTGTATAGCTTTAATTTTTGTAAAAAAAACTTAAGGTCTCAACACGGCAGCGTGTACATGCTGTTTAACTAGTCATCCCATTCGTCCCGGTTTACCCGAGGCAGTCCCAGTTTGCATACTTCTGTCCGGGTGTCCCAACTATGGTCCCCACATCCTGAAGCGGGGGGCCCAGGGACAGAATTTTTGGTAGGTAGGGGGCCCACCAATAATCCGAGGGGTTTTACCGCTAAGGTTAAAGGCAGCCCGCCGAGCAATCGCTTTCTGTCGCATGCCGCGTTATTGCACGTGTTGCCCATCAGCATAAATGTAGAGCTCTTGTTACGGGCCCCAGGTCTTAACTCTCTTAGTTAGAGCGGATACCGCTGTTCACTGAGAGTATTTAATACAACCTGAGTCCTAATGGTGCCGGGGTCGTTCTCCTTGGTATTCTGTTGACTCGACGAATGCAGATTGTCAATGATACTTAATTTAAAGAACACAACCATTTAAGATGCATTAAATCAGAGAAGAGTTACAAACTGTGGCGTGCTTAGCCACCGGACCATAATATGATTTATTTCATGTTTTCGATATTAGAGAATAGACCCAGATTATATCGAAACACGGACTTTTATACCTAGGGCCTGTGTACACCTTCACAGGTGCACCCATGCCCTAGGGACCGTGCATCGACGGGTATCCATCTGCCGATACCGGAACCAGGATATGATTACTTCTTTGGGGTCCTAGAGAGGGAGAGGAGGGGCGGAACTTTGGCACTTCAGGCGCGAGAGACCCCAACGCTATGGTAACATAGAGAACGTAATATACGGGGTGTTACAAGTATGAATATCGATAAATCACAAAGACGAAACAAAAAGTTGGTATGATGAGAGGATAATACAATGTGCCTAACAAAATAATTCATTTTTGTTGGATGGTCAAAACAAAAGTCAATTTTTTTTATAAAGTCACTTTTTGTCTTTTGTCCATCTCACTTAGCTGGGCGACCCGCCACTTCGGACCCCCAGGCTAGAGCCCTGTCAGCCCCCACCTTGTGAGGGCCATGGTCCCAACAAGTTCACGATGCTAAATGTTCCAGGATTTACTTGGCTGGTCCATAGACTATCTTCCCATGTTATGTCGACGCCACATAGCCTTTATACAAGCAACCCATAACACGAGTGGTTGAATAACCACACAAAAAAAAGACTAGCTCGGATAACTGAGACTCTACTGTATATTAATTTCCTGTCAATTTAGATCTGGTCTGATGTTTGATATAGGGTCGGTATCATACACAGGCATCTATAGACAGCTTCAGAATTTGTTTGGTCTCCGCCCTTTTATGAGCGTCATCCAATTTCTAATTTGTTTGTAACTGGGTCTGATGTCCATGCCCCACCCTTTTTATTTCTAATTGGTTGAAATTTGGTTGGCCCGGATTAACACGTTTGGGGGCCTTTTTCCAAGTAGAACCTGGGGCCGGGGGCCCTTAGAAGTTAGTTCCCCAATGAATAAGTATGAATCTTACATATACATCCACTTCAAACACTGCATTCTGGTTATTGTCATTGACATTGCTTATGCTTAAGAGCCTAGATCCACGTCCATCTTGTTGTTTTGAGCAGACGACAACGAGACAAATGAGTGTTCTTATATGGTGTTACTAAAACTGCAAGAAATCGCCTCACAATCGCTCAATTCAAATACAGTAAAGCGCAAAATGCAATAAAAAGTATTGTTCTTCACGTGCTCGATTTATATAATTTTTGAAAAGGGCCTTCAATTTTTAAACAAGGTTCAAAGTCGTTCGTTTTTTCAACCCCATGTTAAATCCCATAGGATCAAAAACCGTCCCACAAACATTTGAAAAACTCTCGTTAAAACTCATTTGGAACAATAACAAAATAATTAGCACATACATTCATGTATTGGCTTCACGATGTTTCCTTTTTATAAATTTTGAAAAGGTCCTTCTATTTTTTAATAACGTTTAAAATCGTACGTTTTTAAACTCCATGTTAAGTCCCATAGGACTAAAACACTGTCCAACAAAAGTTAAGAGAACTCTGATTAAAAATGATTTAGAGCAATCAGAAAAATTAGCACGTACTTACATGTGTTTATTGCCTTCAGGATTATTCCTTTTTCTAAATTTTAAAAGGGCTTTCTATTTTTAAATAACATTTAAAATCTTACGTTTATTTAACTCCATGTTAAGTCCCATAGGAGCAAAAAACCGTCACCCGAACATTTGATGAACTCCCGTTAAAAACAACTCAGAACAATAACAAAATAATTATTACGTGCATTAATCTACTGGCTTCACAATGTTTTCTTTTTATAAGGTTAGCACGCGAAATTATTTTTCTATTAATTATTATGTGACTTCGAACCGGGAGAAAAAATGTTAAAAAACCGTTTTTAAATCAACAACGATCGCAGCGCCTACATTCGGAGAAATTTTGAACTAAACGATGTATCTAGCCTCTTAATAAGTGTTCTACTATTCTTGCCACCACAGAACGTATACGTGCTTTGCTGCTTTTTTTTTGGTTTTCTCTTGAGAGCACCACTAAGATATTTCCGCAGCATTATTCAGGCTAACGATACCATCTGCAGATACGTAATATTTCCGGTTTGCCAAAAGCAAAGTTTGAATTAATTTATAAGCACGGGCTGTCGGACTTCACGTAATACCAGGCTACCAGCGTTCCTAGCGGTGCATACCGGGTACAATAAATCAGGCCCGGACAGGGCTTCTAAACTGCTACCAGGAAAAACCTGGTGGGGGGGGGGGGGCGCCAGCATAAACAGTTGTAAAACATACATGTCACTGCTGTGTAGGGTGATATAGGGTATCTACCGTATCTTAAATTAGGGTCGCGATGTAGTATATGGGACCACGTTTCTGAGTGGGTGTATCAAAAAGGGTGTATTTGCCCACTGCATTTGAGGATTTGAATATTAAAATCCAAAATTTCATTGAAAATAATTGCAAATTTGTTGTTTTTACCTGAAATTTACAATTAGGGGCGCTCATTTTAATATTTGGAAAACATTTGTTCTGCCAAAATCATTTATTACCTATTCCAAGTAATTGTCGTGCCATGAGTTGCAAAATTTAAAAAAAATCAATCGCTTGTACATGTATTTTGATGGGGGGGGGCGCACCGGGAAATTCCCCATTTCCCTGTGGCCCAGTCCGGGCTTACAATAAATGAACAGACAGGGAATCGATTAGGGAATTTCTAGTTATGTTTAGGATAAATTTTACGGAAAAAAAAACATAAAAATTTAATAATATCACAAGTCTAAGTCTAAGTAATTTATTTGTGGGGCCGGCGGGGCCCCTAAACCTCGGGGGCCCTTATGCATGGCACAGTTGGCACATGCCTTAATATGGGCCTGGTACCGTATGAATACCGTGTGGGCACTGTCACGATGAAAGGTCGTGTATCGATACGTTGTTTCATTTGAACTGGTTGAAAATAAATATTACAGGAATTTTTAAATAGGGAATGACATCATAAAGTTTGTGAACCCCTCACAACTCTTAATTATTCTGTCTTTAAGGAACAAAATGGAGAAAAACTTGAATATGTTTTAGAAACTATAAGGGTAGTTCATTCATTGAAAGTAGAGAGAGGTGGGTCGAATCCTAAATTTTCTCTAAACCGAATTCGAATCCGAATCTTAAAAGGTTCTAGAATTCCTCGAATCATGAATCTCTCGAAATCTTCATGTAAGAATCCTATATTATTCATTAAGAAGATCCAAATAAATGAAATAATATTAAACATTATATTATTAATAATAATAAAACAAGTGTGGCACTCAGGGTTACCACAAGGTAATATTGGTGATCCGCGGTTACCACCGAAATTGCAACAATCGCCGTTTTTGTTAGTGAACGCTTCTATTGGACGTCAATGGAGTTAAAACTATTTTTTTTAGGTTAGGATTCGAAAGATTCGAAAGACGAAAAAAGCGTAAAGATTCGAGTTTTCGAATCTCGAATATTTTTCAATATTCGCAAGATTCAAGGATTCGAATGTCCTATCCCCAATTGAAAGGCATTTTCATAATGATATCTTTCAAAATAAGCAGTTCATGTGAGTTTGTAAATGACCCAACTTTAAGCATTCGCCGCCAACTGTGGATTCCTCACATAATTGTTTGACTCCGACTCCTGTAATTTTAAATTTGCAATTTCGACTGCGACACTCCGCTACGACTCTGACTGAGTCCGACAAACAAAAATAAAAAATTAGAACTAAATTAACATATGTATTTATTCAAACATAATTTGTACATTGTAATCGAATTTAATTTAAATTGAATTGGTTCTTAAAAATAGCATGGCTTCAGTTATGTCCGATTTCATCGATGCTCTCAAATCAGATTTTAGAATTCGGAGAGCAGAAAATAATCTTTCCACCTGAGTCGGTGGTAAAGCCCTAGCCGTTAGAGCGGCATTTTGCTTAATCTCGGGGTACGGCAATATTGCATTTTTAAGACTCAATTTTGATCTTCGTTCAATCATTTTTCTTTTAACTTTATACCGATTCCGACTCCTCCGAAAAGAACGACTCCACCGACTCCGTCTCCACAGCCTTAATTTCAACATGAAAATACCCTTAGGCAAGGCGCAAGTTGAGCCCGCAGGGCAAGCAGGGTGAAGCAGGTCGTAGTCACCACGTGATAACTGCGGCAGGAGCACAGACCTTCAGCACCTCACGACACGCAGAAACTGAGTCACTTCACCCTGAGTACGAACATTCGCTGTTGTATTCATTTCTGTGTTTCACAGAAACTCACGGTGAGTCACCTCACCGAACTGCGTCTCAACTTGCCCCCGGCCTTAGTGATTGAACTACTCTTCTAGTTTCAAAAACACCTTCTAGCTATTTTCTAACTATAATTAAGTTGGCTCATGCAAGACAGAATAATCAAGAGTTCAAAAATCAGCTGTTGATAAACCTTTTTTCATAATTTGTGTAAATATTTTTGGAATTGTAATTAACGCTTATGGTAACACATAATCACCTTGAGTTATAATTAAGCATGTAAAACTAACAAGAATGCAGTGTAGCATTTGCATATTTCTTGAAACACATTGCCATTGCCAGAGATAATTAGGTTGATATTGTTACTGTATAACAAAAAAAAAATTTTGTTTATAATTTTTAGGCAAATGAGGCAGCTCCTGGAGTCAAATTGACCACGTCGGCAGTTGACACAACAGCATGCTTCTATCAGATCAAAGATTTCTGGAAGCAATTGGCATGGTCAGATCTAGTGACTGCCTATGCTTTTGTCTTGAAAATATTAGATGTTAGTCTTTTTATTGATAATTTCATTTCATCTTACAA
This sequence comes from Brachycybe producta, assembly GCA_036925085.1. Taxonomy (NCBI): domain Eukaryota; kingdom Metazoa; phylum Arthropoda; class Diplopoda; order Playtdesmida; family Andrognathidae; genus Brachycybe; species Brachycybe producta. The sequence continues at coordinate 427,261 of JAUPFP010000096.1, forward strand.
TCAGTTCGTTATTGCTGTTTTTTATACTTCTAGGATATTTGCAACGGAGCAACATATTATGGTGAAGTTATTCACGAAAAGTTACTAGAGGTTGGTTATTTTGAAGAAGAAGAAGGTCAATTTGATGTCACTGAACAGGTAATTAAATATTAATTTCAAATAACGACAAATAGCATAATGATAAATGGGAAATTTTTCATCATTTTTAGGACAGGCATAATATAGAACAGCACTGCTAGTGTATGCAGTGGCGTAGGGGGGCTGCAAAAAACGAAATGAAAGTCAATGTATTTTCAACAATAATTGAATAAATTAAGCGAGTGATTCCGAATCACTCGCTTAATTTATTCAGTTCTTTTCGAAAATAAATTTTTCACAAATTTGATTTACTATCTCTTTAAAAAAAATGGGGAGGGCAGTGCCCCCCAGACCCCCTGCAACAATTAAGCTTCATTTTTACTAAAAATAACCTTCGGACTGTTCGGCCGTTCATCAAAATAGCACCCCCACCCCCCTGCAGTATGAGGGCTAAGTGGAGAGGAAGGTAAAGGGAGTGCAAAGTTTTAGGCGGCAGGGTGGAGGGGCGCAAAGTTTTATGGGGGGGTGCAACCAAGCCTAGCATGGTTGGTTGCTTGGTTACCATGCATTGCATACGACACTGAGCGTATGCAATGCACAGCAATAAGCAAGTCACATGGTTCTTTGCTTGCTGCAACTGTTTTGCTAGTTGTTGACGATGAAGTGGTACAAATGTATTCAGCACTTTTTTTTAACAGCATCTATGTTGCATTGTACTATTGTAGGATCTTTTCCGCTTGTTGATAATGAGAGGCAAAATAACTAGATCCAAAAGTACCAAACATTATCCCGTTTGCTACAGCCCTAGATTAGTACTGTTTATTTCGAAACATATGGCCATTGAATAAAGTGGTTGTCTTATATGCAAACGACTGACTATAATTTGTGACCCGTGTCCAGAAACTGAAACAAACTAGAAAATTAAGAAATACATGTCATTGTAATGGATGTTATTGGATCACTGTTGTTTCTTGTGAAACAGACCAAACTCTGGTAGTTGCCAGTTTGATAAAAAAACAGCAAGGACTGCTGACAACCAAATTTGCTGACTGAAGTTGGCAGCTGCCATGTAATTGCAAACATCTTTTGTTCCTGATATTTATTAATGACCTCAGCAGTTGGCAGCAACTGTAGACTATTTGCTGATGATACTCTAATTTACAAATAGGTTGATGGTATCCAAGACTATGAAACATTAGCTTTAGACTTGAAGGCAATTTAGGGATGGTGTAATACAAGGCAACTTCAGTTGAATGAAGGGAAGTGTAGTGTTATGAGGCTAACTCGGGGTAGAAATCCAATTGTGTTCAATTATAGTATGAATGACATTAATCTTCGGAGTGTCAAGTGTTATAAGTACTTGGGGGTTACAATGACAGATGATCTTTCTTGGAAAAAACACATTGATGGTGTTACTGGGAAAGCTCTACAAATGCTTTGTTTTAGTCAAAGGACATTGGGCACCTGTCCAGCACAAGTTAAAAGTATTGTTTAGCAAGCATTGGTTCGGCCTCATCTTGAGTATCGCTGTAGTGTATGGAATCCTCACTCTGTCACACTAATTCACTCACTCAGTTGAAATGGTTCAGCATAAGGCAGCTAGGTTTGTTTGTGGCAGGCACAAATTTACAGATAGTGTCACTGAGATGCTGTCAGTTGCTGCAATGGCATAGTTTGGCACATCGCAGGGCTGAGTTAAGTTTGAAATTGTTTGGAAAAATTACACATGGTAATTGTTCTAAACCACAGTCCAGTGATATTCATAAAGAACTATGCATGGGCAGGGCTGACCACTCTAAGGGTATACCAAATTAGTGTTTGAAATAACTATATATTTGGAACCGGAGGTGTCCAGCTAATATGAAAACTGTCCATTGAGAGTACAATGCAATGACATGTTTCAGGCTTAACCGATTTCCGGTTTCCTTTCTGTGTAACCTTGGGGTATACCTTAATGCAGTTATAAATGACTATTTCCTCAAGCGGAACTGTCCGAACAAAAACAAAACTGTCCATTGAGAATACAATCCAATGGAGCAAGTTTCACACTTGTCCCATTTATGGTTTCCATTGTAGGGTAACTGTGGGGTATACCTTAATGCAATCTGAAATAGCTATATTTCTGGACACCTAATTATTAAGCCTTTACAACCAGAACACTTAGCAAACTGTCATTTTCTTAAAATCTTCATTCCTGTTGGTTTTAGAGAAAAATACAAGGGAAGAAATATGTTTAAATTCGTATTTTATCAAAAATAAAAAAGTCATCCATTTTAACATTAAAACTGTGATTTTCTCGTAAACCAGTAAGGTTTACGACGTTATATTAGACAAAATACAGAGACCTTGTGTCTACTATTATTGGGTATAGATTCACCCAAAAAAGTTTTATTAGAATAGGTGACTGACACACTATGTACTCCTCTTGGCAGTCACCGAGCAGAAGTACTTAGTGATTGTTTGCCGTGGGTTAATTCCGACCTTATACCTTTCACCCAGAATTTGTTATAGTCAAGAATCATGATGCACTGTGTTATCTGCTGACTGCCAAAAACTTGCAGCCATGGAGGTTAGGGCATTGCCAGATGCAGGTACTGGTAAAAGATTCAGTATAGAAAGGGAGTCTTCACACAGATGCTGACTACCTTAGTTGGCATCCGGTAAATGAAGTTGTGGATCCTTCCTTAACTCAACATGTCGAGAACAATGTGGATGAGGTCATTTACTGTGTCCACAGAGAAGTGAACTGGGAGAAGGAACAGGCCAATGTGTAATGACCCGGTTGGTCGCCACAACACCCTGGTAAAACATTTCCGTCTTACCAGCCGCTGAACTCCCTTGGGGCGGGACCCAAGCGCTGGCTAGCCCTCCTCTTGTCTACCTGTGTTCATGGGTAGCGCCAGTCAGGAGTTCCAATCCCACACCGCAAGTCGCCGGACAAAAGGCTGATGAACAGGACGGAGAATCCATGGTGAATCCCCGGTGGATCTCACCATGGAGCCGACGCAAAGTACCGTCCGAAAATGATGGATACAGGACATTGATGGGCCGGTGTAATCCCACCGGCCAAACCCCACCCTCCCCGTGGATACTTCCCCAAAGAATATACACGGACACCAGTGTATAGATTGTAAAATTAACAAATTAAACAAATTAAACAAATTAAACACTCACTATTAACTAAGCACTCTTCTGCTGGACAATTTGTCCAGCAAGAACAAAACCAAAGAACAAAGATGATCCAGATGAATGGCGGCCATCTTGGCCACCTGCTGACAAAGCACACACATCACTTCTAGGGTCTAAACACACTGCCCAGTATATAATGGCGCCCCCATTATATATCCCCCAGGCTGCTCCATCTGGTGGTGGACAGTGACCCTTGCTGTCCTTTGTGTCGTCTGTCGGGCAGCCTACTATAGGCGCCTAGCAGACAACAGGTTTTAGTCTGCTCCTACTAAAAGGAGCAGAACTGGGTCTTCACAAATGACAGTTCATGTTCCAAAGTGAGAAATGAGCTCCTCTCCAATACCAACTCTGCTGTCAATCCTTAATGAACCGGATGGCATAAAGCAACCTTTTAGCCATTACAAACTTGAACTGAAGTGCAGTTTGTTTTGGTAGTACCCCAATCGTGTTGAGGGCCTCAGTTTGAGAAACCTGCCTGATTGTCCCGAAGCTGGTCACTTCGGAGTGTTCAAAATGTACCAAAGGCTGCACTCACACTTCTACTGGCTAGTTATGAAGTGAAACACATCATAGTACATGCAATTTTGTGCTGTGTCAACGAGGAAGTTTGCTTGCAGTCAAGGGTACTTGCAACCAATAGTGCGAGAGTACCCAGTTCACACCTGGGAAATAGACTGTTTCCAATTTTAGTTGGTGGTGTCACCTATGTGTTAGTCATGGTGGACTACTTCACCAGATACTGTATTGTGGCTGCAACAGTTGTAAAGTTTCTAAAAGACGAAGTATTTAGAACACCTAAGGCACTTGTCTTGGATCGTAAACCCCAATTCTGCAGCAGTCCTGCTGAAGTTTTGGGAGCACTGGGATGGAGCATCACTACACGACGGCGTACCACCCACAAGCTAATGGGCTTATTAAGCATACACAGAAGACTGTGATAGAAACCATCAAACATTACCATCATCCGCACAATTACAATATAATCCATTGCTTACACTATTCTGTTACCATAGCACGAACCCAATATTAACAAGATTGGTAATCAACCTGAATGAGTAGTATGAGTGTCTTAAGCAATATTTTATCTACCCCACTTACAGCACAACAACCGCCTACCCCCACCCCCCAAAAAAGCCAGGCACGCCGATGCTGATTCCATCCCTGCATACATCCAACTTTGGCCATTTTTCCCAAGCCTATTAAACTCTTGTTTATTCTAAAGAGCAACAAAGGTATAAAAAGCGTATTATTAAATACATTTTATGCACTTTTGCCATTTCTGCCAAATATAATTTTATTATACAAACACAGCTGAGCAATCCCTTTCTAACAAGCTATTGTTTATTTAAATTTGAGAAGAACATCCAGGAAAGATACTGGGATACAGGCAGTTGGATCCAGCACACAGGGCCGGTTCTAGGCGTAGGTGGTTGCCTACGGCAGCACATTCTTAAGGGCGTCATTTTCTGGCGCAGAAAATATTTATTTTCTAAAAAAATTTTGTCTAAAACATTTTACAAACGAAAAGGATAATTTATTTTATAGCGCCATTTATAAAATTTATTCTTATTTTTATTATGGTTAATTTACTATTATTCGGCTCGCTTCGCTCGCCAGAATTTTTAATAGGGGTTTTCGCTCGCTATGTTCGCTTTTATTTATTAGAAATGTGTAACACAGTCTTGTGCTGCGGATTAATTACATATCGCCTACACATGAAAAATCTCTCAAACCGCCACTGCCAGCACAAAAAATGTCGTTTGCCCCGCCCTTTTATGAGGAACGGCGATTTCTATTTTTTTGTTACTTGGTCTGATGTCACATGCCCTGCCCTTTTATGAAGGACGGCAATTTCTGATTGGTTGATATTTGGTCTGACACTCATAAAAGGGCGGGGCAAACTGATTTTTTGCGTTTGATCCAAACGCATGTTACTGGGATTGCTCCAAAACTATATATAATTTTAGCACAATGCATCCTTCATTATATTCAGTGAGGTTTCTATAAGCTTGTAGCGTGCGTTGTACGTAAAACCGCTTACTGATAATGTGAAAAGAAAACGAAAAATTTAGTGCTCGGCAATCTTACTTTATCTTGCTGGCAGTGCTGGATTACGAAATAGGCAGGTTACCTGGCACCGGCATATGGGCTTTCGACCCGTCCTCCTTTATGGAGGACAGTCCTCCATTTAAGTTTTTACAAAATTTATTGTGTCGAATAGAGGACTGTCCTCCACAAAGGAGGGCGGGTGGCAAGGCTAGTCCCAAGCCTTTTAGGGGCCCCTCGACAACGGATCAAAATAATATTGATTTGATATTGAAGGAAAATTACAATCAAGCTTTCTTAAGAGGCGCTACATCACTAAATTAGAGCGCGAGCACCGTGTTCAATTGAGCCCATAGACCTGATGTTAAAGAAAAAATGTTAATTTTTAAAATACACAGTCGCGGCAATATGTTTATTTTTCATTTTTAAAGTTGTCCAATATTAAATTTTCAAAGTGCAGTGTGCACCGTAAATATATGCTGATCGAGTGATAGAATGACAAAAAATTGGTAAATGCGGTTATATTTTTAAAAACTATTTCAAAATCGGGAATTTCTAACTCTTATGTTAAACTCCATTTAGTACGCGCTCGTAAGAAAAAAACATCCATTAAAATACCTAAAAATCATTTTAAAAAACCTCAATTAAACCACAGTGATGTGCTGATGTTTTCCTGGTTTTTTAAATTATTTTTACGTATTTTTATGAGAATTTTAATGGATGTTTTTTTTTTCTTATTTGGGCATACTCAATGGATTTTGACAACAAATTTAGAAATTCGCGTTTTAAAATAGTTTTTAAAGATAAAACCGCACTTACCAATTGTTTGTCATTCTATCACTCGATCAGCATATATTTAAGGTGCACGTTGCCCTTTGAAAATTTAATTTTGAACAACTTTAAATATGAAAAATAAACATCTTGCCACGACTGTGTATTTTAAAAATTAACATGGGTCTATGGGCTTAATAGAAAAACGATGCTAGCGCTCTTTGCATAGATTTCTTGAAGTAATTTAGTGATGTAGCCTCTAAAATTGTTTCAAGAAGATTTCACGACAAAAAAAATTGAACAAAGTGAATGTTTATAGTTTTGTTGGGAGCCCCTTAGAAATCGACTGTCTAGTGGCCTCCACAGGGTTTAATTTAGCACTGCTTGCTGGTGAGAAAAATCGCTGCTATAAAATATTTTAAAACCACATATACATTTATACAAATTTCAGTTTGTAGTTTGTACAAATTTCATTTTTTGTAATTTTTGTTCAGTTGTGTTTGACAATCAACAACATCGAACATGTGCAGAAGTCTTTAAAAGCGCTGCCTGAGGAACTAGGTTTTAAAGCGATATTACAAGCAGTCGAGAAAGCTGAAGGAATCGCCTATGGAGAACAGTGTCGAAATTCTCTGGACAATTTGCTGCGAAGTGCAGAAGATGATGTTGCAAACAAGATAATCCACGTTGTACGAAGAGTCAGTGAAAAGGTACAGTATAGATATTTTTTATAGAATTTGAATGCCCAACACTTTCTTCTGAATTAACACTTTTGATCATCAAGCAACATGAGTGCAAAACTACTTAAGAGGCTACATTACAAAATTACTTCGAAACATCTCCGCAAAAGCGCTAGCATCGTTTTTCTATTGAGCACTTAGACCCAATGTTAAAGTAAAAATGTTTATTCTTAAAACACACAGTCGCGGCAATATGTTTATTTTTCATATTTAAAGTTGTCCAATATGAAGTTTTCGAAGTGCAATGTGCATCTTAAATATATGCTGATCGAGTAATATAATGGCAAAGAGTTGGTAAGTGCGGTTATATTTTTAAAAACTACTTCAAAATCGCGAATTTTTAATTTTTATATATTAAACTCCATTGAGTACGCGTTCGTAAGCAAAAAAACATCCATTAAAATGCTCGTAAAAATACCTAAAAATAATTTTAAAAACCCACAATTAAAACATAGCGAAGCCAACACATTGGCGCACGTGCTGAGTTTTTTCTTTTTTTAATTTATTCTTACGTATTTTATCAACATTTTAATGGATGTTTTTTTTTTCTTATTTGAACGTACGTACTCAATGGAGTTTAACATAAGAGTTAGAAATTCGCGATTTTGAAATAGTTTTTAAAAATATAACCGCACTTACCAATTTTTTGCCATTCTATCACTCGATCAGCATATATTTAAGGTGCACATTGCACTTTGAAAACCTAATATTGGACAAATTTAAATATGAAAAATAAACATGTTGCAGCGACTGTGTATTTTAAAAATTAACATTTTTTCTTTAAACATTGGGTCTATGGGCTTAATAGAAAAACTATGCTAGCGCTCTTTGCGAAGATTTTTCGAAGTAATTTTGAGATGTTGTCTCGTAAGGTGACTTTATACATATTTTTTTATATTCCTCCCCCATCGCCTAAGGATGGCGCGCGTTGCGTTTCTGTTATGTCCTATAGGAGGTCTCTTCAACTATTCATAGTTTTGAGAAAATTTATATTTTTCAAGCGAACGTTTTTCACCAGAAACATTAAGAAATAATTGGTGATAATGTCAAGTTTTTTTATGATAATATCTTTTATAAAAAAAAAAACTTTTTATGACAGTTTGAAAAAGGCCGAAAATAGTTTTTTATGAAATTTTCAATGGAAAATCCCAAAACAGGTCATTTTCAAACGGCTATAAAATGTTTACTTTTTAAGATATTCATCGTGAGAAAACTTTTAACAAAATGTAACGACCCGACTTGGGTCCGTTACAACACCCCGGTAAAACTTCCCCGTCTTACCGAATCCTTGACTCTCTTGGGGGCAGGGATCCAAGCGCGGACTGCCCTCTTGTCCGTCCGGTCCCTGGGTGACGCCGGACGGAAGTCTAGCTCCCCGACGATCGACGGTCGCTTTCCGCCAACATGACGAAGAACCCATGGTAGACCCCCGATGGATCATGCCGTGGAACTGCGCGCGAAGCACCGGCCGAAACGACGGATACAGGATGGTGAAGATCGGTGTATTCCCACCAGAATCCTCCACCCTCCCTGTGGATACTTCCCCAGAAATATTGACACGGACACAGTGTGTTTAAAGTAAAAACAAATAAAAGATAATTTATTCAAAGAATAAATGTATGATGAATAAAGACTTACTCTATTAAATAACAAATCTCCTGGCTAATCCAGCCAGGAGAGAGAGTGGCCAAAGCACACAAACACAAGAACAAAGAGATGAATCGTGGCCATCTTGGCCACCTGCTGAGTTGGAGCAAACAACACACATCCACTCTCTTCAAGGGTTCAACACACTGTCTCTCCTTAATGGCTGCCTTACCATTAAGTACCCCCAGGTAACTCCACCTGGGGGTTGACAGTTTCCCTATCTGGAGTTCATGTCGTCTGCCGGGCTGCCTACTATAGCAGCCTAGCAGATGACATCAGGATTTTAGGATTGCTCCTTCTAATTAAAGAAGGAGCAAAACTGGGTTGTCACAATCCTCTCAACTTCACTAATCCGCCCCGGGATCAGGTCCGTCGAGTCAGAAAGGATTGCTCCTGTGACCCCCACTCGGAGTGCCCATCCACTCCGAGATCCACCGACGTACCCACCACAGGCAAATCCGGGTGTTATGCCACCCGCCTCCGATATCGAACTCAGTCCCCCTGAGCCTCGCCTCCTCCTGCTGTCGAAACACCTCGATGGCCAGAGTGGCAAGCTGCAGACCCTGATGTAGGGTCCGGCTCGTTAGAAGATCTACGAGGGCGGCTGCGGGATCAGACTCGCTCCCTCGTAGTGGTTGGATAACAAATTCCCCAACCATCTCTTCTAAGTCGCAGCCAAGGAGACGCTGGACGTATGGTGCCACAAGCTGGACTAGACAAACTAATCCAGCTCCTGTCCCCACCACGTCCAAAATTGCAAAACGTCCCCTAACCGGGTTGACAACAAACAACACCGGAAAGTCTCTACCACCAAAAGCAAGCACATAACGCATGTTAAAGGACGGCAACAACGGCGCCCATGGTACCGGGAGTGGCTCTCCCAAACGGTAATAACCAAGGTATTGGAACCCCTCCATTGCCGTCTGGTCCTGCCACAGACCAAGTCGGTTATTTAGAAAGACCTCTCCTTCTGAATATGGAGGACTGGCTCCAAGGCGTCGTCCCTTGCCAATGGGCTGGGGAGACCTGGCTTCCTCTTCCGGTCCTATGGTCCCAAAGACCCCCTTGTCAGGACCCGGAGAGAAGGGTGTCCTTCCTACGGAAGGCACGGGACCACGTTTGGTAGGAACATTAACTGTCTCCGCCGGGCTGCCCCCACCTCTAGGTAAAGGCGAGCTGACCCAGTGGAGAGTTCCCACTGACCAAACCCGCAGGTTCGGTGCCGCAACCACTTGCAGAAAGGATGGAGGCATGCCAAGACCAATGTCTCGCATAGACCTACCATCCGTCCGCCCCATCAACACCTGATGGCTGTGGTACGGCTGGTTCCTGGCCGACATGGTATCACTGTGTCGAACTCCTCCTCATCCGTCCCAACTCTTCTGGCAGTCGTCCCCTGGGACTCCTGACCAGAAGGTTCTGGACCTCCCTTCTTCCCATACCTGGACTTTCTCTTGTCCATCTTCATTTTCTTCTTGTGGGAAGAAGGTTTACCGTGCTTTGAGCCGGATGCACCTAAGCTCAAAGACTCACCGGGCCGGTCAGACTTAGGAGGGTTTTAGCCCCCTTTGTATGACCAGACTTCCCAACCAAAGCCTTTCCAGCTGAAGCTGTATTTGCCTCCGAGTTGGCTCCCGTAGCCGACATGACAATTGAGGACGGTCGTGCTGCCACGACCTGTCCTCTCATCCCGGGGAATGTTCATCTTCCCTGGTGCAAAAGTCGGCTGACCCTTGCCACCAACAGTTTTAGCTCTCACACCTTGGGTAGGGAGCTTGGGAGCCTGCATCGCCCCTCTCTGGGAAATGCGCTGTTGGCTAGTGGCAGTTGAGGCACTCACAACAGGTGCAACACCACGTCCGACAGGAGGTTCTCCTGTTACAAGCAAATTCTGGACTTCAGTTCCCGGCAGAGGCAGAAACAGAGATGTCCAGGGCTTGAACTCCTGTCGGTGCTCAACTTGCTTAGCTCTCATTATTCGAGCTTCGCACTTCGCCGCTTGAGCCACGTGGTACCGTGCACGGTCCTCATAGCTCCACTTGCCTGCGGGGAAGCCGGCCAGACCACCACATGAGGTCTTAGCCTTTTTTCCCACCGGATGACTGGCCACTGGTGGGGTGAAAGGGCGGGGTTTTTTCTGTCCCTGACCACCACCACTCTGGAGTGCTCTTCCTAGGAGCAGATACTAAAGGCTGGTTGGCCTTTTTCTCCACTCTTCGGTCCTTCTTGAGAGTCCCAGACTGCCAGCTTGAACCACCAGCCGCTGTTTCGGGCGAACCCGTAACAGACGGTTGGCTAACAGGCCAGGCAGCCCCTGGGGCTCCCTCAGGAGGAGCATGGGCCTCAGCCGGAAGGCCTACTGCCAGCATAAGTTTCGCCATGGCAGCTTTCCTCCTCTCAAGCTGAGCCTCTCTCAGCAAGAGCCCTCATCCGTGCAGCATACCTAGCAGCACCGGACTTCTTTTTGGATTTCACTCTGTCCTTATAGCACTGCTGGGCAGCGAACTCCCCGATGTAGGATCGTTTCCCATCCGCAATCAGAAAACCTTCCGACGGCATCTGGTACTTCCGACTTTTCTCTAACCGATCGAGTCGGTCCTCTTCAGCTTCCCCCGACGGGTAAGCATCCAGAGGACTCCCTTGAACGGTGGGAGTACTTTCCCGGGATCCGGTCATCGACCATTTACCCGGGGAGGCCTTTCCTCTCCCTTCAGACTCCAAAGAGTCCTCTGAAGAGAGGATACACTGGCCTCTCCACTGCCTGGTGATGTGCACCACGGGAACCTCCGTAGTGTCCCTCCCAGCCTCCGGACTTTCCATAGCCAGGCTAGCCAATTCTAGCCGGCTTCGGTTTGCCGGAACTACTAGTTTTCTTCTGGCAACCAGCGATCCTGCATCTCCATTTTTTCCGGTGAAACATGTTTTAGGTGCCAACTAGCGGCAAACGACCGTCCTTGTTTACTTTTCCAAATAGGATGGCGCTTAGCCGCTAATCTCGCCGGAGGAACGGCCAACATCGACACAGGAGAGAGATCACATTCGGAAATTTCTCCACCCAGTTCTCCCCGGGCGACCGCCATCTGTCCGTAACAGAAAGGCAATGTCCCGTCCAGGGGTCTCTGGGCACCCAGTTTTTATTTTTCCACACATGACTGTCATCCCATTCCAGGGATTGGCCTGCTCTCTCCCACCAGGGCCGGAGCTCATAAAGTCCCTGTAGACCCCTGGTGTCCACTGGTGCCTCAGACGAAGCTTGCACTACCTCAAAAGCCTTCGGTTTCCTCGGTCGGAGGTTATACCGGGGCTGAGGTGCTTCCTCTGCCTCAGAGTCGGTAGACTCATTAGCCAAGCCAGGCTGACTGGACGGTCCTGGAGGAACATTATCATCCTCTACCGTCTTATCGGCCTGGGACTCACAATCACTGGCCCCACTGGAGTTCGAGGAAGTGTCAGAGAAGGTATCACGAGGAGGTCTCACGAACTCCACATGTGGGAACGTACGGCTTCAGGTTATCAACGTGAAACCGGTCCCGCACCTTCCGACCATTCAGCCTTGTAAGCGAAGTTCCACTTCTTGGCTTGGCCGAGTTTCCCAACCATATCCCTCATCGAAACCTTCATACCAGGTTGGTACAGGGGTGGCTTCACCCGGCCAGCATCATACCGGCTCTTCTGCTTTGCCTGAGCGGCCGCCAAATTATGACGAGCCAGCTCCTTCACGGCTTGCTGGTCAGGCAAGTCGTGGACCAGACCATTAGGAAGGAGATTATCAATCTCCAACCTTGGTTTGCGGCTAAACAATAATTGGTACGGAGACACTTCCATGCTCTCCTGCACCGCAGTATTGTAGGCCCACACGGCGGGCGACAATTTCTCAAACCAATCACGTTGGTCCTTGAGGGGATGAAGGTAACGCTTAATGGTTTCCATTACAGTTTTATTCGTACACTCTGTAAGCCCATTAGCTTGTGGATGGTATGCCGTCGTGTGGTGCTGCGCTATGTTATAGCGCTCCCTGAACTTTTGCAAAAGCTTGCTACAGAACTGGGAACCACGATCCGAGATGAGAGTTGTCGGTGTGCCATACACCAACAAGATCTCATCTTTCAGGAACTTGACAACACAAGCGGCCGTAGCCCTTCATACCGCCTTCGCCACGCCGTACCGGGTGAAGTAGTCCACCATGATCAAAACATAGGTGACTCCACCCACGGATGCAGAAAACGGCCCAACAAAGTCCATTCCCCAGGCATGAACTGGGTACTCTGGAACTATTGTTTGCAAGAATCCTTGAGCTCTTGTGAACTGTCGTATTCTCTGACACACCAAGCATGACTTAACATACTCCACCGTGTCACATTTCTTACCTAACCAGTAGAAACGAGTACGTAACCGTTGGTATGTCTTGTACACTCCGAAGTGATCAGCTTTGGAGCTATCGTGCAACTTCCACAAGCAGAAGGCTTGACATGACCTCGGCACAACCAACACAGTTCTCGTGCGATCCTGAATGGATTTGAAGGCATACAACAATTTGTTTGCCACCACAAACTTGAACCTTAAGTTTGAGTCAGGGTCGGTGTAGAGCTCACGCTTCACCTTGGAGCACCAATTGTTATTGGCCTGCTCTATAACCCAATCCACCTCGGACCGGATCCGGTAAATAACCTCACCCATGTCAGCCTCGACGTGTTCAGGTAAAGAAGGATCGTTAACTTCATTTACCGGATACCGACTCAAACATTCGGCATCCTCATGAAGTTTCCCCTTCTTGTACTGAATCTTATACTGGTACTCCTGCAACTGCTTTTGCGAACACCCCAACCTGCCTTGCAGGTTTTTGGCAGTCTGTAAATGACAGAGCTCATGGTGATCAGTTACGATCACAAAGTCCCGGTTAAAGATGTAAGGTCGGAATTTACCCACGGCAAACATGATCGCCAAGCATTCCTGCTCGGTGACACTATACCGTGTTTCCGGTCCCTTCATGAGCGTAGGCCAGAACCCGAGGAGCCTTGTCCTCAGTAACTTCTGGTGTACTACGACACCTAGACTGTACCCACTCGCATCGGTGTGAATTAACACCTCACCACGTGAATCATACATGGTGAGCACCAGTGCTTCAGTTAAAAATGCCTTTGACCGCTCGAACGCTAGACCACACTGCTCCGACCAGTCAAAGGACGCATCCTTCCTGGTCAAGTCATGCAGTGGCCTTGCCACCTTGGTGAAGTCCTTTATGAACCAATGGTAGTAGCCGGCCAGTCTTGAGAAAACTTCGGACGGCGGTCACCGTTGTAGGAATATTGAACTCTTCGACTGCTCTCACGAGTCCCGGGTTCGGAACAAAACCCTCGGCACTCACGATGTGACCGAGATATTTGACCTTGTCAAATCTGAAGAAACACTTCTTCAGCTAGAGTTTCAGCTCTGCCCCTCGTAACAGTCTCAGGACAGTACTTAAACATTCGAGAAACTGCTCAAAGGTGCTCCCAAAGACGATAATATCGTCTAGGTACACCAAGCAGCTCTCCCACTTATGTCCCGCCAACAAGAGGTCTAACGCTCTTTGCATAGTGGCAGGAGCATTGCAGAGTCCGAAAGGCACTTTCCGAAACTGAAACTGACCTTGAGAGCAAATGAATGCTGTTTTTTCAATGTCCTGCTCCGCCATCCTGACCTGCCAGTAACCACTAGCAAGGTCCAGGGTTGCAAAATACTTTGCTCCGGCTAGTGAATCGAGGGCATCATCGATGTGAGGTAGCGGGTACTGATCCACCTTAGTCTGGGTGTTCAGTCTCTGATAGTCCACACAGAAATGAAAGCCACCATCCTTTTTGCAAACAAGTAAGATATGGTTTGCGTAAGGACTATGCGAAGGTTGGATTACCCCTGCATCCAACATTTTCATTACCTCTTCTCTCTCTCGATTGCACGTGCCGCTGGAGCGGTTCTTCACAATTCCTCTCGCACTGGACGGAAACCCACCAGTATCAATTTTGTGTTCGACGAGCGGGGTTCCCCCCAGCTCTGTATAATCGAATGCAAAATGATCTCGGCATTCCAGCAGAAACTCTCGAAGCTGTGCCGCCTCTTCAGGCTTCAGACTAAGTCCGATTTTAAGGCACTCTTTGAGAGTGGGTTTCACTTCCGCATTGAGGACCCGGCGACCTTTCCTGGTCGCCCCTCTCAACTTAGGCAGAAGCTCCCATGTCCGGCCATCTCTATGAGTGGGGTCTCCCCCTCTCAACTTACATGGACCGTCCAGTCCCACCACCCGGGCTGCCTCCACAGCTTGAGCTGTTGCGACACCTTCCAGGGCAATGGGTAAATCAGCAACATTTTCGAGCCATATATCGTAAGTGCCTTCGTCTGTGGCCTTGGCAATTCCTGCCACTGCCAACAGACCACGACCACCTAAGGCTTTACAATGGGGCTCTATGAGAAGCAGCTGTCCAGGGCCAGCATGCTCTATCAAACTCACGGAAACTACCTTCCGCTCATGAGCTGATAGCCATACGTTCTCGAACAGTCGCAGGGAACAAACATCCCCGCTCGTAATTGGAGAACTGGTCTCAGCAAGTTCAGGGGGCACAATGTCGACCCACCCATTCACCTTCTCAGGATCTGCAGGCATCTATTCCGGTATCTTGAAAGGAGGGAGTAGCAGAGGTTCCACAGAATTGTGAAGCTTTGCCAACGCCTCCAACAACGAGTTCGAAAGGGGTACTTCTTGCGAAGCACCCTGCAAAGCCTAATCGGCCAGTGCGGCATGAAGAGCATCTGGATGTGCGGTCCAGATGTCTTCCCGGAAGTAAATCTTCCGGCTCACGATGTCCACCATCAGCCCAAACCGAGAAGACAGGTCAACACCTATTATGGCTTCTCCTTCACTCTCAATGAGGAGAAGATGGGTTCTGATGGACCTCCCATGAATTGACATGTCTACGTACATGACTCCTGCTATCTGGATGGAGTACCCGCTCATGCCGCAAAGGCATGAGGGGAGGCTGACCTCCTGCACCGGTAACCCCATCTCCTGTGCCACCGACATGCTCATGACCGATACCTCGGCCCCGGTGTCGACGATCAACTCAACCAGCTGATTGTTCATTGACACCAGAACACATGGTGCCCACGCAAATACGCACGGCTCTGCAATTCAGGTATGGGCAACCGTCGTTGCCCAACATTACTTTTTTTAGCCTCATTCGTCTTCCCATCCACAAGAGACGGTCGTACCGGATGCTCGGGGGTCTGGATACCAGTCTTCAAACCAGGGGACCTACCAGGCCTGGGCAACAGCATGGGCGCACCAATGCCTGAAGCCCTCGTAATGCCCGTACTTTTCGGACCTTCTCCCCTGCGAACAGGGAAGAAAGGTGCTACCCAGCTCTCCAGCTGGTTCAGCGCAGCTTCCAAAGTGGGGCATGGCTTCGGAAACACCCAACAGGTAATTTCCGGGTCCGCAGACCTTGCCAGAGGCACCCCTGCTTCCAGCAGGAGACCGCCCATAGGTATGTTCCTTCCTCACTTTGCCGACTCTGCCGGGCACCTGAGTTTTTAAGCGTACCCGGTCGACTGTAGCTCAGTTCTGCAGCTACCGGTGCCGGTTTAACGATTGCGCACCATCGTCTCTGGCCACAGGCAGATAGAACATCTGTCCATCACTTACGGTGGACAGATACTTACGGTCCTGCCGTACCACGGTACAAGACCCATTCCATACGGCACCACCTGGCTTCCGCCAGGTGTCACCCTGACAACCAGTCCTTCTTCAAGTGGCCCATCTTTTCGCACTTGTAGCATGAACCTCGTTGCTTCTGGGTGGACCTTCACCTCCAGCCATTTGGCCAACCCCAGACAGTGCTGCTGTGGACTGATTTCCACCCTGGCTCTACCGCCTAGTCTTGTTACCCTTCTTCCCTTTGGTCTTGGCAGTCGCTCCGTCTGCATTGGACTGAGCAGTCGCCTTCACACCTGAAGGGTTCAAGGAAGACTTAGCAGAGCCTTTGGGCTGTGCCACAGCACCGGAGGCCTTGACTGTAGTCTTGGTCTCTGGTACCATCGAGGTACGGGCAGGCAATTCACCCGCCGTCAGCATGTCGGCCTCGACCAACATTGCCTCAGTGTTGAACGCCCGCACCGTTTCGGCCTTCGATCCCCAGAGCGGTCTGAGTATTGCCGGCTGCAGTTTCTTCTTCAATCGGAAAAGTCGACAAGACTCATTCTCATGAGGAGAAACTCATTCTGCTAGCTCAGTAAAGCGCCAGTAGAATGCCTGGAGCGACTCGGTCGGCCCCTGCACCATTGTTTCGAACCGATCGAAACAGGCCTGAGCCTGATGCTTGGTCCCGAAATGCTGGAACATGGCCTCCTTTAGCTCAGGCCAGGTCAGGTCCAACTGAAACTCCACCAAACTGGCGTAGTATTCCTCAGCCGGGCCGTCGAACAGGTACGTAAAGAAACTGCACCTGGCTTCATCCATCCAGCGCTGAGCCCGAGCCTTGGCTTCAAACTGTCGGAGAAAAGGCGTCATGTCTTCTCGTCCATCAAATCGGATGAAGGAATGAACTGGTTTGAAAAACCCAAACGCCTGGATCTCCGACAGGACGGCCGGAGCAGGCGTCCATGGCGCGATACTAACGGCCGTGGTGCCCTGCTCCAGTTCCCCGAAGTCTCAGCATCAAGCTCAGCTTCCGTGGGTTCCACCAAGTGGACCCTCGGCCGCTGAATGGGCGGGGGAACTCCGTGACCAACTACCATAGGATCAGTCCAAGTTCCCCCTGGAGGTATCCAACCAGTCGAAACCGGCGGCACTTCCCTCCGTACACCCCTCGGGTGCACGGCCGATGGTGTGAACCACGGTTGCTCTTCCCGGATTCCTTGGATCCCCTGGGGCAGATGTCCCTGCAGATGTCATCTATCCCCTGGCAACCGCTAGGAGTTGTTCCTTGGACCACGATGTCAACAACGACTCCGTGCCCTGCGGACTACCCAACAGTCTCCACCAACTCACTTAAGAGTTCCCCACCGCGTCCAACTGGACCGGTGGCAGTGGAGGCCAGGACACCGGCCAAAGGCTGCATGCCTGTTTCTGCTGGGGTCCTCACAACCCCTTCACCACGGACAGATGTCCATGCCCCATGGTTTACTACCAATCTAACGGTAAAGCTCACGGTCAAAACTGTTTTCCACCGATGTACCGTGGACAAAGTCCACGCCCGGCAGTGTCAGACAGTTTCTACGGTCTTTCTACCATCAAGAGCGGCAGCAGTGGCGCTACCCGGCGCGGTTTACCGTTCTAGATTTTGAAAATAATTTGAATTTTTTCATAATGTTCTTTTTAAAATACGTTCGCTTGACGTTTTTGCGTCCACATTTTTACAAAAACGTCTATGGAGTGCAGCATTATAGCCACTGCAGTGCCGCCGTAAGGGGGTTGGGTTGGGGAAATTACAGCAAAAGTGACTTAGTAACACTTTTTTAAATCGGAATGTTCAATGTTAAAAACTTGTGAAGGTTTTAGTTAAATCTTACTAATGAAAATAATTACTGTACATTCAAGATGCGCCCAGATTTACAGAAGTACGTGTTCCACTTGGCCTGGGCTCCAGATGCTGTCTCTGCAGATGATGTAAGTTGATAAATACAGTTTAAGTAGCCTCTCCTAATGGTGTTGCACAAACTATCCTTTTTTTTGTCGTTGCTTCTATTTGAAGTACTGCAAATGTAACTGCAATGTTCTTTTTGAATGCTCAGTTTTTTTGGCTTTGTATTATTTACAGGATGGCAGTGATTTAAATCACATGATTTTTTAAGAAAAATATTCACATTTTTTTAAAAATTTAACTTATACAATAAAAATAAAACAGTTCCAGGCATCTTTCTCTATGTTTATAAAATAAAGTCCGGTGGTAGTTCTTTCATTAATGCATTATATTTTTTGGAAGATATACTTGAGGAAGTATTCCCAATTGACTGGTGTAAAAATCATTAGAGATACATACATATAATTAGTAATACTAATTTATTTAAGAGCTTCAGAGGTAAACTGTGTTAAGTCACCAAACCTAAATTTTACAGTGGAGTCATTTGAAAGTTGTTCTTTTCATTGATGGAATAGGATTTAACATGGTATACCACCATCTAGCGGCTGATGTGTAAAACCGTGGACTTCACAAGCTGTTTAAAAAACACATCTTATGAAGATGTAAAAATCGTGTTTTTTTAAAAAAAAAGTGACAACCCAGTTTACCTCTTGAGGGACTGATTTGCTTTTGGGCTGCAAAGCTTGTGTTTATATGTTCAGAATGTTAAATTAAAAGTGTTTGAAACTTATTATTTTCAAATTTTAATGTTTATTAACATTTTTTTTTCTTATTTTGAAATTATTTTACTAACAACTTAACAATTAACAATGTTATTATTACTCATTTTTGCTAACATCATCATAAAAAAAATTTAATATTTCATATAAATTAAAAAAAAAATCAAAAAAATCTGATTTAAATCAAATAAATCGATTTATTTGATTTTTTAAAAAAAATCAAAAAAATCAGCCACCCTGATTATTTATGTGTTTTTTATTTAAGTAAAACATTTCAGCTGGCTCAAATAACCACAAACATAATCAACGTTTTATTTTAGGCTATCATTCCTCTGATGCAGTACTTGGACCATAACCTGACGACATTGAACCACAATTTGTCACGTTCTAACTTTGAGCGTATTTTAGAAGTAATTTGGCACGTGGTACTCGAGGTGATTTGGGAACAAGTTGCCAGTGGCGTCGGAGTAAGTATTTTTCAACTTTTTTCTTCGCTTGTTCTTAATCATCTGTATCTATCAGGAAAAACAGCCAGTTTTCTTTGAGCGGCTTCACGAGGCTTGCGGTATACTGGTTGACTTTTTTCATGCCGATCAAAAGGGTTTGCCAATGAAAAAGATTCACTACAAAACATATGAGGTTTTCTTGACTGTAAACCCGTTTATTGTTCTATTGATATTGCTTTAATTTTCATTTGTTTAATTAAAAAAAACAGGATTTGGAAAATATGTTGACTTTAAACAAAAGTGAAACGAATGCTCTGATACGACGTTACTTCTTGGAAAAACTAATAGATCAAGTACGTTACCAGTGTAATAGTGTGGAGCAAATGTTACGGCCCTTATTTGACTCAAGTCTGGCAGATACCGCCTTACGCCATGAGTATGTATGAGCTAGACTTGATTCCTAATGATGCCGTGGTCGTTCCCTTTTGTATTTCATGTGGACGAAATTGTAGAGAAGAGAATGAATGAAGATAGGCAAGACGAATGCAGATTGTCGAGTTACGTGTTTAATGCATAAAATCATATGTTACATTAAATAGAGAATAGTTACTACTGTGGCGTTGCTTAGCGACTGGACCATTAAATTAGTTGTTTCATAGTTACGATATCATGAGACTGGACCCAGAATCTATCGAGTTACGGACCTTTATACCTAAGGCCTGTGTGAACCTACACAGGTGCACGCATGCCCAATGGACTGTGCCTCGATGGGTATCCATCCGCCGATACCGGAACCAGGATGTGACTTGATACTTTGGAGTCTTTGTGACGAAAAGGGCGGAAATGCAACACTTGGGGTACGAGGGATCCCAAGGCTAGAGGGAAGCTGAAATACAGGGTGTTACACCAGTGTCATTGTTTTCGTGTTTGAACACGGTTTTAAAAAAGATATTATCTCAGAAAGGTACTTGAAAAATGAAGCATTAAATTTTTTTTGTGTTAAAAGAGGATTTTAAATAATGTTTATTCATGGAACTGAAAAAAAATTTTGTTAACCGATATTTTTTTGTGTTAATCAATATTTTTTGCATTAACCGACATTTTTTTCGTTATCTGTTTCATTTTAATCGAATCTTTTTGATCATGTTGTCTTCTTCAATCTCATTTAGGATTGAAGATCCAGGTTTGCACCTGGGTTTACAGTTCTAGATGATAAAATGTTTAACTCCATTCGTTCGATTAAATTACTATTAACACCTACATTTTTTTAAATATAAGCTAATTGTTAACAGGACATTAAAATATACAATTCTATCTGTAGTACGTGAAAATTAAAAAAAAGTTATAAGATAAACAACCCAACAGGAGCCTAACAAAACGGTGAAGGTGTCGGGATGTTCTTGAAACTGCCAGGCATCCAAAAACCTGTTAAAACTGGAAGGCCATTGAGAGCTTCTCAAAGCTAAGAAGCCCCCTGAGGATATAGAAATCGTGAAGCCCTCGGGAACTTCTCAAAATTGGATGGACCTCGAAAGCCTCTTTCGTAACTGAAATTTACATTGACATTTACCAAAGTTTAAAAACAACTTCGATTTCATACGTGTTTACAAGTATGGTGCTGCATAATATTGAAACAAATGTTGCTATGTTTTTTGGCTGACCTTTCAATCCATAGCTCATCTCTCTTCTCTCGATTGCGTGGTAAGCACACGAGGAAGATTGGAGCTACTGAAGTAGGCGAATGGTATTGGATTGTAGTCGTCCTCCTGATTAGGGGTGTAATCTCTCAGAAGGATGGGTGCCATCCACTTCTGATCGCCGGTGTTTCTTCTTTCATCTGAAGATGCACTCCGGCCTGTACAAGGAAGGGTTAGTTACCAAACATAAGACAATGCAGTTTCATATCATAAACACTTTATTCATCCTTGCATAGAAACATAAATGTTACAAGAGTGAATGTTCTTAATTAATGGTGCGTCCACATGCCCATGATGTGATACGGAATAATCAATGTAGTACAAAAGTTGAGCAAAAGCGTGGACCAATAACAAAGAGCACCAGGATCCTTTCATACCTTGGACCTGTGTACACCTGCGAGGTGTAACCAGACCCAAGTGACTGGTCCTAAAGGTATCAATCCACTAACTGGGTTTAAATATAGATGGAGGGAGGTACAGAGATGAGTCATGCACCCCCAGGCTGGTGTTCCAGGAGGATCGTGGCTCACTGGGAGTTACAATTGTAACAGCACAAAATATCCACAGGACGTCCTGTTATGTCCACAATAAGTCTAAGACGTCCTGTGATAATTTGGACATCCCTAAGACATCCCACTGATGTCATCAATAAAATAATTTTTTTAAAATCTTTACTTAATTTTATGATTATTAATGAATCTTAAGGTTATAATAAAATATGCAACTATTTATATCATAGTGATATAAATATTACATTAATTTTATGTATGTACCACAGCATGTCCACAGGACATCCTGTGAATATCAAAAGTGTACATTGTTATGATATCAACAGGACATCTTCTGGATATTAAATATTTATTTTAAAAGATATCCACAAGATGTCTTATGGATAACAACTGCTTATACAAGTATAGAGTACATACATGTTATTTTTACCTCCACTCTATAGCCCTGAATGTAAAAATTGGAAATTTTGGAAAGGGGAAGAAGTAAAAGTGTACAGCTTGGTTCTGGTTCTAGACAATTGTCTATATGGGGAACCACTATCCCTGTTTTGATTAAGTTGTGCCCCCTATGTTTCTTAGTGTACTCTTACTTTATTGGCCTTGTTTAAAAGTAAATTATTAGTTTCCTACCTTTTCTTGATGCTCGTCCAGATGTCCGGTTGATTTGGGGTTGTGGAGTTGATTGCTGAATTTGCACACACTTAAATTAAACACCAACTCAAATGATGATCACAAAACACTATGAAGTTTGCATACAATTTATTGTTTGAACATGTAACCAACCAAAATTATTTATATTTGTCAAGGTGTAAACCAACCAAAAGTTTTAGGGTTCTATAAGCATAAACCAACCAAAATTGTTTAGAGTTCTCAATATATAAAACCAAAATTAGAGTTCCAAATGTATAAAACCAAAATTATTTAGAGTTCTAAATGTATAAACCAACCAAAATTATTTAGAGTTCTGAAAGTGTAAACCAAAATATCTTCTAAGTTCTGAATGTGTAAGCCCAAAATATTTTAGAGTTCTGAATGTGTAAGCCCAAAATATTTTAGAGTTCTGAATGTGTAAACCAAAATATTATTAAAGTTCTATAAGTATAACCCAACCAAATTATTCTAAGTTCTGAATCTGTAAACCACCAAATTATTCGAAGTTCTGAATCTGTAAACCACCAAATTATTCTAAGTTCTGAATATGTAAACAACCAAATTATTCTAAGTTCTGAATCAGTAAACTGAAACATTTTGGAGTTCCATAAACATTATAGATTCCCATTGGAATCTATAATAGTTATTTGTAAATAAACTAAGTCCCCAACTGTTCTTAACAATACCCCAACAACCTCCTCCCCTCCTGAGAGTCTAACGCTCTCCTCTCCTGAGAGTCGACATCTCCTCACCACGCTGAGAGCCCACCACACTCTCCTCCCGAGAGCCTGACACACTCTGCATGAAAACCAAAAATGAACTGAATATAATTCAGATTTTAGTCAATTCTAGTTTCTAATTGGTCAATATGATGTGTTTATTTCATTGTCTCATTGGTCAGTCTTATGATTGACAAGTGAAAGTATTGTGATTGACAAGGCAGACTTAAATTGTAAAAACAGGTGTCACCTGTCTTATAAAAATAGTGTTAGTGTAATGGCCAGGTAATATTAAGTCTTTTGATTGACAGGCCTGTCAATCAAAAAAATCTCTTATTGTGACAGTAAAGTATTATAAATTATAAATACAATTTTGACCTTTGTTATAAAGGTTAAGTTTTTAAGTGTTTTATTATTTTTTCCCACCCCATCATAGTTACCGTATGATATTTTTAATATGTTGTGCTGTCTCTCTATTGTAGGTGATTGTTTTTAGGTTTCATTCTCATTGTTTCACTTAAGGTGTTATATTACACCTTTTAACTTTTCTTCTTTCTATTCACTTAAGGTGTTATATTACACCTTTTAGCTTTTACATACGACACACCTGTTATGAAGACTGTTTACATTTTAAAGTTTCTTCGTCACTATCTTCTATTCATTTTCAGGTGTCACATTGCACCTTTCTAGTTAAACACCTGTTTTCATTCATGACGTTCTTTTAAACATTATTATTAACATTATTATTATTATCATTATTATTATTATTATTATTCTCTTTTATTTTCTCTCTTCTTTTTATGTTTCTATTCGTTTTAAATTCTGTTTTTTGTGTTTGTGTATAAATTAATGTTAGGTGTTTGTGGTGTATTGGGTGCATTATTTGAACACCTAACATCCCTACCCCCTAAATTTCACTTCCATGATTTTCTTTGTTTTGTGATATTTATCTGAACTTTTTAAATTTTCAAATTACTATTTCCTAGTTTTCTCCTTTTCTTTCCTCATGTTAGCATTTTACATCATCTTAATAATTCTAGATCTCATCACTCTTGAATAATTTTACAAATCAATTGTTGCACAATTTTAGAATTTTCTCACAAATGTTCTATCAGTTCGTTGTTTCGACGTAGTTCTCTTGACGGTTTTGTATAGATGTCATCAGATGGTTACCAGGTTGTCATCTGCTGATTGATGATCTGTTAATCAGTTCCTGTTGAAATTGTCCTTTAGCATCTCTCAGGCCACAATGTCAACATTCAGTCTGATGAAAGGTTGAAGTTCTCCCAAAGTTGCAAACCAAGATCCTAGTCTTCAAAGTATTCGTCTGCTTTTCTGAAGAAATTGTCGACTTGCTAACCCAGCATCTGTTGAGGTTTTCGATGATGTTCCAATTTTTTGATGAAAGTACAAAGCTCCAACTTGAATGTGGATACAATGTTCCAATTTTTGTTAACAATCAATACACTTCAATTGACACTTTTAGTACTTGTTATAAGAGTAAGAGATCTGGTACCTTTAAACAAATGAACAGTCATTTTACCACATTTCTAATTTTCTGTTTTTTTTTCCCTAGCCACTAATTATCCTAACAATCTTCCTACCATAATCTATCCTTCCTACCACATTTCTAAAATAGCAACACAATATTTTGTTCGTCTATAAGATATAAACATACAATACACACTACAAAAATACATAATAAATTTGAAACACTTTTAACTACTTTTTCAACACAAAAATACAATACTGGTTAATAGTATAATAATTGCATAGGTTACATAAAAATGATATCAATTGTAGATTATATAAAAATCATAAAATTAAACATGTTACTCTAGCAAATATTGTTTACCTTCAACATGGAATTTGTCTTTTCATCATATTACCCTTTTTAGATAAAGATAATGTGAAGTGAGCCAGATTCCACTCCAAATTCAGGATTTATAATCACCTGTTTTTCCCCACATGCGAACTTCTTTCTATTCCATCTTTTCTAATTATTACAGTGCCTTCTGCACTAACTAATGATGGAATTAAATTCAGTGAAGTTCACCCCATCCTCAATTTTGAATGTGTCCATTCCCAATAATTTTGCCCTCAACATTTGTTTTCCTTGTAGATACTTCAGAAACTTTTAAATAACAATTCTTTATATGATATTCCAAACTTCTGATTGTATCCCTTGTTATTCATTTAGATTATATTCCCATTATATATTTAATTATGTTACTTGTATTATATTCAATTAAATTGTTCCCAAAATATAGCTCATTAATTTCCACATTTTCCTAAATTTCTTTCCTTTAGGGACAATATACCATTTTAATTCTTATTTATTGTCATTTTCAGCATTTTTATTTGCTGAAATCTATTTTTGCTGAAACCCTTTTTTCATTTTCAGCATCTCATTACTTCCTAATTATAATTACTTTATTTTCTTATTTTATCTTTATCTTTTATTTTCTCGGATATCAAACTTATTGACTTATCAAAGGTATTTGGGAATGGATTCTTGCTCCATTGTGACCCCTGTTTGGCTTAGACTAAGAGCACATTATGGGCATGGACTCTTGTTCCATGAATTATCCCTTTATCATTTTGACTCGCATCCATGGTTTGTAAGAATGAAATCTTTTTCCATTTTTCAAATACCACCATATAGCCTCACCATTGACATTTCAATTGTTTTGATTCCCTGGATTCCATTGGGCTTCCTACCCCCTGGACTGTTTCATCATTTTCTTTTTATTCCATTATGCTTCATTTTTTAACTTCTATTATCATAACTTTAATTAACTTATTCTTTATTCTCACTATAAAACTTATTTTCCTTTTTTACACGGACAATCCATTGTCCAACATTAATGCTTTAATCACTATCTCATCTTAACTTATTCCGGACAGTCCGTCATCCAAAATTAATGCTTTAGTCACTATCTCATTTCTCTTATATAATTCTGGACAGTTTGTCGTCCAACAGTAATGTTTTAATTTCTATGACATCTCTTAAATTATTCCGGACGGTTCGTTGTCCAACCTTACTGTTTTAAATCACTATTTGTTTTCATTCACTTTCTGTTTTACTTTGTTTTCTTCTTATTTGCACTTTAAACTTATTTTTCTCAATTGGACGGACAATCTGTGGGCCAACATTACTGCTTTTAAAACCCTGTTTCATTTCTTATTTCATTCCGGACAATCCATTGTCCAGCAGTAATGTTTTAAATCACTTTCCTTTTTATTCATTTGTCTATTTTACTCTTGTTTTTTCTTAACTTCATTTTTTGTAACTGTTTTATGGCATCCTTGCACCTTTATGTCTAACTGCTAAATTTGGGTCTCTGGCCTCAATTTAATTTACCCCATATTTCCCTTGTACTAATTTCTTATTTTTTTCTTCAGCTAAAATAATTATGATTGTCTCTTGTAAATTAGCAGGATTCCGGGACAACACAAACCTTTTAATTCGGGAATTCAATCCTTTTATAATTTGGTTTTGGATCATACCATCCCTCATGGTTATTTGATCTGGAGTAGGATTTTCATCGGTGAAAGTTCTACCTCGAGTTTTTACCCTCAAAATGTACTCTATTGCACTCTCGGTGCTACTTTGCTTTTCTTCTAAAAATTTCTGCAGGGACACTAATTTGGGTTCTATTGGTTCAAAACGCTAAATCATTAATGCTTTTAGCTCGTCTAGTCTTGTTATCTGTCTTATCTCTGGGTGATCTCTTAGGAATTCTGCTGCAGGACCTCTACATTTAGCTTTGATTAAGATTATCTGAAATTCCTCTGTCCAATTTGCTAGCCTAGCGATACCTTCAATCTGCTCAAACAATTATTTCGCAGATGGACCTTTTCCATCCCCTGAAAAATATGGGATTA
Organism: Brachycybe producta; assembly: GCA_036925085.1. Lineage (NCBI taxonomy): Eukaryota > Metazoa > Arthropoda > Diplopoda > Playtdesmida > Andrognathidae > Brachycybe > Brachycybe producta. Next base: position 453,972 of record JAUPFP010000096.1, read on the forward strand.
AGCTACTATGTACAGGCTGATTCACATTTTGATTGTGCCCCACACCTGAAGTGGTAGCTTTGCTGCCTCCTTGATGATCCATGTTACTTGGATTATTTGGTTTTCCTTGTAAATTGTTCCCTTACAAACCCCACAAAATTTTAAAGACCCTCACCCAAATTTTGTATATAGTCCGCTTTTTTGGGACTTTTTGTATGGGAGCGTGCGTGTATGTGTGGGAGCGAGCAGAAACCACAAAAATATCGCATATGTACTTATATCTACTTAAAACTACTTATTCGGTTATTTGAAAACATCCATCTAAAAGGTCTGAAAAACATTGAGAAGAGAAAAAAAAATTTTTTCCAAAGGTTTGACTACTAATTAACATTAATATGTATTTTAATAGGGAAAACATTCAGAAAATTACAACAAAAATTAGAACCCAGGAATTAAAAATTCAGCTTCAAATCAAAAAAGGGGAACACTGAACTCGACAAGGATAAAATCCCGTCGACTGCGCCACTTGTTATTTTTACCTCCACTCTATAGCCCTGAATGTAAAAATTGGAAATTTTGGAAAGGGGAAGAAGTGAAAGTGTACAGCTTGGTTATGGTTCTAGACAATTGTCTATATGGGGAACCACTATCCCTGTTTTGATTAAGTTGTGCCCCCTATGTTTCTTAGTGTACTCTTACTTTATTGGCCTTGTTTAAAAGTAAATTATTAGTATCCTACCTTTTCTTGATGCTCGTTCAGATGTCCGGTTGATTTGGGGTTGTGGAGTTGATTGCTGAATTTGCACACACTTAAATTAAACACCAACTCAAATGATGATCACAAAACACTATGAAGTTTGCATACAATTTATTGTTTGAACATGTAACCAACCAAAATTATTTATATTTGTCAAGGTGTAAACCAACCAAAAGTTTTAGGGTTCTATAAGCATAAATCAACCAAAATTGTTTAGAGTTCTCAATATATAAAACCAAAATGATTTAGAGTTCTAAATGTATAAAACCAAAATTAGAGTTCCAAATGTATAAAACCAAAATTATTTAGAGTTCTAAATGTATAAACCAACCAAAATTATTTAGAGTTCTGAAAGTGTAAACCAAAATATCTTCTAAGTTCTGAATGTGTAAGCCCAAAATATTTTAGAGTTCTGAATGTGTAAGCCCAAAATATTTTAGAGTTCTGAATGTGTTAACCCAAAATATTTTAGAGTTCTGAATGTATAAGCCCAAAATATTTTAGAGTTCTATTTGTATAAACCAACCAAAATTATTTAGAGTTATGAATGTGTAAACCAAAATATTATTAAAGTTCTATAAGTATAACCCAACCAAATTATTCTAAGTTCTGAATCTGTAAACCACCAAATTATTCTAAGTTCTGAATATGTAAACACAAATTATTCTAAGTTCTGAATATGTAAACAACCAAATTATTCTAAGTTCTGATCTGTAAACTGAAACATTTTAGAGTTCCATAAACATTATAGATTCCCATTGGAATCTATAATAGTTATTTGTAAATAAACTAAGTCCCCAACTGTTCTTAACAATACCCCAACAACCTCCTCCTCTCCTGAGAGTCTAACACTCTCCTCTCCTGAGAGTCTACATCTCCTCACCACGATGAGAGCCCACCACACTCTCCTCCCGAGAGCCTGACACACTCTGCAAGAAAACCAAAAATGAACTGAATATAATTCAGATTTTAGTCAATTCTAGTTTCTAATTGGTCAATATGATGTGTTTATTTCATTGTCTCATTGGTCAGTCTTATGATTGACAAGTGAAAGTATTGTGATTGACAAGGCAGACTTAAATTGTAAAAACAGGTGTCACCTGTCTTATAAAAATAGTGTTAGTGTAATGGCCAGGTAATATTAAGTCTTTTTATTGACAGGCCACTTTAACATTATCTCTTATTGTGACAGTAAAGTATCATAAATTATAAACACAATTTTGACCTTTGTTATAAAGGTTAAGTTTTTAAGTGTTTTATCATTTTTTTGCACCCCATCATAGTTACCGTATGATATTTTTAATATGTTGTGTTGTCTCTCTATTGTAGGTGATTGTTTTTAGGTTTCATTCTCATTGTTTCACTTAAGGTGTTATATTGCACCTTTTAACTTTTCTTCTTTCTATTCACTTAAGGTGTTATATTACACCTTTTAGCTTTTACATACGACGCACCTGTTATGGAGACTGTTTACATTTTAAAGTTTCTTCGTCACTATCTTCTATTCATTTTCAGGTGTCACATTACACCTTTCTAGTTAAACACCTGTTTTCATTCATGACGTTCTTTTAAACATTATTATTATTATCATTATTATTATTATTATTCTCTTTTATTTTCTCTCTTCTTTTTATGTTTCTATTCGTTTTAAATTCTGTTTTTTGTGTTTGTGTATAAATTAATGTTAGGTGTTTGTGGTGTATTGGGTGCATTATTTGAACACCTAACATACATGTATTTCACTTGACCATAGCCTAAAGTAATATAGGATTGTAAAAAGAAGTTTTCATTAAGTGGGTGGAAAAAGTACCACCTGTACTACCCTGTGATCCTGTTTTGGAAAAGCAATGAGAGTTTGGGTAAGGCTTTTGGAATGTTGGGTCATAAAAGGTTGCATGTTTGCTAAAAGAGCACAGAAGTGACTTCAAACTTTTAAAACTAAAAAAGAAGCATTTTAAACTGTTTTGCAAGGTTCATGAAAAACGTTTTTTAGTTTCATGTGTAAGTTCTGACATTCATTATTCATTTGTATTTCAGTTTATTTATTGTCCTTTACTTCCCATATTGTGCTATGATTACTAAATTCTTTGCATTTATAAAAACATTGGCCAAGCACATTCAGGCACCTAAGTGTGCTGCGCCAATGGCAGTAGAAAATCTTAAAAATCGAACTTAGGAAAACTGGTGATAATCCAATTGGATTATCATCAGTTTTCCTAAGTTCGATTTTTTAAAATTGAATATCCCAGAAGAAATATGCAGTACTTTATATAAAAATATTTTTATGCTAAAGGTCTAAAAGTTCAAGAGAACATTGTCAATTCTTTGTGGTAGCTAGTTTTTTTCCCGTTTATTGTTATTTTGATCTGTGAACACCAACCAAATTCTGGTTATTCTGTCTTTCAGGAGTAAAATTAAGAAAAGCTTGAAATTATTTTAGAAACCAGAAGGGGTATCTTAATCACTTAACAGCAATTTTAAGGTAATGATTTTTACAACTAGCTTATATGTTTGTATATTAACTTTAAACAGACAATATTTTCATGTTGATATTATTTTAGATTTGACTAAGCTTAGTCTAAAGTTCTATTTTTTTAAGATAATATCAATTTCTTTTTATAGTGTTAATCCTGATATACATGCAAACAAATAAGATTTTTTAATTTACTTCAAAATACTAATTGTGTGCATGTATAGTTGTAGTGACATTATTGTGCTGATGTAGAATTCTGTAGGCTTGAATTGTAGCGGTGGAGAGTTGTAGTGGTGGTCAGTTGGTGGTGTTGAGTTGTTGTTGCACATGAAATTGCTTCATGTTGAAATGTAAACTATCAGTTGTTATCGTATAATGGCATGGACACAGTTGTATTAAAATGAATTATACCTGTGTTGACAATTTGTTCAATTGTTGTTTCGTTCAATCGTTATGGCGTTTGAGTAATAAATACATTCAATTGTTGGGAGATCAGTTGTTCACTGTAAATTCTCCCCATTGAGTTGTTAAAGATGAATTCTTCAGACAAAGGTGTTTTTGGAGGTTCCATATAGTTCTAAACTAATTGGTTTGCATAAAACAAAATGGAGTGACAACATTGGAACGTAAATCACCAAATCAAAGAATCACTATACAATAATGTAACAAACCACTTTCCGGGGGGGGGGGGGAGTAGAATTAACTCCGGGGCTTCAGTTCGCTCTTTTGGGCGGACTGAAAGTGGTTGGCTAGGCCACTTATTCTACTCTGGTTCGGAAGGAAGGGAACAGACCAGTCCCTTTTGTTTCCTCACAAGTTCCTCTTCTAAGAACTTTTACAGCTTAAAGGATCTTTTCACTGTATGCTACTCCTCAGGCTTGTGCCTCATTAAAAGCCGGTAGATCGGGTAGTCTTCAGAATCCTCTAATTGGTCACTTACAAAAATAAAAACCAATTAAACCAATCAGATCGATTGACCAGTGGTGAAGAAAATATTAAATATGACTCATCTTTCTAAAATAATGCAGTACAAAAGAAAATCGCAACCCCATTGACTTAGTGTTGCCGTTTATCAGGAAGATCTCTTTATGTTAAGGGGTGGGATTGGAGGGGAAGGCCCCAGGCCCCGGTGAGGTGCGAACCAAACAAGGATATTGGTATCCTTGTGGCTTTAAAGGGCGAAACCAGCTGCGTAGAACTAGGTCAACTCACTGTACAACTGTACAGAGGGATGACAAAGGTCCGTGCCATTCCACAAAAAACAACGAGCCAGGATCGCTCCTGGACTGATCGTTTCAATAAAGTGAGGTGGATGTGTGGTGAAGTAAAGATTCAGTCTATAAAGTTCATAGAGAAGGGTCCAGGCATACATATGAACAAACAAAGCTTGGCTTTTATTATTGTGAAACAGTCCGAAAATTTAGTAATTACTCATGTTTTTTTTCTTAGGAAATAACCGAATTAAGAGATTTTGGAACACTGACCGTAAAAGTGTTCTTCCGGCATGACTGCCTATGTATTGAGGTGCTGCATGCACGAGACATCATTCCATTGGATACTAATGGTGAGTAAATGTTTTTATCCTGTGATACATTGTGACTAAAGAACGAGGAATTAATTAATTAGTTTGCATTTAGGTTTCAGTGACCCATTTGTTATAATCGAGTTGCAGCCACAGTACGTTTTCTCTGATAGTCCTCGCCACCAAACAAGAGTTCATAAAAAGACACTAAATCCTCTTTTTGAAGAGTGTTTCGAATTGTAAGTTAAAACGTGATATTTGAAAAATGCTACATGAGTTGAACCAACGCTAAAACAGTAGTTCTGGAATTTTCTTTTGTCTACGGCACGCTATTCTTTGCCACCAGAAATCACCACATTACACACTCATTTAAAGCTGTATATAGCCTGTTGTATTCTGCCATAGTATTAAGAGGATACAACACAAAATTACTTCGACAAATCTCTGCAAAGAGCACTAGCATCGTTTTTCTATTGAGCCCATAGACCCAATGTTAAAGAAAAAATGTTAATTTTTAAAATACGTGGTCTCGGCAGTATGTTTATTTTGTAACTGTTATGTTAAACTCCATTGAGTCCGCCCAAATAAGAAAAAAACATCTACCTGCTTGTAAAAATATGTACAAATAATTTTAAAAAACCAGAAAAAAATCAGCACTGCAATGCAAAAAAACCGCTTGTTGCTTCACTGTTGTTTAATTGTGGTTTTTTAAAATTATTTTTAGGTATTTTTACAAGCATTTCAATCGCTGTTTTTTTGTTGATCAAAAAAAACAGCAAACAGCAAAAAAAAACAGCGCTCGAGCGCTGACTCAATGGAGTTTAACATAAGAGTAGAAATTCCCAATTTTTTCTCATTCTATCACTCAATCAGCATATACAACTTTAAATATGAAAAATAAACATATTACCAACCACTGTTTATTTTAAAAATTAACATTTTTTCTTTAACATTGGGTCTATGGGTTTAATAGAAAAACGATGCTAGCGCTCTTTGCAGAGATTTGTCGAAGCAATTTTGTGATGTAGCCTCTTAACTGAAAATTTCACAGCACGCCCTTTGTAAACCACTGCACTAAACTTTAACAATACCTTAAACTAAAGAACTAAATTTAGAGAAGATCACTACAACATCAAATAACACCCTGTTAAACTGAACCAAAAATGAACAATTTTTTTGAAAATTTTACGTTTTTTTTTTAAATGCAGTTCTGTGACACTCGAACAGTGTAAACAGGAAGCAGCTAATGTTCTGTTCACCGTGATGGATTACGACTTCATGTTAAGCAACGATTTTGCTGGTGAAGCTTATTTGTGTCTGAACAATATTCCCGGCGTTGTTTCTCAGTTGTCGGATTCGGACATTACAACCCTAAAAGCCACAGAACTCGTTCTTCTGCGTTCAAAATATAAAGGTTTAGATCACGTTGACATTAATTATCAAAACGTTGACCCCGTCCGTCCTTAACTGATAATAAGGAAGAGCTCACGATTTAACTAACTTATTTCAGAAAACGCCATCTTGACAACGCTTGAAAGGCGTGTTTGGGACAAATCGTCTCAGGACTTTGCAAAAAACAGGAAATTAAGAATGGTCTAATGTCATTGGAAAAAGAGAATTTTGGAAATCCGGTGATATAGATCACAGTACAAATGGTATACATTCTACTTTTTTTTCATAAACACACTCTTATTTTTTTTTTAGAAAATCCTTTTATTCCATAACAGAAGAGATCTTATCCGCACTTTCTAGAAACAGAAAATATCAATCTTTTATATCAGAATTTTTCTTTTTAATATTTTAGCACTAGTGGGTAACCCGTCATAAATGACGGGAACACAATTCTAGTTTAATGTTGCTACTTATTTAACTATTTCATTCAAATACTTTTTTTATTCAAATATTTCATTATAAATGACATTTTGTGTGAATGTCCGGTTGTCATGAAGTAATTTGCCTTGACCACTTGAATTTTTTTTATAAGCACCTTAATATTGTTTAGGTTCTTGGATCGGGAAAACGCAAAACCGGTTCCTTTAAATTTAAATAAATTTCGACATGCTTAAACGTGTTTGTCCTTGTTTGCACCGCGTTATACACAGATAGACAAAGCTTAATATATATAAAATAATTTGGCAACAGCAACAAAACTATTTATAAACATAATTATGCACACTTCCCTAATGCTGGGCGCACACTGAATAAGACAAAACGTTTAGAACGGTCTTGTCAGTGTCAGACAAAAACAACAAATGTGACATTGGGGTAGGTAAATGTAGCCGCACACTTGTAAGACAAGACGTCTTGTCTGACTATACAATCAAGTCCATCCTTTCTACTTGCCTGTCTCAGACGAGAATATAAAAATGTGCATTTAATCTCCCTTAGACCGACATCAGCCACATTTTTTATGATTTTCGACTGATTTCTGATTAAAACTCGGCGGCAGTCAGACTTAGCCGGTATTTTTTACGGCGGCATTTGGCTGGGCTAAAATTCGAAGGATATTTGACTAATTTGTAGCTTCAAGTTTGGAGCAGTCACATAAAAAAAATAAAAACATTAATAAAGAAAGTAATTTCATTTATTATGAAATGGACTAAATTCCAATATTTTTAAGTTACAATAATTGAAAACTATTGCGACTAAAATAATTCCTGTTTAGTTTCTCAGGTCCCAATGAGGAACGACGGCCATTGCATAAAAGCCAAATTATGGAGAGCATGCTCTCAATTGCAACTGACCCAGAGGACATTCCCAAATATAATATAATAATCCTTAAATATCCTTAAATATAATATAATAATCCTTAAATATTCTTAAATGTAATATAATAATCCTTAAATAACTAGTGGGGTAACCCGTCATAAATGACGGGAGCAAAATTCACAGGCAATTGTGCGCATGCGCGTCGTTTTTTCCTTTTTTTACTCCTTTCATTTCAATTTCAGTCACCCCCTCCCACTTTTCTCTCTCTCTCCCCTTCTACACTTTCCAACCTTTTCCTCTCTCCCCCTTCTACACTTTCCAAACTTTTCCCCTCACCCCCTCCCACTTTTCTCTTTCTCTCCCCCTTCTACACTTTCCAAAGGAAGAGTTCAACATATAGTTAACCTTGAGAAAAAAAAACGGTTCATTTATTCAAATTTATATAAATTCCGACGTGCTTCAATGGTTTTTGTTACTCCACACACACACACACAGACCTGGGATATTATATATATAATATATACATATACTGTATAAATAAATACATATATACACATACATATATATATATATATATATATATATATATATATATATATATATATATATATATATATATATATATATATTAGGGTGGTCCCTTGATATATATGGTAATTTTTAAATGCAAATATTTCATGTTCTGACCCCCCAGAATTGTTCTCCCAACCAAAAAAATAGTCTACATAAAAGTTTATAAATTTTAATTGATATTTAGAGGTAGCTCAATGAATTCAAAGTTTTCGTAATAGCGTAATCATTATGTATTCTCCTAAAATGTATATACCATTGTTTATCTAGTGTCACTAATATTGAAATAATTAGAATGAACTATTTTGTATACATAAGTTACAATTAAAACACAACAATGTAATTTATGCACATTTTATTAACATTGGACCAAACATGTAATGACTACAAAGTAGCTAATGTAGTCTTTTTGCAATCTGGATAACGACTAGAATGTTCTTTCACAACTTGAAGCAAATACTGTTTCTGATCTTCATTTTTTGTTAATATTGGATTGTACTCTTTCATCAATGCCACACGTCTTTCAGCATTGTCATTCACAACTTGTAAATGTTTTATGATATCCTTAGCTTGCTTGTAGTCTTCTCGCAGATGCCATATCTTTGGATCATGTTCTAAGAACCTTTTGGAAATGCCAAGATGGTCAAATAAGTGCATTGAGTTCTTCGATACAAAGTCTTCTATTCTCATATTAACGGAGCCACTGGCATTTTTGGATTCTCTTCAGAGGCTGATCTGCACCTTCCTTTTCATAAAGATATTTTAGCATTGCCTGTTTTGATTTGATTGGCACACTGTCATCAAAAAATGCCAATCCAACTAGTTCCTCACTTAAGTACCAAAAATGTCCCTCAAATTTCTTGCAAGTAACATTGGATATTGAAGGATTGATTTTTTTATAATCTCTAAGCTTTTGCAGAAGCTGTTGATCATTGAAAGCTGCAGTAATGGGAAGTGGGGCAGTGAACCAAGCCTTGATGTAGACATAAACAAGAAAGACACATATGTTGCAGTCCTTTTTTTTCTCTTGCAGTGAGAGTAAACTGGTTACGAAACAGCCACATTTTTAGTGAGTATATTGCTTTGGACATTCATCTTGCATGATGTACAGCCCCAGGGGCTAAAAATCGCACACCTCGTGGTGGTGTACCTCCCAGAAAGATAATAGCTAATTCTAAACATTCTCTGTAATTATCTCTGATTTTAGTGTCAGTTTGTTGAAGCTGGTTAGTACAGAATTCAATGACATTGTCTTTTTCATCTTTCATCACAAGCTGTACAGTTTCACTGCTGTCTAAAGACATGTAAGATGACTGATCTATTTTAACCCAGAATTGCGTGAATCGCTTGAATATGGTTACATCAGGGCCAGAAAAGGTACAACCCATGGCTTCATTAAATGCACTAGCAAGAACAAGTTCTAAGATATGGTGACGACATGAAAAGTACAGAAGATCCTTTTGCAATTTCTGCTCTAACAGAATACAAGTTCCATTTCTGTGACCTGTGTTGCTAAATGTGGTATCGAAGCACATAGCTTTCACTTGATCGACAACATCCCATTCTTTAAGGAAATCTGCAACAGTAGTTGCCTGACACCCCCAGTGCCTGCCTGCAACTTAGGCACACCTAGAAGCTGGTTAACACCTAAAACCTGAAACAATCACAGGAAGCCGACCTTTTTCTCTCTGTGCAAGTAGAAAATACTTGTCTTCTAGAATAGTAATCATTGTGAGGGCATCCTTATGAGCAATGTCAAATAAATTATGGAGGTCATCTTTAAACTGACTCATGACTTTGCTGAACAGCACTTTTCCTATTACAATTTTTTTTCAGTTTGACCCACTTCTCATGAAGCTGTTCTGTCTTCTTAACACAATCCTGTTCATGTCTTATGGGAATCCAGGCTTTTTCCAAAAATACTGCAGCTTCTTTTACAGCACTACGGGAACTTTCACGGATTGTCTTTTTTAAGGTTCGGTGGTGATAAAAAATACACTGAGCACTTGTTTATTAGAGGGTAACTTTGATCCCTTGATAGAGGTCTCTTCTGGCCCAATAAGCCATAAAGTATTGGTTTTTCTGGTTGCAGTAGCCATAACTATTAATTTTTCACTTTACCTGCAATAATAGAGAAAAATCATAAAAAATAAAGAATTTCATATTCATTGAGCTACCCCTAAATATTGCTTGACTGTAATATAACTTTGCACAACATAATTTTATACATAATAGAACAACATGGGAGGGTCAGACAAAGACTTTTAAAAACTTAAAAAATAAGGACCACCCTAATATATTAAATAAAATACATTAGGCAGGTGGGACTGATGGCAGTGATGGGACCCGTAGAACTAATGGCACCTGTGGAACTGATGGTATCCGTGGGATTGATGAGATGGGTGGAACCAATGAGACTATTTGGATGAGCGGGACTAATGGAACTGGTGGGGCCCATGAGACTGATGATGGGAAGAACGGATGTACTCGGCTTTAAGTTATAATCACCTACCACATAATACAGTATACAATAGTAAACAAAATGGGCTCTCACCAGTGAGGAAATCCCATCCCATGTGATGGGACTAAGCAAAAATAGACGGGACAGGTGGGATTCATGGGACCTGTGGGATGATGGGATGGGATGGGATAGGACCACAATTTTTTGTTACTTTCGGTCTCTTATCATAAACCCTACATTTTATTTTTAAATATATTCTTAATATTATTTAAAATATGTAGAAAATGTTATTTTATTATTTAGAAATAACCACTTAGAAATAATTACTCTTTTAAACAATAATTATATTTTGTTGGAATCTGAAATGTGCCCCTAAAAGGTTGACCCTAGGTGATCGTATTAGGATCGCCTAATGGGTAGGCGAACAAATAGCAACAATGTACATGTATTTATAGTTACATATGGCTTCACATATCATTAGTACCAGAACGCAAGTGGTGGATGACGTGACCACGATGCACTTTTTATACTGAAGATGAAATCCTCAATTCGTATTGTATTTAATCACTTCTAGCAACAGTCTGAGGCTCCTTGTGGTCATTTTACTAGTTTCTTTTATTTTACTACTGGATTGACTGGTTTTTTCACTTGAAAAGCTCAGCAAAGTAAGCCATGAATCTTCTCTTAACTTTAAACTCATTGTCTCAAAAAATGTGTTTTTTAAGTTGTGCCACTCTTCTTGCCGAGGTGCGGAATGTGCTCGTTGGGGTGTCCCAAAAATTCAAAAGTTGAAAATTATAAAGTCTCGACAATTAAGTTTCCTTTTGTAAGTAAGGTCTCTTTTTTCCCCTGTAAAATTTCAGGTCATTTGGGAAAAAAGTAAAAGGTCCCCCAAATGATCTGAAGTTGTCACTCTTAGAGATTTAGCTGTGCAAAAGTCGGCAAATTCTTGCAAAGGCTTTTCACGCCAAAAAAAAATTCAAAGTGTTCTAGAGACTAGAATAACAGCTGATATATAATTTTAAAAGATTTCATAGCGCTAACTTTAAAAATTCAATATAAGAAATATGCCTACAAAGCTGAAACTGGCCAGAAAATGTCACATGAGCCATCTTGTATAGATAAAGTAGCCTAAGTGGAACCTTCATAAAAAAAAAGGCCTCCCTTAATGAGTTAAGGAAGAATCACACACACAGGGATGGGTAGGTAGATATAATACGTTAAGTATTATAACGTGGTTTTATATCTATAATACGTGACGTATAAAATCGTTATTTTGTGTATGTATAAAAAACAAACTAAAAAAAGTTTAATAAAACAAAATTACAAGATTTTTTAAACATTCAAAACAAAGTGGCAAACTTGCAATGGAAAAAAACTGGAAACTTGCAACAACAAAAAAAGGCTGAAAAGAAAAATTAAATATTTTAAAATTTAAATGTAACTGTTATTTGAAAGATTTATGCACATTAATACTCATCAGAATGCTTGATTATCTTGCACTTTAAGAACGTGATAAATGTAAAGAAGTTTTTTTTTATTTTTCTGGAGAGAGCCTTATTCCTTAATGCAGACTGAACATAAGACTAGTTCGAAAACAGCCTTTCCACCATAGCTGTGGCTGCTGGAACGCTTTACTCATCGTATCAAGTTTGTTTTCATTTAACTTGATTCAAGTTAAATGAAAACAAACTCGGTACAATGAGTGGGGTTTTAATATTTTTATAGGCGTTAAATTTTTGATTTTATAACAGGTTTTATACGTTTTATACAGTATAATACATCATGTATTATACGGAAACGTATAAACCATTACTTTTGTAACATTTACCCATCCCTGCGCACGCACGCGTACACACACACACATACACCGAAAAAGCAATTGAAAACAAATAAAGAAATTTTTTTAAAAAATGCGAATATTTCTATGGTCATATTTGCACTTACGAGTAAAAGATATATCACATTTCGGTGAGAAGAGTGGCACAACTCAAAAAAAGTTAAGAGATGATCCCATGGCTTACTTTGATGAGCTTTTCAAGTGCAAAAACTGTTTTAACTATTCACAATATTGGTTTATTTGGGCGCTCCTACAATAGATTGGAGATAGAAAAAAATGCAACTTTAAACTCACCCCCCCCCCCCCCCCGGAAAAAAAGTATTTTTTGAGTTGTGCCACTCTGCTCTGTGGGACGAATCCTAAATTTTCTCGAATCCGAATCCTAAATCTTTAATTAAAATATAAAAGGTATGTCCTGAATAAGAAAACAAAATTAACTTACTTTTGATAATCTGTTGTCTTCGGATGAAACACACACAAGAGGAATAAATACCCGATCCAGCACTTCCTACAACTGCACTTCCTTGGCAGATCTATTTGTCTGTTGGGTCGCCCGCAAAAAAAAAAAGATAACGATTCAACGGAAAAAGTCTGCAACAAGTGTACATGGTTCGGGTATTTTCGCCTCTTGTGATCGTTTTACAGAAATTTCAACATGTTATGAAGGTAGGTTAATTTTATTTTCTCATTCACGACATACCTTTTATATTTTATAAATTCCTAGAAATATTTTTAAAAACATTTTGCAAACGATAATTGTTTTAACGATGTCTTCGCCCCTGTAACGGCCGATATTTATATCGGCCCATACAGGGTGGCAGTGATTTAAATCACATTGATTTAAATCAAATGATTTTTTTTAGAAAAAATTTACATTAAATTAACTAAACATTAAAATTATGCAATAAAAATAGAACAGCTCCCAGCATTTTTCTCTACGTTTATAAAATAAAGTCCGGTGGTAGTCCTTTAATTAATACAGTATTTTTTCGGAAGATATGCTTGAGGAAGTATACCCCAATTGACTGGTGGAAATCAGGGACAAATACTGTAGATATAAATAGTAATAGTAATTTATTTAAGAACCTCAGAAGTAAACCGTTTTAAGTCACCAAACCTAAGTTTTACAGTGGAGTAATTTGAAAGTTTTTCTCTTCACTGAAGGAATAGGACTTAATATGGTATACCGCCATCTAGCAGCCAATGTGTAAAACAGTGGACTTACCACTTTAACGCTGATAGAATTTGACAAGCTGTTTAAAAACACAAATTTTATATCTTATGAAGATATAAAATCGGTTTTTTTTTTAAAGTGACTTAACACAGTTTACCTCTGAGGTACTGATTTGCTTTGGGAACTGAAAAGGCTGCAAAGCTCGTGTTTACGTTTAGAATGTTAAATTAAAAGTGCATTGAAACTTATTATTTTCAAATTTGAATGTTTATTAACATTTTTTTTCTTCTTTTGCATTATTTTACTAACTTAACAATTAACAATATTATTATTACTCATTTTTGCAAACATCGTCATAAAAAAATGTAATATTTCATATAAATGAAAAAAAAAATCGATTTATTTGATTTAAAAAAAAAATAAAAAAAATCAGCCACCCTGGGCCCATAGTTATAGCAGCCCATATATCGCCCCAATGACGTCTATGTCGCTTCTAACGTTTCTTAATAATGAAAAGAGTGTGGCACTCAGGGTTGCCACAAGATAGATATTGGTGATCCCTGTACCACCAAAATTGCAACAATCGCCGTTTTCTTTGTTAGTGAATGCTTCTATTGGATGTCCATGGAGTTAAAACTAATTTTACCAAAGTTGTTAACAGTTTTTTTAAGGTTATATTCGAAAGATTCGAAAGACGAATAAATCGCAAAGATTCGAGTTTTCACATCTCGAATATTTTTTCAAGATTTGCGGGATTCGAATGTCCCATCCGTAATTTTTTTTTTACATATATATTTTACTATATATAAAAAGCACATATATGGCATTTATTATTAAAACATACAGGTATCGATTGCAAAACAATAATAAAAGTAATTCAAATCTTAAAAGTGGTATTTTAGTTTCGTATTGTTATAAAGTAAAACAGGATGTTAAAATGAGCTTTTGTTTGTGAAAGGAGATTGTTGTATATATATACAAGTCATCACAATACACTAATTTCCTTTACAGCGGCCCGTCATTTTTACCTCGGATTCTACGTGCTAATCTTATGTCTTTGGTCATCAATGTAACTCTGTTCGCGTGTAGCGAACACAAGTATGAATCCTCAAACAAATGAACGAGGAACGCTTCGGTCGCTTCCTGTAATGCTTGAATGGCCAATGCTTCCCAACGAAGCGGCACACGTTCCAACTCCATACAGACTTCACGAACAACACGAGAGAATGGAAGTTTTGGAATAAGTAACTCGGTACCCCTTTGATATTTCCGGATTTCCTGCAACACTCGAAATCCTATGACAGAGAAACACAATTACGAATGAATGGGGCAACAGTTTTTTTTAATTTCTACATCAGATTTCACCTTGTGTATAAGAATGTGCTCTTAACACAAAACAATAGTACTCACCTGGTCTGTGTCTTTTACGTTTAGGAGGTATAGGTGGTTGCTGTTGGCGTTGTGAACGACTTTGTGATTGTTGAAGATCTTCACGATAACTTAAAATATTAAGTTATTTGCATCGGTTAAGCGTAAAACCTCGTTTTCAAGGCAATAGTTCTATCGTGCGAGTAGCTGTCATGAAAGTTGTGATAGTTCACTCTCATGATAGCAACTGTCTACACGTCTAGAAGTAACGTAATAGTTGTCTGTCACGACAGTGTGACGTCTACTTCATAGATATCATTGAGTCAACAACAGTGTTGCCTCTCTTCCTCCAGAAGCCAAATTTCCCTACAAAGAGGATATTTCCCTACAAGTGGTCACACAACAACTGTTACAATCGCGACAGTGCTATCAACTACCTAATCAAACGAGACCATGTGATAGTGCTATCGCAACAGTGCGACAGTGACTATCACGTGGTTTTCATGATGATAGTTCTCGTGATAGTTGCTCTCATGACAGCAACTATCCTGACAACTATCATCGTAAAAACAAGGCTTTACGATCCCATTTTTTTAAAAAAAAAATTTTGGAAGAAAGGGATTAGAAAAAAAAATTGTAGTATAATCGCACTATAATTTGCTGGAAAGAAATTGTCCAGCTGAGTACGAAGATGCAATTTTTTTTTGGTAAAAAAGTGCAATAAAACGTTTTACAAAAGCATTAATTTACATAAAGGTCTCTTGTCATTTTAAAATGTATTTATACATATAAAGTTGACCGTTGCCTATAGCTTAAGAGGCTACATCACAATAATTCGAAAAATCTCCGCAAAGAGCGCTGGCATTGTTTTTCTATTGAGCACAGAGACCCAATGTTAAGAGCCTTTCCGCGAAATATACGCTCGTATATGGGCTCTCTATAAAATGCGCCATGGACGTTAATGGGGCGATATAGGGGCGCTGACATCGTTAAAACAAATTATCGTTTGCGAAAAAATGTTTTTAAAAATATTTGTAATAATTTATAAAATATAAGAGGTATGTCATGAATAAGAAAACAAAATTTAGCTACCTTCATAACTTGTTGAAATTCCCGTAAAACGATCACAAGAGGCGAAAATATCCGAACCATGTACACTTCTTGCAGACGTTTTCCGTTGGTTCGTTATCTTTTTTTCCCGCAGGCGGCCCAACGGAAAAATAGATCTGCTCGAGAAGAACAGTTGTAGGAGGTACTGAGTTGGGCATTTACTCCTCTTGTGTGCGTTTCATCGGAATACAACAGATTATCAAAGTAAGTTAATTTTGTTTTCTTATTCATGACATACCGTTTATATTTTAATTAAGATGCTAATTATATTTTTAAAAACTATTTTTTGAAAATGTTTAGTGTTAACAATGTGAGCGCACCTGTATCGACCATACAGCAGCTATGTATCACCTGATTGACGTCTGTGGCGCTTTTAAAGTTTCTTAAAGAAAAAAATGTTAATTTTTAAAAAACACAGTAGCGGCAATATGTTCATTTTTTATATTTAAAGTTGTCCAATGTTAAGTTTTCAAAGTGCAATGTACACCTTAAATATATCTTGATGGAGTGATAGAATGACAAAGAATTGTTAAGTGAGCGTTCTATTTTGTTAACCTTCAAATCAAGTTTCATGTGAACTGAAAAGCTGAGATGTTTTACTGTAGCCGAAGATGACTTAGCACAGTATCTGAAAAGCTTTACTGATGAACAGCTAAGCTTCCGTAAAATTCCATCCTCTTCAATGTGCTACTAAACCAGCCTTAATATTAGTTAAGCCCAAAATCATGTCCTAAAAAGATATCTTTTTACACCACGGATCGAATAGCTGATTTTTCTAATGGGCTCTGTTCTCGATGAGTAGGCTTGCCATCTTTCCTCCTCTGTGGAGGACTGTCCTCCATTCGGAAGAAATATCCTCCAGCCAGGAACGTCCTCCACGAAGACAAACATGTCCTCCACACAATAAATTTTATAAAAACTTAAATCCGTTCGTGGAGGACGGTCCTGGCCGGAGGACATTTCTTCCGAATGGAGGACTGTCCTCCACAGGTGGCAAGCCTATCGACGAGATACCTACCGTCTCTAAATATAGATGTTTTTACCTCGATCGTATGGATGACTGTCCTCCTCCAGATTCCACAGAAGACGAACTCTGTGTAGTGGAAGATTCCTGAAGAGGACGAAGTGGAGTTAATGGCGGTAGTTTCAGTGGACGCGTTTGAGTACGTTGTGACGTTGAAGGCCTATAACCAGTTAAAAATAAACATTCATTAACACGCATTTAGGTCAATCAATCATATTTCAACTAGCGAATATGTATCATTACGCAGATATACGACAGTTTTCAGGATATCCGATCCAATATGAAGCACTATCCGGAGAGATATTTTCAGAAACTTGTTCTTCCTATTTTGACGCTTATATTCGCTTTTTTGTTTTTGGTAGACAATATAATTCGAGTAACGCATTGAACGCAATGACAAACATTTCAGGGTGTGGGTGATCTGTGGAGTCAAAGTCGGTGGAGTCGTTCATTTTTGGCCAGAGTCGAAGTCAAATTACAAATTTCATATTACAGGAGTCGGAGTCGAACAATTATGTAATGACTCTACAACCCTGTTAGAGCTGTAAAGCAGGGTTGGCTGTTTTAAAACATTTTGTTTAAAACAGGTTGTTTAAAACATGTTTTAAACAGCATGTTTTTTTTAAAAAAACATTGTTTTAAATCAACCAATATTTAAAGAAATGTGCCAGTTAAATATTCATGAACTAAAATCATACAATCATGGTGATTTCTCTGTACAGACTGAAATTAGATTAGATTTATAGAATAAAAATGCCATTCACACCCACAACCAAAATGCTGGTCACTTTTGAATAGCTAGAGGAAGTGATCAGATTACACTGTGAAACCTTAGACTATTACTTTACTGCACTGGCAACTCCCGAAATTTTGTGTTGGACAGTTTTGCATCACCGTGACGTCATTTTCGAAGTGGCGCCTCTAGCGGGACTATGGTATATGAACATGAATAGTATAAGTGAAGTTTTGGACGAGTTCATTTTGTAGCTATGTAGGGTGTATTTTTATATATTAGTATAAAAAGTATGGCCAATAAAGAACTACACAGGCATAGCCTCCTATAGATACTATCTATAGGAGGATATGACACAGGCAATTAGAAATCGGGAGGGACGAACAGAAGTTCATTCACTGGCGTAGCGAGGGGGGCAGATGTGGCATTTGTCCTGGTTGCCGAAATGTGGGGCTGTGATAAAAATAAGGGCTTATACTTATAGTATGATTATAAATATAACATTGTCCCAAATCCCATTGACTGTGTTGTCAACTTGGCATAATTAGGCACCCTATAATAGTATTACTGTTACTGTATAAGACCAGAAACCCTAGGAACGTTCCTAGCTATGCCACTAATTTCATTTGCTCTTCTAATAAATTCACCACACACTGTACACGACAAGTCACCAACTAGTATCCCAATTTCAATTCGAAAAATTAAACGTAAGAATTTAACACGAAAAGCATTATTTTAATAAAAAAAAACATGTTTTTTTAAATAAAACATGTTTTTTGTTTTTTTACAAAAAAAACATGTTTTTTTTTCCAACCCTGCTGTAAAGTCGGATTCGGTCGAGTCGTTCATTTTTGGTAGGAGTCGAATTACAAATTTCAAATTACAGAATACGGAGTCGGAATCGAATAATAATGTAACCACTCCACAGCCCTAATACTAGGCACGCCACACACGTAACGTTTAACTGCGCAAATTTAACTGCACACGTCCATCTGTCACAATTATATTTGAGGATGTCGGTGGGAAAACTGTGCAGTTTTATATATATGTGCAAGGGACTGGTGAAGTATGACACCAGGACCTTACTACTTTTTCGCTTCTGCTTGCACAAGTCCAGCTGCACACCGGAGGTCCGGAACATGTAGGTGAAATTGTGCAATTATCATACAGTTTCACACAAAGTCTTTGTTGGAAGTTGGAAGGTTAAGTTTATTAAATTAAGCTTGTTGCAGGGGATCTGGAGGGCCCAGCCCCCCCCCCCATTTTTTAAAAGATTGTTTCATCAAATTAGTCTATTGTTCCTACTATTTACTAATTTGATCAAAGGTCGGAACAATGGACAAATTTGATGGAATAATTCTTTAAAAACTGGTAAGGCTGCGCTCCTCCCCCCCCCCAGTGCAACAAGCTTAATTTAACTAAACGAAACCTTCCAACTGGTCCTAACTGTTGTTCCGACCCGTTCCGCCATTCATCAAAATAGCACACACCCTGTCAACAACCTCTCAACGTCCACAGGCATTTAGAAATCGGGAAGAACATAAGTTTTCTCTGCTCCAACCGGCAACTTCTAATTGGTTTGTTGAGTGGTTCGAACGTTGAAAAGGGCGGAGCATGTGACGTCAGACTACATAACCAACCAATTAGAAGTTGCCGGTCGACATAAAAAGGGCGGAGCCAACTTATGTTCTTCCCGGTTTCTAAATACCTGTCTCAACGTCCTTTCTTCCGACGTCATGATTCAAACCGAAATGTTCACAACTGCTTTGCACGCAGTGATACTGTATTCTTGTATCGTCTCGAGGATGACATGAAGAAGTTTTAAACCTGAGTGAAGAAATGTGCAGATAAAGTTGTACAGTTAAACGTAACAGGCTACACGCCTGCCTTACAAACAAAAAACACAGTAATTAAATATTCACAACACAATATAACAAGAAAGTAGCCTGACAGTTAACCTTTTGTGTACCTCTCGATTCCGTCGTTATACAATTATCCTGACACCGGCTTCTAATCGAAAGAATTTAACTGATTTTTTTTTAAAAAAGGCTAAAATACTTTGAAAAATCTCCGCACAGAGCGCTAGTATCGTTTTTCTATTGAGCCCATAGACCCGATGTTAAAGAAGAAACGTTAGTTTTTAAAATACAGTCATGGCACTATGTTTATTTTTCATATTTAAAGTTGTCCAATATTAAGTTTTCAAAGTGCATTGTGCACCTTAAATATATGCTGATTGAGTAATAGAATGACAAAAAATTGGATAAGTACGGTTCTATTTTTAAAAACTATTTCTAACTCTATTTTATTTCTAACACTATTTTCTAACTCTTATGTTTAAACTCCATGGAGTACGCCCAAATAAGAAAAAAAAAACATCCATTAAAATGCTCGTAAAAATAATTTTAAAAAACCCGAAAAAAAAAAATCAGCACTTGCGCCAATGCTTCACTGTGGTTTAATTGTGGGCTTTTAAAATTATTTTTACGCATTTTTACGAGCATTTTAATAGATGGTTTTTTTTTGTTTACGAGCACATACTCAATGGAGTTTAACATTTAAGAGTTAGAAATTCGCAATTTTGAAATATTTTATTAAAAATATAACCGCACTTAGCAATTTTTTTTGTCATTCTATCACTCAATCAGCATATATTTAAGGTGCACAATGCACTTTGAAAACTTAATATTGGACAACTTTAAAAATGAAAAATAAACATATTGCAGCGACAGTGCATATTTTAAAAATTGACATTTTTTTGTTCCTATAACATTGGGACTAAGGGCTGAATAAAAAAACGATGCTAGCGCTCTTTGCGGACATTTTTCGAAGTCAATTTCCGATGTAGCCTCTTTCTTAAGGCGAAACTTTAAAGGTCTGTAATGTAAACGTAGCGCTGCTCGTACTAGGAGTCACTTCTCTCGTTTTCTTTTTCACTGAGGGAAATCCACACATCTGACTAAAACGACGCAGGCTAATTTACCTTGGTGAAATGTCTTCCTGTTGTCTTGGCACTCTTCTTGGTGATTCTGGCGGTGACAACGCTTCCTTGCGCGACATTTTAAAGCAGGTTTAGCAAAATTTGACGCAAGAGTAAACAACCAACAAATTCAACGATACCATTACCAACATCGTTCATCATCCCGCCAAAACCAACAGAAAAGGTATAGCGTTAGGGGGCTCGTTTTTCCTTTCTGTTGACACATGCGCAGTCCGTGTCGAACTTGGGGGAGGGGTATTATTTCAAAGATGGCCTACACGAAAAACACGGCGCGCCTACTTAGCTGAGTTTCCATAGAAATTTTGAGATTATTTTCCAATTAAAAATCAGGACATACAGAAGTTGGCTCCGCCCTTTTTATTGCGACCGGCAACTTCTAATTGGTTGGTTATGTAGTATGACGTCACATGCTCCGAACTTTTCAACGTCGAACCACACAACAAACCATTTAGAAGTTGCCGGTCGTCATAAAAAGGGCGGAGCTAACTTCTGTATGTCCCGATTTCTAATTACCTGTACAGGCAACTGTGCTCAGCCATAGCTCCTTTATCCTGAAAGGCCTGCTCATTTTCTTCAAATTTAATAGTAACGTTGTGAAAAAGTAAGGCGTCTATATCGTCTGTTAAAATGAATAGGTGGCGCAATCTTCTGGACCCTAAGCAGGCTATGTTCCAACACTTTTTACACAGGAATTGTATAGAAATTAAAAAGAAAAAAGAAATGAATGAACTTTATTTATATTCAACTTTAATTACATTTTTACAATTCACTAATGATATTTTTTTAATTACAAAAAAGAAAGAAATGAATGTAATTTATTTACCTTAAAATTTTATTTTATCTAAAAGAATTAAAAGTTTTTTTTAGGTCACACACATTTGTTTCAAATGTGTATTTGGGAAAAAATGAATGTAGTGCAAATGTTTAATGTGTGTGGCAACCTGGTCTTTCTCCTTCAAATTTTTGAATGAGCAGATGAACTCCTAGTGGAGGTCTGCTCAGTTGCATGCAGTAGGCAGCCAGGCGGACGCCATCTTGGTGCCAGCAGACCTCTCACCATAGGAGTCAATGGGTGAGAGGTCAGAAGTGACCACTGTCCCCCTCCAGGTGGAGGTACCTGGCGGTATATAATGGTCAGGTTGGGCATTATTCTCGGCAGTTGGTTGTAGGATTTTGTCCTGGCTAGGTCCATGTTGGTGGTCAGGGTGACCTCCAGTGCAAAAAATCATTGTGGTTTTTGACCAGTTGGCTTTTTTAATTATATAACATGTTTTGGCTGGCCTAGCGGGCCAGCCTTTTGTATATCTTCACCGTTCATTTATGCCTGTAAGTTAATAAATCTCGTTTGTCTTTATTTTACAACTGTGTCCATGTCGGTTTATTTGGGGAATAGTCGTGAGAAGGAGGGATTCCGGTGGGGAATTGCCATTTCTGCTACCATCCTATTCTGCCGGCTACTTGCATTGGCACATGGTGGAACCAGTGTTCCGCCACAGTTTCTCGTCATGTCAGGGGTATTTCTACCGTCAAGTACGGCAAGGGAGGCTCTGTCGTGGCCGATGCTATCCTGTTGTAGTATGGAGCAGTTCGTATATGATCCCACCCTCATAAAGGAGCCTGGACTAGTAAGTTTCAGAGGAAACTTGCCAGGGGTTATTGTAACAGGCCAGTCAGGTCATTGCAAAAAAGTATCTACATGTTTACATATATATATGTCTACATATATATATATATAAAGCTATGAGGATGCATCTAAATCTCACTGTCTTGCATGTGCAGGGTGGTTGTAGTAGTGCCTGTGTACCCTAATTTCTTTGTTTTTTGGAAATATTTCTGCCAAATTTGGTTTCTATAGATTTAAGGGTGTGTGAATGCATAGCAGACAGACAACCCACATCCATAAATATAGATAAGATTATTAATTAATAGCTGTATTAATAAATGTCTTTAATTGTTCTGTTTCTTTTTCTAATGCAATGATACAATAGATATACAGCATGTTGAGATGTTCTGACCTGTAGCACATTTTGTGTTGTTTAACTTTTATCACATGCTATAAGCATGTGCTTTTGGGTAACCCAGTACCACTTGTAGTTGGTGATCCACTTTTAACATTAACCTTTCTGAGCCTCCTATTCTGCCCATTGTATTCTTTTTCTCCTTAATTGCATTTATTAGTTTTTAATTTGATTTTGTTTTAATTTTTGGTTTTCACATATTTGTTTGAAAAGATGACATCAGCAATTCTGGCCAACTAGCCCAATCTATAGATTTTTTAAATTGGGCTGGGATCTTTTAAGTAACTAATTGAAAAGGTGATCTGAAAATCTGCTGACTAATATTTGGTGAATTTTTAGGGTCTATAAAGGGTTGTATGTGTTCAATTTGTCAATCATTTTAAACAGAATCTAAGCCCACTTTTGGCTAGATTCTAGTGCAATATTTTTGTGTTTTTTAAGAAGAGTTGTACAGTAGTTATCAGTTCTAATTTCTATTTTTATACCGGGATTAAACAAGTTCTTTTCACAAGTCCAACTGTGAATTTATTTATTTTCGCAGTTGTATTTCATCATAAATTCATAATCATTTCATCTTTTCACCTAGTCATCATCTCCAAGACAATGACCAGGTGCAAACCTGGATTTTACAATTGAAAGCAGTCAATTCGATCTTCAAGGGTAATTTATTGGGTGCAAGCCTGACGAGATGCAGATGACAAAAGATCCTCAAAACTGTGGAAGTCCTTTTGAAGGCTAGTGATGATGTTGGAAAGGTATTATATTGGCCTAGTCCTCCCAGACCAATAGAATAAGTGACCTAGCCAATCACTGTTAACATGAGTGCTAACTTGTCTCGTGTTACAAAAGAAGCAGATTCTATCAAGTCAAGAAGGGTTCATCACAATATAATATATATATAATATAAAGTTTATTTTAAAAAATACACATATGCTAATTGCCAACTCTTTTAGTTTATTAATTAATTTTTTTTTACCTAATAAAAGTTACGATTTAATTAGTGAACTTATGTCTTCAATGGAAGGAAGAGATTCTATCATACGAGCTTGTAGACTGTGACACTCATGTGTGGGGAATGGCCTCTATCGGTCACAAGTTTTTAGCACACTTCCGAAGGACATTTGACCTAAATAGCCACTTGAGATGCATTTGAAATAAATAGACATTAATTCATTCCATGTATGCCTTTGAGAGATTCTGACATGCCTTTTGGCAGTTTCCTGTACAACTCGCCATTGCACTGATACTACGCTGAAAGACACAAAACCATATAAAAAGAAAGAACAAAAAAGTGGTTTTATTGCAAATGTCCTAGTAAGGCAAGTGGATTTAGTTTCTAATATTATTTTAGGGCAAATGTCTCTTTAGGGCAAGTGTAATTTGGGCAATGTTCCTCTAGGGCAAGTGGATTTATGGCAAATGTTTCTTTGGAACAAATGGCCTTTGTGCAAGTATATCTATGTACTGTGTACATAAAAATAACATTTGTATGCATAATTCATATTCAGGCAAGAAGAACGGGGTGGCATGGGTACCTTCATATTTTGCCCCTGGCAATGATAGGCATCTCTGCTAGTTATTATTATAAAATTATTGATACTAATATTAAATCTTAATATAATATATTAAATATTTTATTAAATAATATATATTATTAGATATTATATTTTATTATAACATTCTTTTTATTTTGTTTAATTCTCATATCAAACAACTAACTAATACCTTGTACACATATGAGTTAAATGAATTCAAATTAAATGTGTTTAGGTGAATTTATACGGAACCCAGTTAAGGACATGAACCAAATAAAAATTGACTTTTATTATTACTATTTTAAATTGAAATACTAAATCAATATTTTGTCAATAGTTTATATATTATATGTAAGTATTAACTCAATATTTTTAAATTATTAGCTGAATAAATTGAATTAGACATATTGTTTGTTTGCCCTTCATGGGGCTCTGTAGAACACGTTTATTATTTAAATGCATCTCATCTTTTAACAACACTGCCATGACCTCACACATTTTACGTCATTGCACCTGTTTTTTTCCCGTCTCTTTCGCCTCCCCTTATGAGAAACAAGAAAGGAATGTTTCCTTCATGCCGTTGCTATAGCAACGAAGCAAGACGAATGCATGTGTGGTCAGAAGTGCCTGGGAAGTGCAACCAGCCTCAATATTTCTGTCGTCTTTCTGTCGTCTTTCTATTTTTCTTTCAAGAAATATTTCGAAGATGTATTGCACTTTTAACATCAAAAGTCCAATTTTATGCACACTTTTGATACTTTTTATGTACTTTTAATGGTTATTACATAGCCCAGCATTGGCACATTAATCCTGCGAAATGGCCCAATGTTGAGCATAGCAATAAAATAATTTTGACATGTTTACCGAGGCAACCATAGACTCACATGGTGACCCGGGAGGTTACGATCATTTACATATTGTTAAATGATTAGTCAACATATATCACATGATTAGCATTGCATGTGTATATAAGTTGAGCATTCATGAATTGGTATTTTGTCTTGTTTTTGTTGTGCGTCGCCGGTGGCTATGTCCAGCCACACACCAGAACACAATTCCACTCGTATGACTGAGTGTCTTATATTCTGTTAGAGGTGCCCGGTAGATATGCCCGGCAACACCCAAAGTTTTGGATCTTCATGAAATCAGGTGGAAGCACCTGCTAATGGAACTGCAGATGGGCTACTGATGTGAGATCATCGACTGGCAGATCAATACAGCTGACGAAACTGAAATGACATCGAAGGAACCAAAGGAGGATCTTTGAGAGTTTTGTAATTGATGTATCCGGCTCAGATCGATTGCAATACGAGTTAATTGAAATAGTCCAACATCCTATACTCGAGGTTGTAAATAAACATATCCAAATGTACCCACGTGTCTTTGTTATGTTTATTTAACCTCATAACGGATAGAATGGGTAGAGAAACGCGGCTGCGCTGAAAGGAAGAGTCGACAGCTGGTTCCCCGTCCCCTGTATACGTAAGTAGTGTTTGTAGTGTAAGGAACACTACCAGTAAGGGCCTCCTTTGTGCTATTTGGAAGGAAAAGTCGTCTCTGCTCAAATCTAGCAGACTATTCTCTGGCAACGTGACCGGTAGGCAGGGGAGAACTTTTACAGTGTGTACTAGGTATTATGCATTAAAATCTATAAACATACAGGGTTATTCAAAAAGAAGGAGCATATTTCAACCATTTATTTCTTCCAAACTACAAAAGATAGAAATATAATTCCAACGTTCCTGGACAGAGAAAAGTTCAAATTTTTTATGCATTCAATATGAGCACCATGTGTTACACTACAAATATCAAAACGGTGGCTCATTTCTTGCTCCACACGAATCAGCTGGTTTCTAGTTATCAAATTCACAGCTTCAACAATTCGATGTAGCAGATCTTGAAGAGTGTCAGGCATAGGAGGGGACAAAAACACGGTCTTTTACGTAACCCCACAGATAAAAATCACAGGGAGTAAGGTCTGGTGACCTGGGAGGTCACTGGCGAAGAAGTTAATCTTCTGCTCCTCCTATTCCAATAAAAAAATTTTTAATTATATCTTTTGTAGTTTGGAAGAAATAAATGGTTGAAATATGCTCCTTCTTTTTGAATAACCCTGTATTTAAAAACAAAGATAAATTTAACTCAAGTCAAACAGAAAACCGTTGCTTTCGATAGGGCAAAACCTAAATAATCAAAAATCAAATAATCAAAGTATAATGACGTTGAACGTGGCGTTGCCTTTCCTTTGGGGCGGAAGGTCATTGAGTGATGAGCACACCTCTTACTGTATGAACCTTGGTGTTTCTCTTCTGCGACCAAACACTGTATTATTGTGTGATAAGAGTAAATTTCGGTTTTTTTTTTTGGTGTAACTTCTGCGCATACTCAGTCTGAAGTTCTAGGGTGAGAATTTTTGAGAAAATTCTGAATGTCTTCTCTTTAGATTCTTATTGATTCGATGATTTCTATCGACGGATTCGTATTTAAAGGTAAGTTTATGAATTATTGTACTCTTCTGTTTTTAAGGGGATAGTATTTTAATTATTGGATTCGTACAGTATTTTTGGTGGGTTACCGAAAGTGGTAATCTTGTCGGTCTTTAAAATTAGCCGATCAGACGCGTGTTTCAACTGTCCGTGTATATGAGCACAATGCTTTCACTGCTTCGGATCTTTTGCTAAGTGTGTGTGGCGTTTCTATAAGAGCATGCTGCGAGCGTCGTACTCTGCGCGTACTGTGGTTTTTAGCGTGCGTTGGTCATGGCTGCCCTTATTTAAAGTACGGATTATTCATTAAAACGCCTCCCGTTTAGCTGGCAGTAACTTGTGCAAGGGCATTTCTTTCCCTTGATAATGTGGTATCATAAGGTTATACTTAAGCTACCAGTTTAACACATGTACCAATGTGGGGGGGGAAACAGGGTGAGAAAGACGTGTGTAACTCGTAGTCTATTATGTATTGGATGTGATGTGTGATCTCTTGAGTTGATTCTAAAACCACCGACTAGGTAGATTGGACGGTAATACGGTCTCCTTATTCTGTGGGAATACTGTATTAAACCAATACCATGGCAATACGGGAAAATTTCGTAATGTTTGGGGGCTCGTTTTGCTTGGTTGTAAGACATGCGGAGGTTATAGCCAACATCTTTTCGTGGCTAAACGAGAAAAAAATGCCTGAATGCTGTTATTCGCAAGGCATATAGCCTTTTTCTCTTCGAGGCGTGCTCATTTTCTTCTACTTCAATACTAACTGGGGGGGGGGGCAATCTAAAAGCAATAGAGGGCGCTTTGGCCCACTGTTGTTGGCGCTGGCTTCCATCCCTTTTAGCACAGGATTAAAATGAATGCAATTTTTTCACATATATTAAAGCGGCGGAATTTTCTCATTTGGTTCTGATTGGTTTTTATTTAAACCTGTGGATGTTTTTTTTCTCTTTCGGAATCGGTTTTCATGCAAAAGCTATAGGTTTTTTTTAAAAAAAAATTTAGGTTTATTGAATTTTTACGGAGCCCTGTTGAGGATATAACATTTTTTTTATCTTGTCTGGACGACACAGTATCTCGTCTGGTCGAGAAACAATAAGTCGTCTAGAAGAGATGAACATTGTAGGGTAACTCTAAAACCTGAAACACAATAAATATAGAATTGGACAAACACTATACTTTTTATATTGGTGATTAGGTGGTGTTGCGTTAAATTGAGCTTGTTGCAGGGGGTCTGGAGGGCGCAGCCTTGAGAATGTAAAAAAATCACTTGATTTCATTTTAAAAAAATGGTTCTGTTGTTCTGCACCCATGTTAGTACAGTGTTCAGCCAATTTTACAGTATATGCCTTTTGTTTCATGTTTTAGAGTTACACCACAATATTCAGCCTTTCTCCCGGACCCAACTTGCTATCTCGTTTGCATTGTCATGTTCGGCGAGGGAGGCTCGGTTGGAGTCGACGCCACTCTTTGAACCATGCCAGGCTGCTACGGGTGCGATCCCGGCCCCCTGTTAGGAGCTGGGACTCGGTGAGTTTGGGGAAAACTGCCGGGAGTCATTGTGACAGTCCAGTTGGGACGTTACAATTGGTGGAGACATCGGGTGATAATACCCAGCCTCTTGCACACTTGAAAAATTGTGGTTTGACCGTTTAGATGGTTAAACCGATGACAGCGTGAGTATGCTGCTGGGTGCGGACTTCGGTCCATGAAACAGCGGCGGAAAATGGTTGAAAGTCGTTTTACCGTGGAGTACACTGGGTTGCGGACATTTGTTTGTGGTACCGTGGTAGAAACAGTTAAAAGTAAACTGACCATCATTTACCGGGGGACGTGGACTTTTGTCAGTGACACCACGTTCCTTTCTCGATTCTATTCGTTTGTCAGGGTTTTACAGACCTTGCTCTGTGGATTTATCGTTTTTGACAGTAGAATTCGATTTTCTGGTGGTTTTTGCCATATCCGACCGTGATGGCACAGTGGATTGCAGCTTGAACACAGGTTCTTCGGTTGGTGTATTGGGGAACCGGTGTGGAAGCAGGCTTAGAGTTGTGCTTTCATGTCATTGACGGTCCTGTAGGGGCATAAGGTAGGGTACCACCAGAGGCGGTAGTACTCAGCAGTAGCGTGGATACACGTTATCTATCGTGGAGGAAAGTTTTGTGAATGGTGCTTCATGGGTCAACCTCCGCAAGGGATTTTGTCACAATGCAAAAACACTGGTGGACTACAGTCAGGGGACGGTGATGTAGCCTTTGCAGCCCGATGGGGCATGGGGCTCAGCTGTGGCCAGGGGTTCATGTTTCTACCCATCCAGTTGGACATGGTGAGATACTCCTCAGGAAGACTAGTGGTCTCTGCTGATACTGTGTGGGAGGCAAGGGCTTTATTAACTATGCTACCTGAGCAGCAACTCAGGGAAATTGCCTATGGGATAGCCATTCTTCGGTTGGTAGGATGTCTGACCCAGTCAGTACTTGTACCACGGTTCTCACTATCGCCCATGTAAGGGTGCATGGAGGGAGGCACTGCTGGTGCAAACCGGTGAGGCACCTTCTTTGCGGAGATTCAGGCATTTGCGTTTTACAACTCAGTCCACTCGTTTACCCGTTATTTTAGACGAGAAGATTTGGTGCCTTTTCTCCGCAAGTTCGAAGTTAAGGCTTGGGATGCCAGGTGCAGTTACTTTATGTACCTGCTTGATGGTCCAGTGGAAGAGTACTATACTCGTAGTGGAGTCTTCTGGACATTACCTGAGCAGAACTAAAAGAGGCTATGTGAAGCCGATTTAGTTCCAATGATAAGACGAGTCTGCTTCTCGACTTTCGAGACAATGAAGCAGGGTTTATCCGAGTTTGTTCAGGCATTTTACTGTTGCTTTATGGAGCTGGCAGAACATGGGAATGGGAGAGCTGTTGGGTCATCTGTTTCAAGAGGAAACTCTTGGCCTCGATTACCGAACATGTTAGGTTGTACAGCCAGGATGGTATTAGGGTTTGCCGATGAAGCATGGCTTGTCTAGACTGATATGTTAATGGCAGGTAGATTGCCTACCCATACTCGAGGGGTACCGGAGGACTGGGTAACAGCCCAGGGCCCTGGTACTACAGTTAGTGCTAAGAGCTCTGCTAGGTCTTCTACTTCAAACCTGCTGGGTGCGAAGCCTGCTGCACCATCCAAGTTGGATAACTAAATGGCCAAGAACTGGGGCAAGAAGAAAAAGCAGGCAAGTTCTGGTGGACAGCTGTCAGCAACGACTCAGTACTGACCAAGTGTCAGGAAGGACACAGCCCAAGCGGTTAGGTCCTTGTTACGGGTGCCAGAAAATAGTGCACCTGAAACATGGCCAAGACCCGGGGCAAGAAGAAAAAGCAGGCGAGTTCTGGTGGACAGCTTTCAGCAACGACTCAGTACTGACCAAGTGTCAGGAAGGACACAGCCCAAGTGGTTAGGTCCTTGTTACGGGTGCCAGAAAATAGCGCACCTGAAACAGGGCTGCCCTCTTGCTGGGGCAAAGGTGCAAGTCGCTCAGGTGATGCATGGTGAAAGCCAGTAGCTCCAGGAGTTACTAAGTGTTGCCCTGGTGATGCTGGAGGGTTGTAAGTTTCTGGCCACCATAATTGATGGCCAGTTTTTTTAATACTGACTCGTGGATGATGACGGAAGCCATGCTCCACATTAGATGCCGCGGTAGCCCAGTTGGATGCTAGGATATTCCTTTCGAGGAATTTGGTCAACTGGTAAAAAACCATCTCAGGAAGACAGTCTTCGATCCGGGATTTGGGTGGTGTAACGCCCAGATGAGCTTGTGGTTGCTCGTCGATAGGCTATCTATGGAGTTGATGGGCTCCATTTTCGCTCCACCGCCCGGGAAGCGTCTGATACTTAAGTGGTCTGGTTTGTGGGATCAATCCTGGCTTGCTCAGCCTACCTTTTCACAGGGCGGATCAGGGAAGTTGAGAGTTGTGGCAACAAGTGAGGTAGAATATTATAAGAGCTTCCTAGTTTCTATTACATTCAATTCTATGCTTTCTATACGTCTAGTTTTCTTCACATTACAGTACTGATTACAAGCTCACGTTAAAATTGGCAATGACATGAATATACATATATATATATATATATATTAGGGTGGTCCTTATTTTTTAAGTTTTTAAAAGTCTTTGTCTGACCCTCCCATGTTCTATTATGTATAAAATTATGTTGTGCAAAGTTATATTACAGTCAAGCAATATTTAGGGGTAGCTCAATGAATATGAAATTCTTTAT